>CM035783.1:30514342-30864342 GCA_020466265.1 Siphamia tubifer | reverse complement strand
GGTCCTGGAGCTGTCAGAAGAAATGGAGGGGGTATCGCTGGAAGCAGGACTTTGCACCAGCAGAACAGATCGAGAAGAAACAGACCTTTCCTATAAGATCGACAAAAAGATTCAACTGAGTGCACCCACTAAGCAGCTGTTCCCTGGTAAGACTGAATGGAGTTTGATGTAGTGATACCTGTGACTGTGGTTGGTTCATTCAACACAGAGAGTGTTAACGTGTATGTGTGTCTCATCTACAGAGTTACCGTTCCCTGTCAACTTCTCTATAATGACCACGGTTCGACCTGTGAAGGGTTCACAAGTTTTCCTTCTTTCTCTTTATGACTATCAGGTACGCATCACAGCATTGCACTTAGATATCAACCCTAAACTCCCACATAGCCTGCAGTATGTCAAAATATGAAACAAATCTGCTTTTTGTCAGTGTGATTATACCCTCCTTACATTTTATCATGAAAGAAATAACCTACATATTCAGGTAATTTATCTCGAAATGTAATATCACCTCGGACCAAGAAATTTAACCTGAGCTGTTAACAGTCCAGCCTTTATGTAAATAAATACGACTATATATATGAGTAATGTAGCTAGATGTCTCACATTTATCCATTATATGATTATACAACCTCAATTTTCTAGCTAGGATTTATGTATTTGAGTTATATATATATATATATATATATATATATATATATATATATATATATACATATATATATATATATACATATATATATATATATATATATATATATATATAATATATATTGCTGTAAAAAAAAAAAATTGGACATCCCATGCATTTGTGATATATTGCTTTAAGAATCAATGTTAAATCATTAAACTCTGCCAAATATTGTTCCCTTTTCCAGACCTACACAGTAAATTTTGCAGTGTTAAATCAACACTTAGAGAGTTTATTTAACTTCTTCTAGAGTGTATTTGGTCCCATTGTCTCCAAATTAACACTGCAAAATCTACAGTGTACATGCTCCTTTCTGCACATGCTCTGTTCCGCAAGGGTCAACACTGGATGTTTCAGCGAGATAATGAAACACAAATAGGTTATGACATATCAAAACTGTCAAGAATTTAGTTTAGTTTTTTCGTAAATAACATACAAAAAAGTATTTGTGTGTCTGTCTGATGTAGACACACACAAGAAATATTTCATCATAATAGAGATTGTTTAAAGTTTCAAGGGTGTCTGAAGACATTTTTTCCAGTACTGTACACACTGTACACACACATACAAACACACACACACACACACACACACACACACACACACACAGTTTTTGTTACAGTAAGAACCACTGAAAGTATTGTTCTTTTCTCTAAACCCATAACACATTTCATTTTGATATTGTCTCTTGTGAACAACAACCCCCCCAAAAAAAATCCTTTTCTTGTTTGTCTGATGCAGCCATACCTTTTTCGAAAACAAAAAGATTTTTCTGCAAATATTCCATGATAATATCTAAGACTGTGTAAAATTTTAAGGATGTTCATAAAGGTTTTTTTCCACTACTGTATATGTACAATATTAATAATATTTCCTGTCATTTTACATATTAGGGCACACAGCAGCTGGGTGTAGAGGTAGCCCGCTCCCCTGTCTTTCTGTATGAGAACCATGAGGGCCAGCCAACCCCAGACCTGTACCCCACCTTCAGGACGGTCACTCTGGCTGATGGCAAGTGGGTAACTGCACATGCTCAAACACCCACTGTTAACTGTACACATATATAGCCTGTAAGCTATCGGCAAATCAGGGCTGTAACCAAGTGTCATGTAGCTCCTATCACTACTGTTGTACCTTAGTTGTCACAATCCTCAAAATTGAGCATTAATCCTTAAAAATGACACTCAAAGGTGTTAACATTTCCACAAATCTGCCCTATCTGTGAAAATGAGGTAATGTGTTTTTTTGCAACATTCAAATCATTCTTTGTTTTTGTGTTTGTACAGTAACTGCAAAAAGTACTAATAAAGCAAAGCAAAAAGACAGTAAAGACAATTACTGTGTTCTTACCAATGTCCATTTAGGACCCTGCCCCAATTGTTTACAGTAAATTCCTGTATTAGACTGAAACAGATTATGGACTTACTGTATTTTCCACACTATAAGGTGCACTGTTAATGAATGTTTTTTATGAAGGTTTTTCATATATAAGGAGCATTAAGTGAAGTCAAAATCATGAGATAAAAAGTCAAAATCATGAGATAAAGTCAACATTCCCAGTCAGTAAGCACTATCAGAATTAATCCACATACAGTATAAGTCACACTGTGGTTTTTGTAGAACTAGTTAATATGCAGTAACAATACTGCCTCATATCCAATAATCTACCTACAACTACTGGGTCTGAACAACAAGAGAACTTTCAGGTCATTGTTCTCATTGTGTAATTAGTGTTGGTCATTTGGTGCTAATGGAGATGGGAATGAGTGGAGCCTCCATCTGTCATTCATGGGTGGAGGGGTTCAAGTGTCAGCTTTATGAGCTGGAACAAAAACAGCAGAAACATTATTCATGGACAAATGGAAATGTAACATTTGTTGAATTTAAATGTGTTTAGTTGTGGTTCAGCAAAAATAACCTGTTGCAGTGACATCTGAAAAAACAAAAAACAAAACAAATAACAAAGAAACAACCCCCCCCCCCCCCCCCCCCCCCCCCCAGAATTGTGGCTCCCAGTAGCCTGTAGATACCCTGACTAATCCGGATGTTGGGCTGGAGGACAAAAATGGGTGTTCTGTGAAATTAAATGACTTGACCAGACTGCACTCACTGATGCCAATGGGGTTTTGGGAAAAGGGCATTTTTCAGAGTGAGGTCTAATAAGCCAGTGTTGTGGCGTCTTCTGTTGCTCATTACTGGCAAAAGTGTCATAACAACAATTATTTGTATATTATTTCTGCAAGGGAAACAAAATGCAACAAATCATGTAAAAAGAATAATTTATTCGTTTTATTAGCTGACCACTTACACCATCATTTAATCATGGCAAATTGATTAAAAGTCAGTGATAAAATAAAACATGTAATTATTTTTAATATATAATATTATTCACTGTTTTTTGTTGTGTAAAAATTATATTTAAAAAATAATGAGCCCCTGTGGTCCATGAGTACGAGAAGGTGCAAAAATACAGAACAATAATATATTCAAGATCTATCAGTTTTCTGTAACTCTAATAAAAACATGATATTGTGGAGATGATAAGAAACAGCCTTTCAGTCCAACATTGTAGAGGCATGTGCAGTATATAGCCCTGCTGCTGCACTTCTTAACAAACATTTTAATCCTTCTTACATAACAGAACATCTGCCTGATGTAGACCTTATAGAATTAAATATTGGTACTGTTGGTTTCTGTCCCTGTTCGTCCAGTCCATCCTGTCTGCGGGGATGTCTGCTCGGCTTTCGGGGAGGACCGATGATGGTCACACACAAATATACAAATATTGGAGTATTTGGCTGCAAGACTGGAATATGCATTGATCTCAAGCAATGTTGACTCCCCCTCTGTGGGGTTAAAAAAATTAGAATAAAATGCAGACAAATTAGAAAAAAAACAAAAACAAATTCTAATTGTTACCTACTTTCCTATCTGCTCATTTGTTGTTGTTTTTTGTTCTGTTTTTTTTGTATATATGTATATGTTTAGTACTTCAATTATTTATTATTATTATTATTATTATTATTATTATTATTATTATTATTATTATTATTATTATTATTATTATTATCATAATTTTTGTACTATGCACTCTATTTCTATAAGATGAATTCAGGTTATTGGGGAAGTGAAGAAGGGGTAGGATTAAATAAGCTTATGCTTCATCCTACTCCTTGTCGGACATGTCATTGTGTATTATTATTATTATTATTATTATTATTGTTGTATTGATTATTGTTGCATTCTGCACATGTTAGAAATAAAGCATTCAAATCAAATAAGCAACATTCAAATACAGTCGCTAACTTCACAAAAAAATATAGAATAGAATTAAATGATGAATTGTTGACATTTTACACCTGTTAAGTCAGACCATTTTCACTGTGCCAATGTAATGTCGTGCAAAAACACTTTTCAGACCATTATACTGAATTAGTGACATTACCTACTGAGGACGTCACTGAGGTGAAAATACATTTTTGGTGACATTGACATTAACCTTTGACCATCTTCTTCAGTATAAATGACAACTTTGGGAACAGTTTCAGACTTTGCTGACTCCTTTTCTATCCATGTGTTGGAATGTGCAGCGTCCCTGTAACAACATGTAAACTTCAACTTGGCCCAGATTTATTAGTGTGAAGCATCAATTGTGATCTCATCTGTCCTGTGATAAAAATAACAGTCGAGCAAAGCTGTAATCATGACTAGCAAAGTATCCTCATTCACTAGTTTATATTCATCAATGGGAACTCATCTACCATAATTCCAAATCTAGTCTTTCACAATAGTGACTATGACGACTGTATATTTTTGTATACATTAATATACATTGGTATACTTTTATGAATGGGAATTAAAAAACAAAAAACGTGTGGTTTATTTGAATTATGCCGCATTTTCCTTTTTTTTTTTTTTTAAATTTCACTTTACAAAAAGAAATTCAAACTCAACAGAAACAAAACAAAAAAAAAAAAACAGACCAAAAGCAAGCATCATTCAGACAATTTTACAGTTGGACACTTTGATTTATGTTTATTTTCTTTTATTTTGGCCTGACGAAGAGTTTATAGAATTGAAACGTTACCAATTTTCAGTTATTTTCAGTTTAATTCTTATAAATTCTAAGTTGCTGTTTAAAGCCGCTGTGAAAAGCTTGTTTTTAGTCTGTTTTTTTTTTTCTTTCTTTGTGTTGACTTTGAATTACTTTTTGTAAAGCAAAACAAAAAAAAATGTGGATGAAAGGAAAATGTGGCATAATTCAATTATTGATTTTGTGCTTCAAAACGAAAGACAAATTAACCAGTCATTTTTTTTTTGTTTTTTAATTCCTATTCATAAACGGAAAATCCAAATACCAAAATATACATGGACCATTTAGGCATAGCTTTCATTCATCCTCTTATTTTCTCTGGTTTCATACATATATACTGGAGAGAAAAAATGTCTGTCAGAATAAAAAATGGAAAAATGAGTCAAATGTGTTGTGTCCTTTCTGTCAGGTGGCACAGAGTGGCCTACAGCGTCGAAGGCCAGTCAGTGACTCTGTACCTGGACTGTGCCAAGGTGGAAACTTTGGACCTGCTCAGAGGTCACGACCCCTATGTGAGCACAGAAGGGGTCACTGTGTTTGGGACCCGCCTTTTGGACGACGCAGTGTTCGAGGTAGGGTCGGACATACAGACATACAGACATCCAGGCTTCCTTTATATATTCTCATGTGTTAAACAAACAGAGCAGGATCTTTACACAGTACAGTCTTTGTGTGTGCTGATCTTCACTTCTTGTTGCTGCTTGTTTGATTTATCTATGAAATGTTGACAAAAGGATACAAATATAATCCTATCTCTTTACACTGCCATCTAGTGGATCTGACTTTGTACTTCACTCTAACTCTGTGGTACACCGCTGTGTAATGATGTTTGTAGCTGTGTAAAAACTTTTATAAGCACTGTATCAAGCTGGGCGTGTGTGAGGTAATTTTGACATTTCTCAAGTTTCATCTGGCCCCGCCCCTTGTTTTTGAGGGCTTCGTCAGGTGGTCCGTTTTTTGAACTGAATACCTCACAGTAAGTATTTTGACTGTGGTTTGCATCCATGCATGTGTGTGTGTGTGTGTGTGTGTGTGTGTGTGTGCAATCTTTGTATGCATATATAAAGTACAGAGAGAAGAAGAAAGAAGCTGTGTCTGTGAGGATAATGTGCTGGCGGCATTCTGGGACACAAGCTCTGGAGACGATTAAACACAAGGCAACGATAAAAACAGCCTGTTAAGCCACTTTGATCTGACTAAATGAACACAGAGATAAAAACTGAGGAGACAGATTTATATGACATGCTATCTACATTGCAAGGACCACAAATTACATCCGTTATGCGATGCAACACTTTTGTACTGTCACACATTCACTCATTTTTTTTTGTTTTTTTTTTTTGCTTGCATTTGCGGGTCACAGGGAGACATCCAGCAGCTATTGATCATTGACGACCCCAGAGCGGCAGAGACGTACTGTCAGGACTACATCCCAGACTGTGATGCACCTTTACCCTACAACAGCATATTAGTGGAGCCTGAGGAAGTAAGTTGTCTTGGCCAGTCATACAAGCAGAGAAAGTGAACGATATATATCAACATGAGGATGCAAACAGCAGAAGAGATTCATGTCAGGAGGCATGTCAGCCACTGTAAATGAACGTATTCAGTCTGCTGTACACATACCACACATAACTGTCACTGTGATGGTTCAGAGAGAAGGAGCCCCCAAGGGTTTAGTTTGAAGAACAGAATATTAAGGGTAGTTATGCACAGTTCAGACGCTAAATATGACAAAAGATTTATGGTGTCCTTACTTAGTCATATTTCGCTGTCGAGGCCTTTATCTAAATGTATTATCATTTCTTAGAATTTCTTCCTTTTTTTCTCTGTATTTGCATTTCAGAATCTGGACCTGTCTCTGCACATAATTTGGAAATGTCATTCACTACTTAGAAAAAAAATAAATAATTAGCCAGATGGTGGAGCTACAGTATAAAAATAAAACATACAGTTGGGGTCATAAGTTTACAAGCCTTAGTAAAATTTGTGTTTTTATTACACATTAAGTCATCCAGAAAAGCATAATAAATCATTTTTTTATGTAGCTAAAACCATGAATATTCCCTCCCTGTTGCATCATAAAAAAAAGATAATTAATGATAATATTAAATAAATAAATAAAAAAGTGACTCAAATTTTTGTGACTAACTGGTTCTAATAAAGCGACTCCAGAATAAGTGAGGGATCTACCTCGTTTAAATGATTCAGAACAGGTTGCCAGTAACTGAAAACCTTATTGGCATATCCTCTTATAGAATATATAGTATATATATATATATATATATATATATATATATATATATATATATATATATATATATATATATATATATATATATATATATATATATATATATATATATATATATATATATACATATATATATATATATATATATATATATATATATATATATACATATATATATACACACATATATATATATATATATATATATATATATATATATATATACATATATATATACACACATATATATATATATATATATATATATATATTATTTTTTTTTTTTAATTTATTTATTTTTTTCCTTTGTTAATTGATGTAAAAGATCCAGAAGCCAAGATCTAAATGGATGTTGGATGGATGTTTTTTACCTTTCCATTCAAGTCTACAAGCTAGAAGAATGGTTTAAAGCAATCAGATCTTTATTATATTTTTGATTCAATGCCAAATATTGCAATTATTGCCTCAGGTTAAATATGTACCATTCATTACTGAAAAGAGTGATCAAGGAAAACTAATTTCTTTTTATTCATTCATTCATTCATTCATATCCTGTATTTTAAACACGTAGATATGAGGATCATTTACAATATAGCTGAGAGAAAAAACATTTGAAACATAAAATTGACATTTATTCATTTGTATTTATTAAATAGGTACCAATGTAAACTATAGACATTTCAAAGAAGCACAGCCATGAATTAAACAAGAGAGTAGAAAACAATGGACAATATTTCACACATTTTCTCAGGGTATGTAAACTTATGAACACAACTGTAAATTTTGCCCTTGTGAGTCTGTGTCGTAACTATTAGTGTGTGGAGTGTGTGTAGTACATAGTATGGTATTTCAGTGACTGTACACTGGAGTACATTCACTTATCCAGTTCATTCAAGTGTCAGATTTATGAATGTGCTGTAAACCTCTATAGACAGTATGTGTTATAAGAGTTAATCATATGAAACATTAACTTTTGTCATTTGTTTTCCAATTAATCTTGTCAAAATATGTATGATTTTTTATCTCTGAAGAAGAAAATTTCCCCCCCAAAATACTTAAGTGTGATCTTAGACCATATGTGAATTCAAACTTTGATTTAAAAATGTTCAATCTTTTATATTATTTTGAAATAATACACTTGTAGAATTTCACATTTTAACCTAAGACTTATCTTGGAAATTTGAGCCAATGAACATTTATAGATTTGACTTTTCTTTATCAGTAACACATATGTGGTAAAATGTCATTAGTTTTATTCCAGAAGTATTTGTTAACTCCCCCATAGTTTATGTCTTCATCAGTTGTTTCAGTGTAAGAATCATAATTAAGATGCCTGTGCTCTGTCAGTACAGGACTGAAGTCATAAATGCTGGCTACGCTCACCTGTTCTGTCTGTTTGTTCCTTCCATTCCCTCCTGGATTCCTCGTAGTGTAATTCACTTCATGGCTTTGTGCTGCAGTGTTGTTTGCCAGGTTTTCTGTGCCAGTTCTTCACACTTCTGGGAACATTTTCAAATCCTTTTCCTCTTTTGCAGCTAGGCTTTTGTCATCTGGCTCCCAGCTCCAAACTTTTCAGGGTTCTTGGTTTTTAGTTTCATTGTTGCGTTGCCAAAAAAGCACTCGTTTGGGATTAAGACAGACTGTGTGTGCAGCAGTGACACCCTGAAAAAATGGTTTTGCAAACAAGGGATCACATGAACAATCTAAAGCTTTTTTTTTTAGATGTGAGCTGTGCTGTTGATTCATAGTTTTTTTTATATATTTTTTTTTTTCATTAAACACTCAGGTCATCTAAACACAAAGGGCTGAATATACTAAAGATTTGGATAAAAATGTGTGTGAACTAATTGCACATGTAAAAAAAAATTTACACACTGATTTACTAACAGTGTGTACACAGGCTTGTGTCTTTTGAAATGTGCAAAATAGTGTGTCTGCATTAGTATGTTTGACACAATGAATGTGCAATGTAGAGCATGTGGTGGGAGGAGAAAATGTAAATATATTAATAGAGCACACACAAAGGGATTTATTAAACCTGAAAGTAATTTTACTAAAAGAAACTTTGTCAATATTTAATATGTCTTAATATGTGTAATTACACACATGACTGCAGCTATTATCACAATCTAATACCGCTGTTTATATGACAGTTTTTATTATAATAATAATAGATTGGATTTATATAGCACTTTTTTGGCCACTCAAAGTGCTTCACATTAGTGACCCATTATTCATTCACTCTCACATGCATGCTCTGGTGGTGGTAAACTACATATGTAGCAACAGCTGCCCTGGGGCAGACTGACCGAAGCGTGGCAGCCATTTTGCACCTACAGTCCCTCTGACCACCACCGAACATTCATACACTAGTGTGAGTGACACTGGAGGGAGGGAGGGTGAAGTGTCTTGCCCAAAGACACAACAGACCAACTAGGATTCGAACCACCAACCTTTCAGTTACTGGATGAATCGCTCTACCAACTGAGTCATGGCCCCCCTAATTATTATTATTATTATTATTATTATTATTATTATTCTTATTATTCTTATTATTCTTATTCTTATTATTCTTATTATTATTATTATTATTATTCCTGTTTAATTCTGAATAAAGGTTAATTCTGCTTTAAGATGACCATGTACACACCTACTTTCAGTTGAAAATGATATTTTTGAATTAAACTTAATTCCGAATAAAGTCACGAGTTTATTCCACTCTTAATTCCGAATTCAATAATTCCTCTGACATGTAAACAGTTCATTCTGCTCTAACATTATTCCTGTCATTTTTCACATGCTCCTGATCGCATGTCAATGATGCACATATTTCATGTTGATGAGGCACATATTCCTCTGTTGGCATTAGTATGTTGAGTCCTATGTTTGATTCAATCAAGCTGCTGCTTTGTAATTACTACAAAATTAAATGCAAACATGACATGTAGTATCTGGTCAAACATATTGACAGTTGAAACAAACGTGATCGTTCCGTTCTTAGATCTGTCCATCTAAACACCAAGGAATAAAGAGCATTGTTGTTTGTGTTTAGAACTAGAAGTGGACTTTTGCCTGTGAATTATTTAACTTTAAAGATCCAATGGTGAGAACTATTGGAATGCAAATGTACATTTCTGTTGTTGGTGTCAGAATGTGGATTTGTTTGGTCATGACAGAGAAAAGCTGTAAGAATATTTAGCTCATCTGGACGAAGTCGCGATAGGTTATTGTCATCACGCTTCGTCCATTGGCGTTGTCCACAATTCAATAAAATCGCTTCTCTTCCTTCAATTCTCAACGGATTTCAATTGTGATTGATTCATTAGATAGATCTAAGCATTAGGCACAAAACGTATCATTTTGTTTTTCCAAAATTTTTCCCACATGTTGTAAGAAAGGGGCAGGTATTATAACTTTTCTTTATCCTGCTCCTTTCCAATCACGGAGATGGGGATGAATACATAAATGAATGAAATTCTGAATTATTTTATTCTGACTAAATAATTTGGAATTAAAAAAAAAAAAACATGTAAATGTTGCTACTGAAATGATGAAGTAAGTGGCAGAGAATGTATTTTTCACCCTCATGTGAACATCTTTAGAATGAATGAGGAAACAATCTTTTAATCCGTATTTATTTTTGGTATTTCACACATTCATTTTGACATCCCTGAACACGCCAGGTTGAACTGTAATTAACTGTGAATGTACCTGTCATCATCATGAAAACTCAACATTCTTTTCTCTTTGATTCACTACATCAGACAGCTGTAGCTGCCACTGGGTAAGACCATAATAATGCTTATTAGATTTTTTTTTTTGTTTTTTTTCTCATTCACCACACCAGACACAGATGTCCAGTAATAATGCCAATAAGATTTTTTAGCCTTGAATTTTGTTTATCAGTAACACACCTGCTCAAATTTCATTAGTTTGTATACTGTATGAGCGCAATAAGTTAAATATAAATTAAAAAGTAAACCTGCCTAAATGGAGTTAAAGTGTCCTCAATCAATGTGTTCATTGTGAAATAAAATGTTACCATTGTTAGTAATGAAAGGTTTTAGGCTATTATTTGGTTATTTTAAGTTTGATTTTATGTTTATGTGAAGAAACACAGAATTCATGTAATAATAATAATAATAATAATAATAATAATAATAATAATAATAATAATAATAATAATAATAATAATAATAATAATAATAATAATAATTTTTCACTTTGGAGCCATTCAGACTTTGCTTAGTAACAGACTGGTCATTTTTTTCAAGTGGATAAATCACCAGAGGGTCATCAGTCAGTGACTTGAGCTAAACAGTGACTTGTTTCGTCTTGTTTTTCAGCAGGGACTCGACTTGACTTGTCTAGATTTTCAACGCAGAACTTGAACTTGCTTGAGACTTGAAACTTCATGTTTGAAACTTAGTTGTTGTTTCTACATATACAGTATGAACACCTGCAGCAGTGCAAACTATGTGGTTTTATTTACTTGCATTTAGAACTAATTATTGAAAGGGATTCAAAGATGTTTTATTGTCAGTTCACTACATGCACAGCACATACAGAGTTGTTAAAACCATTTCTCTTCCTACTACTTAAATGATATTTAAAAATGTAAAAATAGAAAGAGAATAAACAAGTCATTCTGTATAAATTAAATTGTAAAAGTATACAAAAGATATAATTCAAATCTATTCTCAAACTAGATGGGGGTGATGTGTTCCCTAGACACCCACTCTAGAGAACACATCACCCCCATCCTCAAACAGCTTCACCCTGTCCATTACCATATTCACTTTAAACTCCTTCTTCTTACCTTCAAGTCCCTTCATAACTTGGCCCCTCCTTACGACCACCTCCAACACCAAAGCCCCACCCATCATCTTCGCTCTGCTAATTTAACCTCCTTATGCCCACCGTCCGCACCCAGCTTCGGACCTTGGGGGACCGAGCCCTCGCAGCTGCCCCCCCCCCCCCAACTCTGGAACTCGGACTCACTATCCACATTCAAATAAGACTTAAAACTTTCAAACTAGCTTTAGATTCTTTTTTTTAGTTGTATTTTATTTATTTTGTATTTTATCTATTATTTATTTATATTTTATTTTATTTTTTTTTTATTTTACATTATATTTTAATGCATTGCTTGTTGTCTGTTTTGTAAAGTGTCTATGAGTGTCCAAAAAAGTGCTATATAAGTTTGAGGCATTATTATTATTATTATTAATAATAATAAAGTGTGGTAGTGCAATATAGTAACAGTTATGAGGTGAAGACGTACATAATGGAATAAAACAACCACAGGTGTTAGAATTATCACAGGTTTTAAGTCTGCTGAATCTTACAATAATATAATTATAATTATTCATATTGAATGAAATAGAAAAGTTGATTCTTGATTCTACCAAACAAACAAACAAACAAAGGGTTGGTGGTTCGAAACCCGCTCTGTCCTAGTCAGCCCATTGTGTCCTTGGGCAAGACACTTCACCCTCCTTGCCTCCAGTACCACTCGCACTGGTGTATGAATGTTTGGTGGTCGTCAGAGGCGCAAAATGGCTGCCACGCTTCTGTCAGTCTGCCCCAGGGAAATGTGGGTACATATGTAGTTTACCACCACCAGAGTGTGCATGTGAGAGAGAATGAATAATAGGTCACTAATGTGACGCGCTTTGAGTGGCCAAAAAAATGCTATATCAATCCAATCCATTTTTATTATTATTCATTACCACTCACTCTTACTGTTTAATTTTACAAGATGAGGTCATCTTTTAGAAGTTCTATAGCAATGAAATTTACAGTGTCTTGCCAAATGTATTTTTCAAATTTCTAGTCTTATCACACATCTTATCACACTTAAAATAAAACATAATCACTTAAAGAGTAGTTAATACAGAAGTTACTTTTCAACATTATATCTGGAAAATTGTATTTCAAGAAATCTTACAAAGATAACTTTCACTTGTTCCGTTGACAGATTTTTTCAAATTTTTGTTTGAATTTTTTTTTAAATCTATTCTTGTATTTTATTTTTTTACTTGGGTTTTATTTATTCTTCTGTACAACACTGTTTTGTTTGTTTTACAGTTCTATGTCTTTTAATCGATTGTTTGTTTTATTCTTTTATTTTTAATTATTATTTTGTACAGCACTTTGGTCCACTGTGGCTTTTTTAAAGTGCTTTACAAATATATTTGGATTGGATTGGATGTTTGTTTGTTTTTTTTGGTGATTATGTCTTTTAAGTGTGATGAGATATTTGGACTAGAAATGACAAAAATACACTTAGTAAGATTTAGATTTTTGCAGTGTTATCATAGCAAAGATCAATTTGGAGTAATACATAAGGCTAAAACAGGAAAAAATGACATATAAAGATAATGTGAAAGACTAATATGTTTATTTGCTGTTATTAACCTGGAGTTTGAGACTTTTCTCTGTTCAGCCCAGGGTAGTAAATCATGTTATGTCAAATTAATTTGTCTGTACAGTGCAACATTCAACATCTTACCAAATCTATTTTTCACATTTCTAGTCTGACTATGTCATTACACTTAAAATAAAACTTAATCACCTAAAGAATACCTCTTCAGTGAAATAGAAGAACTTCTCCAGGTACTCCAGTTTCCTCCCACCATCCAAACACATGCACTGATAGGTTAAATGGTTAATCTAAATTGTCCATAAGTGTGAATGTGAGAGTGATTGTTTGTCTATATATGTTCAGTCCTGAGATGAACTGGAGACTCATACAGGCTGTACCCCGCCTTCACCCATTGTAGCTAGATTAGGCCCCCACAGACCCCCGTGACCCTAGTGAGGATAAAACGGGTTTAGATGAGAAGATGAGAAGAAGTTATGTTTAAACAATAGACTCCTGATTTTAAGAAATCTGACCAAGATCATTTTTACTTGTTCCATTGGCATATTTTTTTTTTTTTTGCTTAATTCAAGCAAAACTAGAAAAAGCACAAACCTCCACCAAGTCAGAATGATGAATGGTCTGCCAAGGAGGTTATGTTTTTGCCTGCGTTTATGTCTGTTTGTTTGTTTGTTTGTTTGTCTGTCTGTCTGTGTACGACGTAACTCAAAAGACATTTTACATTGTGGTAAATGGAGAATATATTTTAAAGTGATGCAGAATCCAGGATCTCTTCCAGATCTTCACCAAAATCTAATTGATTGATCCTTATGTCATTCAAAAGCTATCCTGTTCATGGAATAACTTTTTGAGTTATGCACTACACAGACAGACAGACAGACAGACAGACAGACAGACAGACAGACAGACAGACAGACAGACAGACAGACAGACAGACAGACAGACAGACAGACAGACAGACCTCCTTGGTGGAGGTAAATATCTTCTATACATTTTTTTTAGCTTGTTTTTAGAGGATCATTTCTTTTCCAGTGCATAAACCAACATCTCTTTAATTGCTCGCATCATGCATCGTGTTCAGGCTGTATTTTTGATTTATTTCCTTCAGTTGGAGAGAGTACCGAAGAAACGTGTGGTGGAAGAGTTTGAGGAGTTCGACTACAGTGACCTCTATGAAGACCTCTCTGTTTCCACGGTGACCGCAGGCCCTAACATCACTGAGTATGAGGTGAGACTCAATGGGAAAGATGGCCTTTGATTAAAGTTACAGTAGGAATTTACATTTGCGTAACTCTTTTCTGTGCCCGTGCTGTCGGACAGATCGTGGAATACGAAGACTACGACAACATGACAGATTATTATCAGGTGAAGGAGTACGAGTATGAGGAGGAATACGATGAACGCCATGGACCTGCAGAGAGAGAACAGGCTTATTCCATAAACCTAGAGGTACACAGCAGCAATTTATACATTAAAACTCCCACTGAAGAGAACATAACCTACCTTCTGTGGTGTGTTTGATCTAAATGATGCTGTTTGTGTCTCTCTATCATTTTCTGTCATCAGGATTTACCAGAAAAAGGACAAAAAGGAGAACCAGCCTATTTGGGAGCGGTGAGATAAACACACATACTGCATACACACACACTCGAAAAATATCCATCTAACACATTACCTGCTTGTTATGCTGATCCCATATTTTGTTATCAAAGATGTTAGATGGAGGTGGCAGTCTTGGAAATGGATGCTAAAGCGGGATGTTTCTATAATTATTTTCATCATCATATTTAGATCTACATTATTTTTCTCGTTTCAGTATATCATGTTCAGATCCTGATGTACAAAATAAATAATACTCAACAATTTTGCTTGGAAAATGGAAAGATCTTTTATTTTGTTCCTGTTTGTGAATAAAAACAAAATGTAATACCATTATTCTCCCTTTTTCTTGCTACAGATCAGCTAAAACAAAACATACTCAAATGCCTTCTTTTTTTTTAAGATACGTATTAATTTACTGTTTCCATCCTGTTTTGTCTTTTAAATTTTTGTTTAACTTACGTGAAGTTATTTTACTCATTTTGACTTCTGTCATATTTCATCTTGTTACATTTTCTTACACTGTTTTTGTATAGATCCACCTCTGTAAATAATACACTATAACCCAAACTATATATGGGCAAATCAAAACAGGAAGAAGACTTTTTTTTTTATTGTTCCCTGTCCTTTTTTTGTTTGAGAGATAAACACACTCCAATACAAACATATGTCATTTTAACATTATTATAGCATACTAAGTTCGTAATGTTACCAATATTTTTTTTTCTTTATACAGTTTCTAAACAGTACAGTAATATTTAATATTGTAATATATGTTCATATGTGTGTGTTTCTGGAGACTTTTATCCTGACAATCAATCATTTGCTGACATTAAATAACGTCTCAGGTCTGAATATCTTTAAATACATGGGTATTTGGTCACATATTTTACACATTATCCTATCAAGTCTTTGACCTAAAATTGCATGCTTACATGAACTAACTAAAGAATTTTAGAGCAAGAACAAGAGCTTCCCCAATAAAAACCATTTTTTCATGAGTACATGGAAAAGGCCTGATTCGTTCCAAGGCCCCCAATACCACCCCTTAAACCCTAATAACACTAAAGGTGCTTTGACACTGACCGCAGTAAGCTCGGCACGCAGTGGTGGGTATAGTGGTACCCAGTGCTGCTGCCTTGCCGCAAGTTACTATGCAACCAGTTCTGAGTGTGAACATTATGAACATGTACCTGTCAACTTTACAGCAAAAAGCCGTGGCTTCAGAGCTAATAAGGAGACAAGTGCCGCTGAGGAGCGTGCAGAGCTCTGCGCCCTGGCACTGTGGTAGCACATGCATATTGAATGGGTTTGTCGCTCGTTGCTGCGATCAGGTTGGAAGCGTGTTAGAACTATGTGACGAATGAGGGTGAAAAGCACACTATGTACAAGTGTACGGTACATACGTATTTACATACAGTACTGTTTCTTTGCCTACCCTTATCATTTTGTTAATCCTGCCCAACAATTGTTAGGTGAGATTATTGTAATCACTTTGTGTGTGTGTGTGTGTGTGTCTGCAGAGACATATCATGCTATAATTCAATGACTACTTGAGATATCACCATGAAATTACATTAGCATATACATATAGCTAAAGCACATCAGATGCAATGATCCATTTGAGTAAAAGTCAAAGGTCAAGTTCACAATTAGTCTATAATGTAAATATGTATGCTCTTTAATAAACAAACAAACAAAAAAGTTAAGTCTAATTTTGTGAAATATTTTCAGGGAACACAGATTGTGGGACCACACGGGCCCCCAGGACCTGAGGTTAGTACATTTTGCACCATGACACAACTTTACCAGAAGTAACTTTAAAAAAAAAAAACCCTGTTTGCTATGTGGGGGGAAAGGGAACCAAGTGCAGAGCATGGAAACGTAACACTTAATGCAGCCTATCTCTCCACTGGCTGTTTGTGTTTTGGTCTGTGCACACAGGGGGAGGCAGGACCCTCTGGAGTGACGGGACCAGTAGGACCTCGAGGAGACCCTGGAGAACTGGTGAGAACTGTCTTATGTTTGCAGCAAGTCCACCATGTGTTAGTAGGTCTTCTTTAATGTCCCCGTTTGTCCTCTCAGGGTCCTCCTGGGCGGCCCGGTCTTAATGGAGCTGATGGGATCCCAGGCCCTCCAGGAAACATCATGCTCATACCGGTAACTTCTGCTGCCTTAGGCTTTACAAGCTGCACTAATGTTGTTATGGCAGCTATTTGGTCCTGTGAACCTTTGAAAGAGGTTGCAGGGCTTAGGAATGTCACAGAGTAATGGGCCTGCCCTGAATTGCTTTGCAAATTAACCATTTGTTTGCAAGTGTGTTACCTATTCTTCACTTCACATTCTTCAAATGTCTTTTGATATGATTACATTACATGTTCATTCAGTGACATTCATACTTATTCATCTCCATGTTTTTCATTTGTCCATAGTTAACTTAATTTTTTTTACACTGAACTAGACGTTTTACACATGTGCTTAAATGTCCACAGTGCTTTTTATAAAGCAAAGATTTAAAAAAAAAAAGCATATGAGATAAGTACAGTTTGTTTGGCTAAATATATTAAGTGACTTACTGTTATTACACAGATGCAAAAACACCTTTATTTAAACTAAACCTAATACTCTTAAATTGAGAAGTTGTGTGAATAGTGTCAGTCCATATAAGGGGAAAAATGATAATCTAATTAAATATTTTGCAAACCATTGTTTCCCTTATTGTTAATTTGATATAGAAGGTAAATATTTTACTTTATTTTACAGTTTTTTTATTTACTGTATAAATTATTTTACGACTTTTGAAATGTTTTTTTTTTTTCTCCCAGAAACATTCCACGTTCTCTATTAAAAATGTAAAAATAATAACAAACACAACAGTAGCAGTTAAATTTCAAATCTTGCCTTGCACAGATATATGAACGTATAATCATGGAAAAGAACTGTTAATCTTAGAACTTAAGAGCTACTGTCCTGCATGTTTTAGACGTATTCCCCTTCCAACACACCTGATTCTAATGATAAACCTCTCATCAAGCTCTGCAGAAGTCTGATAATGACCATCAGGTGTGTTGGAAGAGGGATACATCTAAAATATGCAGGATAGTAGCTCTCGAGGACCAGGATTGAGCATGTAGGACAATGAAGAAGGCAGGAAAGAGGGGAGTACCATCTCATCTTTGTTGTCGACTATAGGAGCAGTGCTGTGTATCGGCCACTAGGTAGGGTATTGAGTCAGTCTATCATGTCCTGTGTGTGTGTGTGTGTGTGTGTGTGTGTGTGTGTGTGGGTGTGTGTGTGTGCAGTTCCAGTCAGGCGGTGATCCTCGGACTGGCGCTGTGGTGTCGGCTCAGGAGGCTCAGGCTCAGGCCATCCTACAGCAAACCAAGGTACACAAGTATATGGAACAACATAGATGAACAGAAAAACATGCAGAGGTGTTGAAGTAAAACGACAGTGTGTGAAACCAGAATTGAGGATAAGTGGAATATGTTTTGTATTTATTCAGGCTATATTTAGACTAACATGGTTTGGCTTTAAAAGACCAATTTTAGTTAAATTTTCTGAACATTTTTAGAAAGAATCTTCCATTCCTCTGTGTAGCTGATCACACTGCTGGACATATGAATTGTCAGAACTTGAATAAAAGCCTTAAATATAGTCAGGAGGATAAAGGAGGATAAAAAGCATAATTTAACAGCTGTTATCTGAGACAAAAAGGACAGGACACCTTTAATTTCATATCCACAATAAAGTCACGGCTGGCTACTGTTGTTTCCTTTTAGAAAGAGTCATGTGTGAAATGCAATAATTTGAGGAAGGATATATAATAAGTGATGAAACCCATTCAAACATCAAATTTCAGTATCAGCATGACATATTTTAACAGTTGTCAATTTTTGTCTATGAAAAGAACACAAGCTTGGACTGTCCAAAATAAAACAAGTGTTTCTAACAATCCAAAACCCAGCAGATACTATCAGCAAATCTAACAAAAAGTTGAAAGAAAAAGACTTCTTCCACAGGGAATCCACATACGGTAGGCTTTAAAAAAAATAAAAATAAAAATGTGTCTTTGCTGCTTTTCACTTTGACACAATGATGTTAACTAGGCCAAGGCAAAACTGGATCTTCATCCTTTTTTGCAGAGAAAACATCCCACTGGTTTCTTATATTTTCATCCTTAGAGCTTTCGTTTCAGAAGTAAGTGCTCATATGTTCACATAGAGTCAGGGTTTGTTCACATCAGACTGTTGCATGTAACAATAATATAAAACACTACAGTATAAATAATCCAAAATACTTTACTTACTTTGACGAATCTGAAAGAAATGCATTTAAGGTGATTTATGAACAAAACACATCTTCAACTCAACCAAAGCAACAGTCAGTTTGTCTCCCTGTAAATATGAATAATGATTTAATGACTCTTCTATCTTCAACTTCCAGCTGGCGATGAAAGGTCCTCCGGGTCCACTTGGCCTCAGGGGAAGACCTGGACCACTGGTAAGTAACGCTATGTCCTTTTACTGTTGTGTAATATGGTGCAAATGGAGACATGTTTCCACAATTATATACTGTTTACTTTGTCCAGGGTGGCCCAGGTCCACAAGGGCTGAAGGGAAACAGTGGAGAGAATGGCCCAACAGTAAGTGTGTCCAACTCCCCCACTCCCACCTTCTCTCTCTCTCTCTCTCTCTCTCTCTCTCTCTCTCTCTTTTCTCCTCTTTTACCTTCTCTTTTTCATCCCAGCTGGTCAAGGCAGACGTCCATTCTCCAGGAGTTAGGGTCTGCTCCAGGGAGTCTGTTGGGTTCCTGTAAATTAGAGTCTGGTTTTGACCGGCTCAATAGTAGAAAGTAACTAAGTAAAAAATAATTCATTACTATACTTAAGTAGATTGTTTAGGTATCTGTACTTTACTTCAGTATTTATTTTTCTGGCAACGTTTTACTTTTACTCCCTACATTTTTGCATAAATATCTGTACTTTATACTCTTTACATTCTCAGAATTCGATGCATTACTTTTACAAACTAAACAGATGTGACAGTACAAAAATAAGTCACTTCAGAGAGAAAATCAGTGGAGGAGAGAAACTGTGACTTTATATATGTTATAGTTATATGACTATTATCTCACAATCTGGACTTTTTATCAAATAATTTGGACTTTTTATCTCGTAATTTGGACTTTTTATCTCATAATTTTGACTTTTAATTTCACAATTGTAACATTTTATCCAAAAATTATACATTTTCAATCACAAATTTATGAAAAAAAGTAGTTTTTTTTAATCTCATGATGACTTTTTATATCAATTGTTTTTTTTATCTTCTTTTTTCATTTTTTTTTTCATTTTTCAGAAATTCCCTGTCCATACACACAAAACTGAATAACTGTGACCTGATCAAACACAATTTCTCCACACTAACTCACTTTTAAATGCTTTATTTTAGATACTTTTGAATCTTTTCAGATTTTTCCTGGTTAATTAAGTTTTATTGCATTTAAGGCAACAAAACTAATTTTACTTTTACTTTTGTACTTTATTACAATTGACAAATACTACTTTAGTAGTTTTACTTTAGTAGATGAGTTGAATCAGTACTTCTACTTTTACCAGAGTATTTTTTCACATAAGTAGTTGTACTTCTACTTAAGTACAGAATGTGAGTACTTTGACCACCTCTGGACCGGCTCTATATATAAAGTGTCATGACTCATGAGATAACTTCTGTTATAATTTGCCGCTATATAAATAAAATTTGATTTGATTGAATTTTGATTTGATATAAGTTAACTCTTATGGACTGTTCTATACATTAGTGTCCTGTGTCTTTTAATTCATTTATATTCAATCATTCATACCCAGGGTCCTCCAGGGCTAACAGGTATCCCAGGTCAGAATGGACGACCTGGAAAAAGGGTGAGATTATAATGTCTCTTTTCTTCTGTCTTCTCATTCAGATACATTATAAGAGCACAGTGTTCCCTCTGTACCTTAAAGAAGTGCACTATTCAAACTTCGGAAACTAATTAATTTGTATATGTGCATGTTTCAGGGTCGTGCAGGTACTGACGGTGGCCGAGGTGCTGTTGGAGAAACTGGAGCAAAGGTGAGCCAGTAGATTCCACGGTCACACAGTTTTTACATCTGACATTGTATTTATAGATGCTTGTCCAAATTTCAGGGAGATCGAGGTTTTGATGGTTTACCAGGTCTGCCCGGAAACAAAGGACACAAAGTGAGTAACTGACTAAAGGAGGAGACATGTTCATCACATTGTTATGAAAAACCGATTGTCCACTTCATTGTGTGTGTCTCCTCAGGGAGATAGGGGGAAGCCGGGTCATGTGGGACCTGGTGGAGCACCAGGAGAAAAGGTCAGAGGTCACATCAGATGGAATATTAAGATGAATGTTTGTGTTTATGTGCAGTATTCAAAGTTTATGGTATGTATGTATATGTGTATGTATGTGTGTGTGTGTGTGTGTGTGTATGTATGTGTGTGTGTGTGTGTGTGTGTGTATGTATGTATGTATGTACGTGTGTGTTTGTGTTTATGTGTGTGTGTGTGTGTGTGTGTGTGTGTGTGTGTGTGTATGTATGTATGTATGTATGTATGTGTGTGTGTGTGTGTGTGTGTGTGTGTGTGTATGTGTGTATGTATGTGTGTGTGTGTGTGTGTGTGTGTGTGTATGTATGTATGTATGTATGTATGTATGTATCTGTGTGTGTGTGTGTGTGTGTGTGTGTGTGTGTGTGTATGTGTATGTATGTGTGTGTGTGTGTGTGTGTGTGTGTGTGTGTGTGTATGTATGTATGTATGTATGTATGTATGTATGTATGTATGTATGTATGTATGTGTGTGTGTGTGTGTGTGTGTGTGTGTATGTATGTATGTGTGTGTGTGTGTGTGTATGTATGTGTGTGTGTGTGTGTGTGTGTGTGTATGTATGTATGTATGTGTGTGTGTGTGTGTGTGTGTGTGTGTGTGTGTGTATGTATGTGTGTATGTATGTGTTCATCTATTTTATTTTTGTAAAGGGATCTGAGGGACCCCCAGGACCAAGAGGAGCACCAGGTGATGCTGTGAGTGTTTACACTGATATGAAGACACACAATAAGTACTCATTCATAGCACTTCGGTTACATTAGAGTAGAAAAACAACTGTGAGTTGAGATTTCAGTTCTTCAGATGCCAGCATGCCGAAGCCTGTGGGGATCAGTGTTATTAGTGGGAGTAAAATGATACCTAAAGCACAAAGTAGTGATAAGTACCAACAATATAATGCCTTAGTATTTCAACCACCAGCTGAGCAAGTAAAATTGCCAAGAACTGAAGGTTTTGTATCAGAATTGCTCACCAACAGAGCTATTTTTTTCCCATTATGGAACGAAAGTGGTTCTCAAATGCTACCACAGTTTTGGCTTTTCCCTCTTATCTATATGTCTGGTCTCTACTACTGTTAAACAGCTCAAACTGGCCAGAAGTAAAGCACAATATTTGTTCAGTGGGTTGTGTAGAAATCATCAGTTTCATTTCTGCATCTCTAAAACATTGTCAAATGAGTGGACAAAATGAAGGATGAACGTTGGCAAGCTAACCCAAGTGAATTTCTCATTAGGGGTCAATAAAGTTAATCTGTATCTATTAGTGGCAAGTTGACAAAAATGTCCATAAAACATGTGTATTTGTCATTCTACCACTTTACATATGATGATAAAGAGCAGAGGAAGTGGGAGAAGCTGAAAAGCAAGCAAACATGTGTTAGTTAACTAATATTAGTTTCCACTGAGCCTAAAGAAAATAAAGTAATGATTTATGTCAACACATAGCTGAGCATCAATTGAAGTGTAGTATTGCTGTAAACAGACCAGGAGCTTAAACATTATTTAAGACACTTAAAATCAATGTTTTCATTTTGCCCCATCTGAACCTGAAGGTGTTCATAAAAAAAAGTTACAGTACTACTTCTAAACAGAACAGAACTGCTAAACTGACTTTCCTTCTTCCTGTAACAGTAAGATTCTATTCTATTCTATTCTATTCTATGCTGTTGTTGAGTATTTGGATATAATGATTAGTTTGTGACGTCACACTTAAGCCTTTAATCCCTGAGACTTTGGCACAAAATGAACAAAAGCAGCCAAAGTGATCAATAAAATAAATAATAAACCAACAAAGTAGTGTGTAACAAGAACAAAGTAAGACACAAATGGAACAAAAGTGAAGGAGGAATATTAAAATAAAAACAAAATGTAGAAAAATAAACACAATAAGGAATAAAATGCACAAATATTTACAAAATAATAAAAAACATGGAAAAAAAAATACTAAAAGCATACAAAAAAAATTAAATAAAAAAAGACAGAAAGAACCAGCATTGTAATTTGGTCCCAGTAGTTTTTGTTTAGCCTTTTTCTAAATCTGTTGATTTTGTTTTTACACCTGTTCCATGAACAAAACGCACTAAAAACACTGTCGAAAATAAATAAATAAATAAATAAACGATTGAATGTTTCTGAATATTTTAAGCATCCATTCAGAATGCATCAGTCCTGAAATGTCAGGTGTTAAAGGGTTAACAGGCAGATGTTGATCTAATACTTGTGTTAAATGTCACAGATGACTTTTTAAATGTTACAATGACAGGATTAACAGCTTCATATTGAAGTTAAACAAAGTCATTAGCACTAGTCTGTCCAATAAGCCAGACATTTGGAAAAGTCTATAATACACAACTGAATTACTGAAACACTAGTAGGTTTTATTTAACATTTTACCCAGCACTTTATATGATGGTATTCTTAGTCTAACTTTTCACTCACAACTACAGTAGAGCTGTTTGGAAAAAGTGTTTTTAAGAACAGAGGCTTCTAAGCCTGACAGCAGGCGGTAAACTGTCAGTCAAACCCACACAGCAGACATCAATAAAACCCACCCACCTGTCAGCCAGAGTGGTCACAGCACTTAATTATCTTCCACTTTAAGACTTAATATAATTAGCATAAACCGGTTATACAAAAAAACCATCCTATTCACTTGTCAGAAAGGAGGGAAATAGATGTGGAGATTTAAAAGGCTGTATTATTAAGCTGTAAAGTTGTTTATTTCTGTTGCTTTAACACAGAGGTCAAAGGGTCATTTACAGTTAGTCTCTCCAAGTGAACATTTAAGGAAGATTTGGTAGCAGGACATTGTCTTCAGTTTTCAGATCTTGGTTTCAGCATGAATTCTGTTTGTAACTGAGACCTTCTACTGACGTTACAGCCATTCTTTAACAACTCTCAAAGGAATAAGTGGTGATTATTATACTATTGTCGCTGTATAAACACATCCTACAAATTGGTTATTATAACAAATGAAGTCATACGCTATAATAACATATGATTATATTTCGATTATATACTGTATGTGATTGTGCTGTGCTTTTTTCAGGGTTCAAGAGGTCTAAATGGCCCCAGGGGTCGCCCTGGCCCCTCCGGCCAACCTGTAAGTATCAACATTTTCTTACATGTTCCCATTAATCTGCATCCTTCACAGTATAAAACCACCTCTAAATTGCTGTTTCTCTTAATGTTTGGCGCTGTGTTTATTCATGCAGTAAATCTTTCCACCACTAACATAAATCCAGCTGCGGTGTCTGCGTTGGATAATTTGGCCTGATAATATCATCATTAACATGTTAATGTAATTCTTATCTCGGCTGACTACATGTTTTACAACATCCTATTACCTGGAGTTATTTCTTTATGTGTTGAATATGTTATATTTGTGGTTGTAGAAGCCAAGTTACCACTCGTTTCCATCTGATAACACTCTGCGGGAGCGTTTAAAATCTATTTAGGTTGCATACTCATACTTGGTGGCGGTTAATTAAGCGCATGATGCCCCAAGCAGGGAAATTATATCGTCTAAACAAACAGGGTGGCTTATCTTTATCGTATTATTGCAGTTGTTTCCCCACTAGGCGTATGTGACCAGCTTTAGAAATAAACAATAGCATTAGAATAGATTGTATTTTTATTTTACTTGATATTTTAATTTGAGTGGGAGCTACTTGATTTATTTTATTAGTTAAGTTTAGTTTGTAATTTGTGGATAATGATTTTATTTAATTTTGTTTTGCTGTTTCATTGTTTGTATTAGTCTCTTTTATAATAAGGGATATTTTTGTAGAAATCACAGCCTGGGCCAAAATGTATTTATTTATTTTTTTAATTCATCATTTTAATGTATTTATTTAACTTACCATTTTATTTTCTAATCTTTATACTTTTATACTTGCACTTACATTGACATTCCTGACTATTGCACTGTTTTTAAATTGCCCTTTGGGATAAATAAAGCATTTTGAATTGATTTAGTTCAGATCCTCCCTTTGGATAATTACTCCAGTGATTAGTATTTATCATCTACAGCAAGTGCTTTGATGCTTTAAAACATTTTTTTAACAACTAACAGTTCATAGAGAACATAAAGGTTGGACAGTGTCCCAGTGGGAAAAGGTCATGTGGTCTGATGAGTCCAGACTGACCCTGTTCCAGACTGATTTTCCCTCAGGGTCAGACCACAGGAAAATCAACTGATTACCCATCATGCCAAGGGCTTACAGTTTAGTAGAAGCCTGTGAGGGGTTGATTTAGTTTGTCAGGTCTATGCCTACCCCTGTGATGTGTCTAAAAAATGTCAGGATAAGTGTTGTGATATTTTATAATCTTATTGAAACAACACGGCTGAATGGAAGCTATGGTTAAATATTACAGTACGGAGTTTTATAAGACAAAAGGTTTTCATTATGTTGTGAATTTGCTTAAATTTGCTCTGATTATTTGCCAAAAATACGTGGATCTAAAAAAATATTCTGATGCTTGACCAATGTTTATATGTTCTGACTTTTTAATGAGTTTAGTTCAAATACAGTTTTTGCTCGCGAACAAAAGTCAGTTAAAATGATCCAACATTTAAAGCTGTTATTCTATGGTTATTTCATTAATATTACTGTGTTCTCCATTGGTATTGAATACATTGTGTGTTGGTTCTATTTTTAAAAAAATGTCCGGATTGTTTTGTTTCCAGCTGTTGGAGGGTAGAAAAATGACTTGAGGTCGAACAACAGAGTTTACCGGTACTTCCTCATACATGTCCATGATGTGGTGATGAGGCGTCTCTGATTGGCTCAGAATGTTGCGAAGGGACACTCCCCCCTCCCCTCTCGCTCTGTGTGTGTTTACCATCACAGAGTAGCATCCAGCTGGGTTTCGTGCTGTCGCTTGTTTTGAAAACGTGCAGGAAAATAACAACACCTTATTTCCACACAGAGCACATCAACCAGTTTGATCCGCCATTTGTGCAGCAGCTACTGTGCTAATGCTACTTCAGATTCACCGCAATGGGGGACGGGCTTAACCCCACGTGGGTGACGCTAAAGCTCTGGTGACGTGTAGTGAACAGACTTTTTCTGAGTGGCTCGTTTCTCTGTGTTGTTTTCTATGAATGGGAAATACAGCCAGTGGAGGTGACACACCACTTTCAAAGGCAGCATGTGTTGGTAACTCGCAGTGACTCATCAGATTCCAAAAGGAGCGTGGGAAAGTAGTTTTGACACCTTTAATGTGATAATTACAAATACTTTTTTCACAACAAGTGGTGGTAGGCAAAACAAACCCTGCCTCCTCGTAAATGTTTTACCTGATTTGCCCTATCACTTATAAATAAAAATCACTTTTACATCGGAAAAAACTGTTAAGTGACGAAGTACCAAAGGAAAAACTTAAGACAAACTGGACAAATAAGGATTCAAAAACTCTACAAGACTGGGAATGGTTTGGTTCTTTGTTAAACAAGACAAACTAGCAACGAATAAGGAGAAAACGCCTACTATATATATATATATATATATTTATATATATACATATATACAATTGTATACAATATACAATCAGCACACACATGGGTAAACAAGAGAAACAGGAAGTGACAGACAAACCTAGAAACAAAATAGTAAATAATACTTTATAACTTCATGGATATGACAGTCTTTCATCAGTATTTATCTGACACGGAGGCAAAAAAACAATAACAATCCATTGTGTTCTTTAAGGGTTTGTCTTTGTGTCTACACAGGGCATTCGCGGAGTTGATGGAGTTCAAGGTTCAAAGGGAAACATAGTGAGTATTAAATATACAGAAATCACTGCAGTCTAATAAGGAAAATTGTGTTTTTGTGACATTACTTCCTGTGTGAAACAGGGATCTCCTGGAGACATCGGAGCACCAGGACAACAAGGCAACCCTGGAATCCTGGTACGAGATGATGATGATACACACATAAATAATACACACTTGTTAATTTAAGCACACAAATGTTACCGCTGCCTGTCTCCTACAGGGATTTCCAGGACCTCAGGGATTAGTTGGACATCCCGGAGAAAAGGTAAGAAGATTTGAGTTTAATTATGAACCATAAGTAGATAGAGAGTGGCTTACTTAATGTTTTATGACCAACAGGGACCTCAAGGGAAAAAAGGGATGCAAGGCTTACCTGGAAACGATGGTCCTCCAGTAAGTACACACTACACATGTTTTATTATCGCTTATGTTAAAGTGGTTACGAAATGATTAATATCTTTTGTTGTTGACAGGGTCATCCTGGAAGAGAAGGTACTCCAGGAGAAAAGGGACTGCCAGTGAGTGTGTTATTTACATGTATCTCAGTTTGTTTAAAGGACATTGGATAAGGACATTTTAATCGTTAATCATCGTGTGTCCTTTTCTCTGTCTGTTCGACGGCATGATCACATCTGAAGAATCCATTGACATAACTGTGTCAACTGTATACTGTGGATGCATCTTGACATGTACTGTAGCAGAAGCCTATTAAAAATGGGTGACATTGGCCTACTTTCTCAAGGTCTTGTGCCTTGTGCAGTTACAATATATGAGTACTTTCAAATATAAATATATATTGTGGAAGTTTTATGCAAAGACAATCCAATCTAAATTATAGGGTAGTTACTTTCAACAGAATTTTATACTATATTTGATCAAGGAGTATTGAAAGTAAGCAGCATGTTATGTTTTTTTTTTTGCAGTTAATGGTAAAAGAAGCATTCAGCTTGTTTAATATAGACAGTTAAAATACTCTACTACACAGTAAATTTTGCAGTGTTAAATCAACACTTAGAGAGTTTATTTAACTTCTTCTAGAGTGTATTTGGTCCCATTGTCTCCAAATTAACACTGCAAAATCTACAGTGTACATGTAAAAGTGTGGCTTTCCTAATTTGACTATAAGATGTGTTTGGAATCCTTAACAGCTGCATTGATGTTTATTTTGCACTTTACTGCTGCCAGTGGTTAAGATTATGCTAATTTGAACGTCATCCAACTGAGGCGCAGAAATATATCATCAGTGATATATCGTTACTTGTTCTTTGTGGGATGTCGTAAATAATAAGACTATAAATATTTAATAGAAATTCTTATGTAGTGTAAGGGAGCAGTGTAAAAGTGCTCTCCCTCTTACAGACACACATTCATCACATTAAATATTAAATATTTTACACAGATCACTGCATCATTTATGGGAATAGTATTACAATTTGCAATATTTCTTTAGCACTGTAGTTAAAAATTCATCACTTAATCATCCTATAGGTAAATTTGATTTCTTAGTTTTACCCTAATACATACAGCATGTGCCATTAGCATTAGCATATAGCCCACATTAGGAGCAGTGAACTGCTATTGAGGGTGTTTGAGGATCAAATGTGGTCCATATCAGTGTTATTTTCAAGGGTACTGACATGAAAAATAGTCTATATTTGTATGTTTAATGGTGGGGAAACTGGAAGAAACCCATGCAGGGTGGAGAGAGCAGACAAATTACAATGAAAACCCCCCAATCCAACTAGTAATCAAATACAAAGTAGATTTTTTTGTTATATATTGTGTGTCTTCAAAAGAAAATACTGAGATATATTGTATACCGTCATTGTAGAGCTTTATTATACAAGTAGTTTAGCATTTTATTACGTTAGGTATGATTTTGAACTAACACCTAACATTCATTCATTCACTGTTTAATCTTCTGGAGCAAAAAAACAAAAAACAAAAAACAAAAACCTCTGGATGGTTCCAGTGTGATGTGATGAGTTAACATTGGGGCAAAGACAGGGCACACACTGGATTTGGGCTGACCTTTGTTTAATGTTCTTAAATGCCTTTGACTCTGAACTACTCTTACCCCTTGCAAACAAAAATATTTGACCTGAATTGTACATTGTCCATTTAAGTACTGTATTGCAGAAGTATTAACAGTTAAAAAGGAGTTCATCACTGCTAATTATTTGACATAATAATTTTGTAGGGTCCTCCAGGAGTGCAGGGGCCTGTTGGATACCCAGGACAACGAGGAGTTAAGGTACATGAAATAGACAATCAATTTTTATACTGATATGATACATAAAGAACTTCTGGACTCATTGCACCACAGTTAGCATGAAATATATGTGTTTTATATTGTGTTTTAGGTATATGTGAAACACAGAACTAGAAGATGTTTTCTTTCAGATGATGTTATTTATTCTTTTTGGCCTTAAGGCTTGTGCTTTTCTAACCCTTAACAGTAAGCAACAGTTTGTTGATGTTCCAGTTACAGTTAGTGAACCATGAAAAGCTAAATGTTAAATGTTAAAGGAGTAACTTTGTCAACCGATGCTAGCAAACATCCTGAGGGTATCATGAATAGGTAGAAATAGTTTATCATGTGTTTCCTATTTTCCTGTTGACATTGGGTTTTGGGTTTCATTTTATCTCTTTGTTTGACAGGGTGCAGATGGAATCAGGGGATTAAAAGGGAGTAAAGGCGAAAAGGTAAGAGGGAAATAAAAGTGAATATTCAGGCTCTTTTAACTTGATGTATCATGTTACTTCCACAGATTAGCTTCAGTAAACATGCTGTTTAGTTTTAGTACCATCTGTGCTTTTATATTGAAGAACATGTCATGCCTTTGCTTTGTCTTTAGGGAGAAGATGGTTTCCCAGGAGCCAAGGGTGAAATGGGAGCAAAGGGAGATGTTGGAGATAATGGAGTGCCAGGTACTCGAGGAGAAGATGGACCAGAGGGGCCCAAGGGCCAGATGGGGCCTCAGGGGGAGTCTGGGCCTGCTGGTATTTCTGGAGAGAAGGTAAAGATTTGTCTGTCAGCTTTCAAAACAATGCAAAAAAATAAGTTTTATAGGATATATTACAAGTGTTTTCTTCCACTTTGCTTTTACAGGGGAAGCTGGGAGTTCCTGGGCTGCCAGGTTATCCTGGACGGCAGGGACCAAAGGTAGAGTTAGAGGGTTTATAGGAATGGAGACAAAAATGAGATACAGGGCTTAAAACCAAATGACTATATTTTCCTTTCTCCTGATCAGGGTTCTGATGGTTTCCCTGGCGTGCTGGGTGAACCAGGAGAGAAAGGAAAGAAAGTGGGTTAAAAATCATAAATGATTTCAGATTAGGATAGAAATCAGGATGGGTTTATCCATTTAACAGTATCCATTTGTACTGTTGTCCAGGGTCCTGCAGGACAGCCAGGAGGTGCCGGCCAGAGGGGTTCAAATGTGAGTGACTCTATTTCCCAGTTGGTAAAAAACACCCAATCAACCATATTTAGTGCATGGGAAAACCTGTTTGTCATTCTGATTGAGTGATAGAACCTGGTATTTTCACAAGAGAATGTCAGTTTTGGTACACCATCAAATGGATGGATGGATGGATGGATGGATGGATGGATGGATGGATGGATGGATGGATGGATGGATGGATGGATGGATGGATGGATGGACGGATGGATGGATAGCACTTAATCACAATTAAACAGAGTGAGGTCACTGATTTATCAATGTACTCCATTCATGTATTCAGGGCTAAAATGCCACCATATAAATTACCAAACTGCTGAACCACATGTATTGTCCCAGGTTGGTAAAAGTTCCCACTTTGTCAGAGTTTGGTCTCAGCTCATGTTTCTCTTATGTCAGGGTGCGCGAGGAGCCAGAGGGGCAAAAGGACCCACAGGGAAACCGGGAGAAAAGGTCAGCTGACTCACTGTGCAGTCCACACTGACCCTTTACTACGCTGCTCATTTTTAATGGTTGAATGAGCCCAACTTTATCATCTGTTTTTTAACACTTTCTGTTCATTTCCTTCTATTTTCATAGGGCGCCTCAGGACATGATGGACCCCCAGGATCTCCTGGAGAACGGGTATGACAGACTCTGTTGATATGTGTTCCTAATATCTCATTAGTTTATTTTGTCTGTGTATCGATCATCTTGGCTGGATCTGTATATTTCAGGGACCTCAAGGGCCACAGGGAAGGAATGGAGAAGCAGGACCTAAAGGGTCAATGGTAAGTCATTTAAAAAAAACAGATGTGGAACCATAAGCATACACAAGTTTCAATTTGATTAATGTGTTACTGTTATTTATAATACTGTCACAAAAAAAAATCTACCCCTACCAAACATGATTATTTGTCTCTGAGCATGTGGTATTGAATATTTTATGTTCATTCATTCATTCATGACAGAATATTTATTGAAGAATTTTAAAAATGGTAAATTGACTGCACTTATATAGCTCTTTACCACATTCATGGTCTTCAACGCACTTTACATTGTCCTCACATTCACCCATTCACACACATACACACACACACACACACACACCAGTAGGTGGCTGCTGCCAGACCTACTGGAAGCCATTTAGGGGTCAATGTCTTGCCCAAGGACACTTCAAGATATGGCCAGCTATAGCCAGGATTCAAACTGCCAACCCTTAGTTACAGCCACCACAAAGAATACTATTTTCCAAAAACATTTTATACTCACTTAAGGTAATTCTTTCCCATCTTTCTCAAATGTGTTTGACATTTTATAGAAATATTGTGATAGAAACATATATATTTGTATTGTAAAGTATGAGAGATAAAGTTTATATACCATAGTGACATGTGACATGATTTATCACTAGTGCTGTCAAGAGATTAAAAAAATAGACATGAATTAATTATGAACTATAATTAATTTGTCTAATTAATCTCTTTTTTTGATCTCATCTAAAATTGTTAAGGAAAGTCCACAACTTGAGGTATTTTTATTTCAATTCATGACATTGTGGCAAAGTAAAAGATTAATATATGACAAAAAATGGCTTTATAAAGACACTTATTATTTTTAACAGACTTGAACAAATGGAGTCGTAGCCATTTACATCCACTATATTTGAGACTAGTCCAGTGGTTCACAAATCTGGCTCTCATGGTCCAGTATTCTGCATGTTTTAGATGTTTCCCTCTTCCATCACACCTGGGAGCCATTACATTATTATCAGGCTTCTGCAGAGCTGATGAAGAGCTGATCTTTAACTGAACCAGGTGTTCTGGAAGAGGGAGATATTTAACACGTGGAGGATACTGGACCAGAAGAACTGGATTTGAAAATTGCTGGACTCGTCCCACATGCTGCCTGCAACCTTTAGTTTCCACCACCGGAGGGAATATTGCCATGTTCTTTTGTCAATGTCCAAAGTGCTGGAAATTAACACATCAAAAAACAGTAAGAACATTTTTTCTGAGCAATTCCAAGTATTGAACACTGAACTTGTTACTTTTCCAGTGCTTCAGATAATGTCAAATAAATACAACAGACCCATTAATCACAGTATTTTAAGGTAGCACAACAAAAAAGTGATGGCACAGTGGTGCAGTGGTTAGCACTCATGCCTCACAGTAAGAAGGATGCTGGTTCAGTTCCACACCAGACCTTTCTGTGTGGAGTTTGCATGTTCTTCCCGTGTCTGCGTGGGTTTTCTCCAGGTACTCCAGTTTCCTCCTATGCACTGATAGGTTAGTTGGTTAATCTTGTCCATAGGTGTGAATAATAATAATAATGGATTAGATTTCTATAGTGCTTTTCAAGGCACCCAAAGCGCTTTACATTATTGATCCATTATTCATTCACTCTCATATGCTCCCTCTGGTGGTGGTAAACTACATATGTAGCCACAGTTGCCCTGGGGCAGACTGACAGAAGCATGGCTACCTTTTCGTGCCTACAGCTCCTCTGACCAACACCAAACATTCATACGCATTGGTTAAAGCATGTAACTTATGAAAAGTGTTAAATAAAGTTTGATTGATTGATAGGCTTGGAAAGTCTGCTGTAGGAAATATGAAAGAACAATGTGGTTTAACTTTAATCCTTCCTCTATAGTGCTTGTATAGAATAGAATAGAAGTACTTTATTGATCCCACCGTTTGGAAATGGCTTAAATACAGTCATGCTTTTTTTCCTATATACTTGCTCCAAAGTCTAGGAATCTTTGGAGGATATCAATGTAATTGACACTCCAGGACCAGACTTGAAATGTAGTTAAAGGGATTTTATTTTACCCCAATAAAGGGATAATACTTCAGGAACATTTAGGGTAGGACTTGCAACATCAAGCATTAGTTTTTATTTAGTTTCAGCCACTATTTTTAATATGGTGTAGTTTTATATACACTTTGTCATGTTATGTTAACAGTCTAGTCTGGCTCACAGGGTGTTGGCTGTTGGAGTAATTCTGCCTTTGGGTGATTATTTCAGCCAGCATTCTTTTCTTCTTCCAACAACCTCTCAGGTGCAACTTCCTGCTGAAAATAGGTGCTAAAATAGGTAATAAAGGTGCAAATTTTCATGTGAGGTTGTCTTTTGACTCACTTGGCCACATGCAAAACTTCTACCCCAGTGTAATTTTATTATTCAAGAATGCATCCTGTGCTTAGTGATGCACAAAACATGATTCATAAAGAAATACAAGCTGACAGAATACAACCCAGACAGTTTATTTCTACTCCCAGTATGTTACTGGAATGAGACAGACTTGACTGCAGCAGTAATGGCACAAAACAAAACAGGGTTCTGTGAGAATACTATAAAACACATCCATGGATTTCCCAAATAAAACATCTAACAGATGGACCTCTGATCAAGTCAAAGGCACTAACAGAAGAATTAACCTAGGATAATAACATAATATATAAAACCTGCACAGTATTAACCACTGAATCACCATTTACATGACAATTTGTTGTAAAGTCATGTAAAAAAAAAAATCTGTTAAAACCATTGGTTTTGACATGGCCTTCATCAATATGAATTAACCTTTTAGTTTCCTTGTTTGCAAACACAGGTTTAATTTGTATGCAAATTTGAGCGCAAACCAAGTTCTTTAAAAGTGTTTTAATAATTAGCAAATTTTCTCATTCTGGATGAAATTTAGTGATTGTATCTGCATTAAAAAAATGACAGATTTATTTGGATAAAACAGTAATATATAATGTTGGAAGTTGGTGAAAAGTAAAATGAACACTAAGGCTGTCATATTAATGAAATTGACGTTATGATTGTGCCTTTCGGTTAATTTTATTGTATTAGTTTTGTAGAAGCTCATTAATAACTTATTATTATCTATGCAGTGTACTTAATGGAGCCATTTATTAGAAGAATAATTGAAGAGAACTGATCAAAGCCTAAATGGTGTGGAATTTTGTCAGTTAATTTGTTCCAGCTCATTTATACAAGATCAAGATCATTATCAGCAATATGCAAAATCATTGCAGTTGACTTATGTAACAATTATGGCAGGCAGATTTACTGGAGGACTGATCTTGTTCATACACTGTTCTTCATGAATCACCAAAGTGTTTGTCAGATGACATTTACTGCATTTTTCTCCAAATATCTGACAGCATCATGAATACAATACTAATAGAGGGGAAATGTTCTTTTGTGTGTGTGTGTGTGTGTGTGTGTGTGTGTGTGTGTGTGTGTGTGTGTGTGTGTGTGTATGTGTGTGTGTGTAGGGTCCTGCGGGAAAGGATGGACTCCCAGGTCACCCAGGTCAAAGAGGCGAGCCGGTGAGTGAGTTATTATAGGTCATAATTACTGAAGTCCTGCTACACCCAGACAGTAATATGAGGAATGGTTTTCACTTCACACACAAGGGAACATATTTTGTGCTCGTTTTTCTCTGGCTGCAGGGTTTCCAAGGAAAAACAGGGCCTCCGGGCCCCTCAGGTGTGGTGGGGCCACAGGTGAGGAACATCCGAAACAGTTCTGTCATATCTTTATGTGTCTTTATATTGATTTACTCATGATGATGTCATCGGTATTGTGCAGGGTAAATCTGGTGAGTCTGGCCCAACAGGAGATCGAGGTCACCCAGGGGCACCAGGTGGACCCGGAGAGCATGGTTTACCTGGGGCTGCTGGGAAGGAAGGTGGAAAGGTGAGAGCAAATGGTCACAACACAGAGACCATTGCCATGATAGATGGATACATTTTGTAATGGTTCTGTGGTTTTCATGTTTGTCAGGGTGATCCAGGTTTTCCAGGGACATCTGGGAAGAGTGGCCCTGCAGGACTAAAAGGATTCAGAGGGAGCAGAGGAGCTCCAGGGGGAATGGTAACAATTATTTGTATCTATTCATGTCTGACAGGAATGCAGTCTTTATGGTCAGATGTTATATGCTGTTGTCACACTGAATAGGACATATTTTTATTTGTATGACTATGGTAATGTAATGAAGCTGCCTGAGCTGATAAAATAACAAATAAAGCATAAACCATGTTTGATCTTTCCAGGGTCCTCCTGGTCTGAAAGGAGGCGCAGGACCTACTGGAGCCCCAGGAGCCATTGTAAGTCACCTCACATTTATTAATACAGTTGGCATTTGTCCAAAGTCATTTGTTTGGTTGCTTCATTAAAACATATTTCTTCTTTTTTTTCTCCTCGTAATGTTCCATTTGCTGCGTTCAGTTCATCAGATCATTGCATCAGATCATGCTCAGTTTTTATATGGTAAAATTAAAATAAATCATCAACAAATGTCTGCTGAATGAATAGCTTGAGGATATCTCAGTGGAATTTCACTTTTCTGTCCACTACTGAACACCTCTATAAAACAGTCCAGACACATCTAGAGACCATGTCTCTACTGGTTATACAAGTCAATTTAATGACAACATCCACTGGAACAAATATACACTAAAAACCTTTTATTAATTTCCATTTTGACTACTGTAGAGCATGATCAGTGGGATTTAATGTGGATGTTGGCTGAATTATTGAGTCGTGAGGTTTCTAATTTGTAAGCTCCTGAGATGAAATCGGTCAAGTTGTTACAGACGGTGCACTTTTATCAACGGCTTTAAATGTATTGCCTTTGCCCTAATGGTTTACTTAATAATTGCATCATTTATCATGCTGTTTGCAGGGGGCGTCAGGTGAGAGAGGCCCACCAGGATCGGCTGGTGCAATCGGACAACCAGGGCGTCCTGGACCAATCGGAGGACCTGGACCGATGGGAGAGAAGGGCGAGCCGGTACATACCCCCCTGTGATGTTCACTGGCTCTTGTATTTTTCATTCTCAGTTTCATAGTCCATACTGTCAGAAAGAAAACCGTGTAGAAGTTATCCGTCTATTGTTTGTTGTCAGTTTTTCATGCTTGTTAGTGCATGTGCAGGTTAACATGCACTGGATATTTTTGTGGCCCAGGGAGAGAAGGGTGCGATTGGACCTGCAGGTCAGGATGGAGAACAGGGAACTGTAGGGATGCCTGGGGCTACTGGCCCTGCAGGACCTCCAGGAGACGACGGGGATAAGGTAAACTGTGTTCTTCTTTGATTCATGGTGCTGTGTTGTGGGTTTCTGTTGCAGTCATGAATTGTGTGTCCTCTGCGTGCGTCCACAGGGAGAGCAAGGAGGACCTGGACAGAAAGGCAGCAAAGGAGATAAAGGGGAAGCAGTGAGTGTGGAACTCAATATGTGATTCTGATGGACTGTGTTTCTGCTCATGTCTCAGGCTGTCTGCACTTCCCTCCACAGGGGCCTCCAGGTCCGCCTGGCACCCAGGGGCCGGTGGGACAGTCTGGACTTCCAGTGAGTTTGCTCTTCTCTTTGTATTCTGTTTATGTTTATACTGTGCTAGACTTTACAACATTCCCAAAATGTTTAAAGTCAAACCTCTGTAGAGCATGTTCAGAAACTTAGTTATATCATTGTGGAGTTCTATTTCTACTTGGAACTCTTTATTGAATTTCTGTCTCTGCCATGAATGTTTTAACTGTACATCTCTGCTTATTAGGCTTGTACTTCACTCTAACCCTCTATGGTACAGCAGTGCCTTTAGGCAACATACTGGTTTGCAGTATACTGACACCAAACATTCTGAAATATTATGCAACACTTTAAAACAGTTGCAGGGCAATAAGCTGTGTTTTCCACAAGCTTTAATTCTTAATTATTAAAGATCTCATGAGACAGGGATAAGGGTGGTTTCAAAGAAATCTAGTAAGAAATTTGCTAAAACAAATGACTACAATAATTTTGATTTACAGTAATTGGGTGCATGTTACAGTTACGTAGGCAATAACTCAGATCAGTGTATAGGATGAGGCAGTAGAGTTGTATTTCTTTTCCTATTTGATGGTTGCTTCATATTCCTTCTTGGTTCAGCTTTATTTTCTCTCTTCACTGAGCTCATAACATGGAATCTATACTATTGGTAATGGAGGCAATAACACTTTTGTCAAATCTCACCATGCAGCATATTGATATTGTGTATCTAGATTATATACTGCTCAGATGTAGAGGAGAAATCATGAGAGGATGAAGACTGAATTAATTAATTTTGATTTGATAATCTTAGTTTTAATAAAAAGCAGCAGTCTAGGGTATGTGTTCTATTTGTATTATGTTTTATACTTCAGTGCTCCATTTTAATTTCACACAAACAGACAAGGTGCAGACAGTATTTTCACATTTAAAAAGCAACTAGGTCTATGCTTTGTATTTCAATGACTTGGGTACTTTATTCATCGATATTTAATCTCATAGAAATATGCAACTCATTTGTTTTGTCCTCTGACAAAACAATGGAATATTGGGTCAAGTAGCATTCATGACTTCAAAGTTAGCATCAGTAATCATCTCATGCAATCATTGAGTATTCTAGTGAAATGGATGTTTCCCATAAAACTACACTGTAGATTTTGCAGTGTTAATTTGGAGACAATGGGACCAAATACACTCTAGAAGAAGTTAAATAAACTCTCTAAGTGTTGATTTAACACTGCAAAATTTACTGTGTAATGACTTCTATATTCACGATCAGGATAAACTTTATTGTCCCCCATTGGACATTTGTTTTGACAACAGTGCCACGCATTGCTGTGTTCTCACTCAAGCATATATCATTTCAAACCAACTCAGTTATAGTGATTTAAAATCAACATAATCACAATCAAATAGTACGTTTTAATGCTTAAAACCCAAAACGTCAGAAGGATCATGAGGCATCAGTAATCATCTCATGCAGTCATTTCTAGAGTATTCTAGTGAAATCGATGTTTCCCATAAAACTACACTGTAGATTTTGCAGTGTTAATTTGGAGACAATGGGACCAAATACACTCTAGAAGAAGTTAAATAAACTCTCTAAGTGTTGATTTAACACTGAAAAATTTACTGTGTAATATCTCTGAAAACAAAATATATTTTGCTGGATGTAATCCCTTTAAATCAACATTGAATAGAATAAACACAAAATCTGTTTTTGTGGTAGTCTAATATCATCAAACAGAGCCAATGTTTCTTTAACTACTGGTTAAAGTTTCATCTCATCTGTATCTCTTAGGGTGTCGATGGGCTGGTAGGTCCACGTGGACAACAGGGCATGTATGGTCCAAAAGGTGACGAGGGACTGCGTGGTTTTAAGGGTTCCCAAGGACCGATTGGATTACAGGTGAGCTCAGACTGCAGCCAATTAATTGATAGAGTGGGTGGAGTGAACATTAAGTTCTTTAATCCTCTAATCCTGTGTGTGTTTGTCAAGGGCATGCCTGGGCTGCCAGGAGAAAAGGGCGAGAGTGGACATGGGGGGCTAATGGTAGGATTATTTCCTATTTAAACATCGAGTTCTATTTGTATACTACTTTATTTCATTTACACAAATAAATTAACACGTGTCATCTCATCTATATCGGTTTAGGGTCCACCTGGACAACAGGGTCCCACCGGCTCTCAAGGACCCATAGGAGGACAGGTGGGTCTCACAGAAATGTTTTCATGGGCCTCATTTAATGCGATCTTTGTTTATGAAATGCTGTGATGTTCTCTGTTACTCAGGGGCCAGCTGGTCGAGTGGGGATGGTGGGACAGCCAGGTGTGGTTGGAGAAAAGGTAAAGTTAAATCGTATTTTCCAAGTAACAATGTCTTTGTTAAAAGTTTTCAGAACTGAACCTAATTTTCTGTGAAGACGACTAAACTGACCATTATCCACCACTTACCTGGGTCAGGGGTCAGGGGTCAGTAGTGGACACTTCACCCTTTTCCATGCACTTGTTTATCCTCATCCATCTTATCACACTTAAACCACTCCAATATGAGCAGATACAAACAATATCAGTGACTGAAAAAAAGAGAACATTTCAAGGCACTCTCTTATATGTGAAAAATAAAAAAAAAGCCTTTATTACATTGGCTTGGTTACAAAAAAAAACCTGTAAAAGACCCCAACACATTTTAGCTTCCCAGCCTTCATCAGGGAGTCAAACATACCAGTGACTGACAGAGAGAACTAAGTCTGACACATTATTAGCAGTCTGAACTGAGTTGTTGTTCAGATCAAATGGCCTGCGACTCATGAAACACACATACAGGATACTTCACAGCAGCAGGTTTAACTCTGTTCTTCAAGTCCACAAAGCATATGTAAACGACTGGGACCCTGTTAAGGTGAAGAACTGGTCCAGTGTTTCGCATAAATCTAAAGTCTGACTATTGATGTAAACTGTCCTCTCCAGTTGTGGCTCCGTTTTATCTGTAAACCATTCTAAGTTGAAACCAAATTAACTACATAATATTTGGCCTATTTTGTCTATTTTGTTTGTAATACAGTTGTTTTAAAGCATTATTTCCTTCTTGTATTGTCATTTACATTATCTTTAATCATATTATTTTATTTGTGTGATCCTGACTCATCCATTTACGGTAAAATTAGTCTTGATGTTTACATGATACACACTGATGCAAAATAAAAATATGCTGAAATGTATCAAACCAAAATAACAAGACTGCTTTGAAAAAGTGATGAGCGGATACTACAGATCTGTTACCTGAATAGTCTATTCACTTATACGTGTGTGTGTGTGTGTGCTTGTATTCCTATCCTTATGAGGACATTAATGTGTTTACACATTCACACTATGGGGACCAAAATTCAGGTCCCCACGAAGGTGAAACATTAATTAAGGTCCCCACTAGTAAAATATAAATGGTGTGCCCCTAAAAATATCTGAATTAGTTTTTTCAGGAAGTCCCCATGAGGGAAACAGGTGCAAAGCAAAACATGTGGTTTCCAAAGGTTTGAAGATACATATACTTTTTTATTTTTTTTTTATGTATATTTTTAATTATTTATTTGTTTTTTCATTTTTTCATATTATTATTATTATTATTATTATTATTATTATTATTATTATTATTATTATTATTATTATTATTATTATTATTATTATTATTATTATTATTTATTTTATTTATTCATTTTTGTTTATATTTATCTATATTTATAATTTATTTGTTCATTCATTTTTATTTATTTTTTATTTAATTTAATTTTCAATTTTTTTTATTTTTATTTTATTGACTTAAAAAAAGGAAGAACATGTGTTTACACTCACTTCCCAATGACTTCTTGATTACAAACTTGGTTCTCATGAGACACGTAAACGCTTGTGTGTGTGTGTGTTAACATGTGAACTACTGTACATGTTTTGAAGTGTACACTGTAGATTTTGCAGTGTTAATTTGGAGACAATGGGACCAAATACACTCTAGAAGAAGTTAAATAAACTCTCTAAGTGTTGATTTAACACTGCAAAATTTACTGTGTAATGACTTCTATATTCACGATCAGGATAAACTTTATTGTCCCCCATTGGACATTTGTTTTGACAACAGTGCCACACATTGCTGTGTTCTCACTCAAGCGTATATCATTTCAAACCAACTCAGTTATAATGATTTAAAATCAACATAATCACAATCAAATAGTACGTTTTAATGCTTAAAACCCAAAACGTCAGAAGGATCATGAGGCCTTACTTTCAGAGCCTGTATTCATCCTCAAATCAAGCTTGTATTGTAACTTCCTACAGACAAACTAAACTAATAAAGTAGCTCATAAACATATTTTCTGTTTGTTTAGGGTGAAGACGGAGAAGCCGGTGATCCAGGACCAGTTGGTGTAGCAGGAAGGCTAGTGAGTCTGTTTTTTGTTCTCACTGGGTTCCCGTAGATCCACAAAATCTTAAAAAAATTATGTTAAAAGTTACTGTATTTCTCTTCTTTCCCTCTGCTCTCTGTGGCTCACTGTGCTCTTTGTGCTGTTTTAGGGAGACAAGGGTGACCAGGGAGAGAAGGGAGATACGGGTGCTCCAGGATCAGCAGGTCCTCCAGGATCCAGGGGCACCACAGGGGAGGATGGAGCCAAGGGCAACGCTGTGAGGACCCTCAGGAACACTGAAATTATAAGCTATAAGACATGACACTGTATAAAACACTTTTCATTGCAGCTTGTGGTACCAATCTATAGTGTTCTGTACCCTGCTCCACACAACCTTTACATGCAAGAAAGTTTATATACTTTATTGAACTAAAATCAGTCAAACCATCCTTTTTCACAGGGTCCTATAGGTGTCACAGGGGACCTTGGACAGCAAGGAGAAGCTGGACCCAATGTGAGTACCATTCCCATTGGCCTTTTTATACTCCATTAGTGATGGAATAAATACCCCCAAAAAAGGGTTTAATATAAGATAATTTGACAATTTGGTGCTCTATATTTTAGGTTCAGACATTACTTTTTAGTGTTTTAGCATGTTGTTAGGGTGTGAAAGTAATTTGTTAACTCTTGAAATCCCTTCAAGCAGAGTGTTATTACTGAATTTTTACCTTCCAATAGAAATTCCACCGAGGGGGGAAAACCACAGGGTAAAATTAACTTTAACAGTGAGTGCAGGTGTGACAAGAATCTGTCTAATAATAAATGCAGTTGCTGTACACATATGACATAAACTCATTAGTACTTTATAATCTCTTAATGTAACAACAATATGATTAAAAATGCTTTGTGTCTTTTCACTTAATTTTATTGAACATTTAATCACAATTCTTTTATATGTTCTACCTCTGGATTTATACAATATTTGTCATACTCTGAATAGAATCATTTTAATATATAACAAATAACATCTGTTTTTGGTTTTGTTTTGTTTTTCAACTCTGTCCCGATCTGATCACATGATCTGAAATCGGGGCTGATAAAATGATTTCAGACACGATTGGAGTCAGTTATTATGTCCCGATCAGTGATCAGAAATAATCGATTTAATTCACTGGCTGCTGTAGATGTTAATTATCTTTTTTAATGGAGGTGCTGATAGGTGATCTGGCACAGGTCGTCATTGAAAATCAGGCTTGTCATCAAAACATTCTGTGTACTAATGATCAGTATACAAAGAAATAATAGTAAATGGTCAAAATAATATTATAATGAATAACTAAGGATCAGTACTGTAGTTGCGGGTGGCGAAGCAGGAAGTAGTAGAATGAGGGAGAAGATGATGAAAGGAATGAAACCGGAAAAGTTGAGGCTGAAACAGAGTATGTGTTAGTGCGGTTCTGAGGAAAAAAAGTGTTGGATCAGTGAAAAAGAGACAAAGAGACTGATCAGAGGAAGAGCTTCATGTAAAATCAGCCATAGAAAATCAAAGCAGGCTGAGCAGTGGATGTCATGGTGGGTCCCAGAGGGTGCACCATCACTGTACCTTGGAGTGCAGTTTGTCAGATGAGCTGGATTGTGGCAGTGAAACCATGGCTGTGATACTTACCAATTAGATCTGATCAGATAGATAAAATAAAACATCCTGGATTTATTTTTATCACTCTCTGTGTTTTAAAATGTATGATAGAAGTAAAGGATCGGAACTCGTGTCGTGTGACAACTCAAAATCAAAGGACTTGAACTGATGGGGACATCTCTACTAAAAAGAAATATTGATTTGACATTTATAATTGAAAATTTAAATGAAATTATAATATTTCAGATCAACAGGAAGGGGAAGGGTGTGATGCTGTACTCGTTTGTCCATACTGTACATCATACACCACCAGCTTTCATTAACACAAGAAAAGTCCAGTGCATTACTTGTCCTCTCACCAGTTTTGTTCTTCTTAGGGTGTGGATGGTTTACCTGGATCTAAAGGAGATACAGGAGACCCTGGCAAATCTGTAAGTTCTGTACACATATACGATACACTCTGACAGTTATAGAATCATAGATCTTAATCCATAACATTTAACACAGTAGACTAATGCTTGTGCTACTACTGTCTCCACAATCAAATTCCTTTGAATTTTTCAGGGGCCACCAGGAGCAACAGGGGAACCAGGACCATCTGGACCTCCTGGCCGAAGGGTGTGTATATCTGTGTTTAACTGTTTCACTTTGCCTGAATCCAACATACTGACATACGTAGAATTATAACCAATTTCCTGTTAAATATAAGATAAGAAGTCTTTGTCCACTTAGGAAGTGGTACCAACAATTTGTTAATTTGTTAAAGTAGTCTCAGGGTATGTCTCCAAGCATCTGTGTGACAGATTCAGGTTAAAGTGTTTTAACGTGTTCGTCTTCAGGGCCACTTGGGGAAACCGGGCAAGGAAGGAAAGGCAGGCCTAAAAGGGGCCAAGGTGAGAGATCCCGAACAAGTCTTTGATCATTAACTTTTAGATACTCAAAGCCTCTAAATATTGCTGTACTATGTGTCAATTTAAGGGTTCACCTGGTTTGGAGGGTCCCGTAGGGAAGACAGGGCCTGTTGGTGGTCAAGGGCATCCTGGAAAACCAGGACCTCAGGGACTACGAGGAATCCCTGGTCCTGCAGTAGGTTATAGTGGACAATGATCACATACTGATGAAACAGAAATGAAAAGGTGGTAGTTGAGAAATAATCCTTCTTCTTCTTCTTCTTATTATTATTATTATTAGGGGGAGCAGGGTTTAAATGGACCACCTGGCCAGTCAGGACCACCAGGTCCAATGGTAAGATAACACACAACAGAGGACTACATCTGTTGCACAATCACACTATGGCTTCATTGATAAAACACCTGAAACACAGAAGTGGAAAAACACTCTTTGCTTTAAAAACACTCTGTCAATATAATCCTTGTTGATAAATAATTTTCTTCTTCTCTTCTTTTATCACTGGCTAGATTTTATCTAAAGTTTATCTTGTCATCATGTAATTTCCTCAGGGCCCTCCAGGATTACCAGGACTTAAGGGAGACCCCGGCAGGAAAGGAGACAAGGTCTGGTCACACATGAAATATTTACGACAGCATGTGTCCTTCTGTGCTGCACTGTTGAACCAATCTCATGTGTGTTTGCCTTTATCCCATTTCAGGGTCACGGAGGGTTGATAGGTCTGATTGGGCCACCAGGAGACCTTGGAGAAAAGGGGGACAGGGGTCTCCCAGGAAATCAGGGTCTAACAGGTCCAAAAGGAGATGAGGTGCTTAAAGCAGAAACCTGAATTGTTTCTCCAATTCCACTGTATACAGCCTCAAATAGATATACAAAACTCACTAACAGTAGCGTGTCTGTTTAGAAAGTATATGCTAACATACTAAATGAAAACTGTGGCTATGAAGAATAAACACATTAAACTAGTAAATAATAACACTGCATAAAACATATCTAAAAATTGACCATGAACATACATATATACTTGTATAAAAGGTTTTCAAGCACTATATTTTGTTCTATGTTTTATATCAGGGTCTAGTTGGCCCACCAGGTCCTTCTGGTCCCCCCGGCCCAAATGGTCTTTCTGTGAGTATGCAAAATAATGTCCTACTGTCCACCGTTGTGCAAGGATTCGGTTTAACTGTTCTGCCTCCTTTCTATAGGGTGCTATTGGTCAAAAGGGATCAAAAGGAAACCAGGTAAGTGAGTGTTCAGTGTTTCTTTTTACTCTGACAGAGTTTTACATGTCCAGTATCATCATTTGTTTTTGTTTTTTTTTTCAAGGGTCCGATTGGCCCCAGAGGAGACACTGGACCAGCTGGACCTCCAGGACCACCAGTGAGTTCTGCTGACAGATACACAATCAATTTCCAGTCAACTCTCATTCCAGGGCTAGAATGAACAATATCAAACAGATGTTCTGGGTCATGACAGTTGAACATTTTATCTTACATAGTGTTACTGTGGACACCAACAAACACTGCACCTGGGGACACTTAATGACAGAAGGACAAGTATATTTGATTTTTTTGGCCCTATATAACTTCTGTGATGGTTTGCAGTTCAAAGCTGTGAAGTTGCTGACATTTCTCCCATCACTGTTCAAGGTTCAAGGTACATTATTTTCTTCTCTGGGTAAAGTATTGTACAGCCAGCAGTAAACACATCAAACACAAATGTCAGATGCAATATAAAGACAGCAATTACACATTATTTGGGAACCTGATTGCAGCAGGAATAAAAGAGTGGTTGGGTTTTCTTTTTTATTCTAAGTATAGAATTTGAAGGGCTATGGGTGGGGGTGGGTGGGGGGCACTCATCACTGAGCCTCTGGAACAGAAATAACATTCAGTGTTTTTTCCAATCAACCTGCTACAGTTATTTTACATTCATATGTACAAATGATAGTCACTCCTAATATGTTGGACATTTTACTTTAATTATTTATATGTATTTAAGAAAAGGAGAAACAATACACATTAATGAAGATTAAACAAAAATATATTTATGCTATATTATAGTCTAAGGTCTCCTGGCAGGTTGGCACAGACACTATTAGTACAGATGTTTCATATAAAATCATTTAAAATTCAACTGTATTGCATGTACCATTAACCTACAGAAAATATTGAGCAGAAACACCCAAGTGCTCTAAGGATAGACAAAATCTGTACAATCTCTATACACAAATATAAATATATTGCATAAGGCTTGATCTCATGTTATGTCACATTTCCTTAACCACAGTTTTAAATGTCTTTTAAACATGAGGAGACATGCACTCCCTCACTGACAGAAGGATGTTGTTCCAGAAGCTTGAAGCGTGGCATGGCAGAACATTCTGTTCATTCAGTCACCTCTGACTGTGGCTCATGTTACTCATGAGCCACAGTCGCTGAGAGATTATTGTTTGATAAACTCCGTCAGTGGATGAGGGGCTCTACCATTAATAGCTGAAACAGATGGAATTAAATTGTTTGAAATTCTAAAAATGTTGCAACTTATAACTAGTGAGAATGTTTGTTTTGTAGCAGGATGCAACTACAGTAGCCTCGGGACAGAAGAGCCAGCAAATGACCAGCTGCTAAAGCAGGGGTGTCTAGTCCTGTGCTGGGTTCCTATCTTCATACTGTCATGAGTACACTTACACACAGTATACTTTTCGTACTTACTAAGTGTACATTTTTCAGTGGGTAAGTGCTGTTTCAATTCCAATAGTGGATCTGATTCTGCTGGCAGCACTTACCAGAAATTGTGTCAGAAACCGCGAAAAGTAAATATTTTTTTTTACCAAAATACATGGTATTTTTTATGGTGTTCTTCATGAATATGAATCTCCAGTTCCTCTGTAGAATGTGTTGTTACCAACGCTGTTGGCATGTCCTTCTTTTGGCTGAAAATACACTGGTGTGTCACGTTATTGCAAAGTACCTGCATGTTTGTCTGTAAAGCAGTTTTGGGCAAGCTACTCAAAAAGTCTAATGCATTACGTATTATAAAGTAATCAGTTACACTACAACATGACAATTTCTTGTGAAATAAGTTACTGGTTTGTAATGAATCCATGTTTTTAACTCACGCAGTTTGCGGGCAGTTTCTCATGTCACTTCCGCTACGTAGGTAATACATAGACAATATGGCGGCCATTGAATACACAAAGTGTACATAACTCCACATATAAAACATGGTGGCGTTTGAGGGCATCATCCAGGTACTTTCAGTATACTTCACTTTGCCGCAATTAGAAATGGGACGCCCTCCGTACCCAAAGACAATGCAGAAAGGGTGATAAGTACGGATAATGGAACACAGCACTGGTCCTCAAGGACCAGTTTCCTTCATGTTTTAGATGTTTCCCTCTTCTACGACATCTAACAGTCATTATCAGGCTTCTGCAGACCTTGATGATAGGCTGATTCTTTGAATCAGATGTGTTGGAAGAGAGAAACATCTAAAACATGCAAGATACTGGCCCTCGAGAACCAGGATTGAACACCCCTTTGGTAAAGCCATAATGAATATGAGAGAGCATCACTGAACGTAAAATAGTCATTGCTGCTTCTTCTGTCAAGGATGCTCTAATGTTGTTAAAACAACCCCAAAAAAAGTAATGAACAGATTCTGCAATGTTTTGAATATGCTTTTTTGAAGGACAGTTTTTATGTAGTCACCGCAAGGTGTTTGAAGATTTCTGTTTCGTGATTCTTTTCCGCCTAGTTAGATATCTGCTGGAGCTGTAGTTGTTTTAGATACAGTATAGTTGTATATTCACATCAAGTTTGTAGTCTGACAGCACGTCCTGTGGAATTAAATCAAGTATGTTGTGAAAGACAAGGAAATAAGTAGTGAGCGAGAAAACATCTAAACTCATTTCACTCACCCCGATTATGATTTTCTAATTATGTAATTTGACACAGTAAGTATAGTAACTGACAGGAAAGGTGTGTCTGAATTTACCAAAATGTACTTTTGTGTTGTAATCTGTTAGCCTAACCACGCTAGATACCCCTAGCGGCAGCAAATCTAATGTGCTACCGTATTAGTCTAGTTATGCTCAATATAACTTTTGGCTGGATTTCCCTGAAACTGGCCGACCAATCACGGTGATTGTCAGAGGGCGGGTCTATCAAAGTGACGCTGCGACAATTCAGAGACAAACAGCTGGAAACAACCATAGAAGAAGAACAACAACAACAATAGAGATGCGATAGATGGCTGCTGACTGGGTGGTGATTTCCTTTTATCAGAGATGAGTGAAGAATGTGAGAAAACGTCAGCAATCTTTAATTTCTTTTTACAGAAGTGACAGCAGTTGTTAAGCTCCATAATCGTCAATTTTGTTTAGTCATTCGTAACTCCTCTGTGAACTTTCCATCGTTCTAACTATGGCATCCTAAAGATTACTCTGATTGGTTGTAGTACCGTCCTATTGCATACAGAGGATTTGAAAGACAACCTTTAAGCCCCGCCTCTCCTGCCTATGAAGCATGACTAGACCCATACATGAAATGAATGGGGATAGTGCAGCTAGGCTAGTAATCTGTGTGACTTCCCCTCCTTCCTCTTTGTGTCTCCTGTGTCCTGTCTTCTCTGATAAACTGTCCTCTGCCTGTTTCCTCTGCTGTCGTCAGGGTTCGCCAGCAGTTGGGGTGGTACCTCTGCCAGAGCGAGGACGGAGAAGGCGAACACACAGCTCAGTGGACGGCGCTACATTTGAAGATGAAGAAGAGGAGGAGGTGATAAACGGAGGTGGAGAGGAGTGGATGCAGGGAGACCAGGCAAAGCAGGATGAATGGATGAAGGAGAAGGAGGGCCGAGGCATGGAGGAAGTGTTTGCTTCTCTGTCATCCATGAAAGTAGATGTGGAGGGTCTGCGTAACCCACTGGGGACGTACCACAGCCCCGCCCGTACCTGCAAGGAGCTCTGGCTCCTCAACCCGCAACTCCCCAATGGTACTCCTTCAGTTTGTGTCATTGATCACCTGTTTATCACTGCTGTCTGCATACTGTACACACTGTCTGATTTCTGCTTTTGACCTCACTTTTTTTTTCCTACAATATCCTCCTGAGACCCGACAATGCATTTTTGTCCTCTGTAGTGGACAAGAGTTTCACAGCTTTACTTTAAAACAAATACATACAAAAATGTCCACTGAAAAGGACATTATATTTAAAAAATATATAAAAATGTACCTAAAATAAAGTGCTGCATATTTTTTTTTTCCAGTTAAGGCAATTATTTAATGTAAAATGGCAAAAATGTTTACTTACTCGGGGTCAGGAGGATATGTGTGGTCATGTTTATTTATGATCAAACATGTTTCTATTCAAATCTCTCAAAAATCCAAAAGTAAATGGTCGTTGTGAAATTTTCCACCAATCAGAAAGGTGATGCCTGCAGTTTGGATCTGATAATTAACTTCCCCTTTCACCACAAAGTCACTCTTTTAATTTATATGAAGATTTGCATAACGTAGAAAGTATTAGTTTAATATTTCTTGATCTATGAGTTTGTCTGCTCATTACACTATGCAAAGTTAACATTACTGTGAGTGACATAACTACTTTGGTGTGTCAATATACAGTATTGTGTAAACGTGCTTCTGCAGGGTTGAAATTATCATACATATTTGTTTGTCATTCTGTTTTTATCAGATACAACAAGAAAACAGAAAATATTTAAACAGCTTTAAAAAAAAACACACACAAAAAATTTACTACACTTACCTACCCGGTTAAATAAAGTTGAAATAAATAAACAAAACGGAATTAAATGTGCTATAAAGTTTAAAGTCACTATTCAGAGGGACAATTGAAATCATGACAAGAAACAGAACAAACCATTCAAAACAACTGACATGTTGAATGAAAGCTGGTATAAAATATCACTAAATTAATTACATAAATCTTATATTGTCTGAACAAAGTGGTTTGTTTTAAATAATATATAATTTTCTTGTACATAGTTCACATATATCAAGATTGGATCTTAATACAGAGATGGACAAATACATACAAGTGTTCATTCAAACTCTACTATACTACCATCGTAAGTTTTATAAAGTCATATTTAATGTAACAGACTTATCGAAAAACACTTTGAGCCGGATCTATTAAGATCCCATTTTCCATGTACTAATTTCTCTTCTAAATCTTGAATTTTGCATGTGGGGTTGGACCACTTGCACAAATGACAACAGGTGTAAAATATCCAAGATTTTACAACCTCAGAGCTCTATATAAATGAGGATTTTGTGTGCACTACTGGCTGTCGTCATGGAGACAGTATACTAGAAACACTGCTCTGGGATACGCCAGCACTAATGGTAACAGTGCTGAATGATCTAGATGCACAGAAATGTAAAATTGGAGGAGTTTGTTGTAGAAGGTATCGCATGACTCATTCATTAATTTGTTTTTCATTTTAGAGGTAGGAGGGCTGTGGGGGTTGTTGGATTAAATGACTGCCAGGCGCACATATTCTGTCACACAGTAGCCTAATATTAGTGTGTATTTAAGTTCAGGTTATTTGATACTAATAGATAGATTTGTCTTGGAGTCAAGATGAAAAAAACATCCATGTCATATTCAGGGACACACGTAAATTAAAAATAAATACCCTTGTTTCCACAAATGAGGATATAATAGTGATTAAAAACGATTATTAATCACAGTTATTAGATCAAATGGAAAAGAATGCTTTAAAGGATCTGTGTGTCTCTAAAAAATTTTCATCTAAATAATTATTAAATGAAATAATACTTGTTATTAGATGAAATAATAATTTTTCATCAAAATATTTTTTCCAAAATGTTTACACAAGGTGCCTTGTTTCATCACTTCTGTATCTTAATACTTATCCAAACCATTTGCACCTCATTTTTAGATAAATATAGACATAGTTCAATTATACTGCTTTTGGGTTTGACAAATTAATATATAATCATTTTCTTCTCCCAGCACATACATTTGCATACCCATATTATATATTATTTTTGGATGCAAACACTATTTTGCACCTTTGATAGATGCAGCCCTTAGTGCGCAGTGTCCATAGATCTGATGATACATTGTTTTGTGTGTGCAATGAGTTTGCACATGTTTTAATACACGCAAACCTTTAGTAGATCTGGTTCTTGATGTTTTCAGCACCCTACCAGTACTTTTTATGTTTGTATTGTTCAGCCCTCACCTTTTCCCAGATTGGCCTTCTGTAGATATGGTCATTTCTAACAAAAAAAAAAAAATGGCAACAGCCAAAATACCAAACATGAAAACAAATCAACAATACAGAATCTGTAGAGTGAAGTCAGAGAACATTATGAAGCTATGATTTCCTGTATTTATGTGAAGTAGATTTTATTCAATTCAATTCAATTAAAAATACTTTATTAATCCCAAAGGCTAATTTAAAAACAGTGTAAGAGTCAGCAATGTTAATGTAAGTGCAAGTATAAAAGTAGAGATGGTAGAGCGGGTCGCCCAATGATAAAAGGGTTGGCGGTTCACATCCCGGCTCTACATGTAAAAGTATCCTTGGGCAAGACATTGAACCCTGACTTAGTCTTCCAGTAGGACTGACAGAACCTTAGAAACCTACTGGTGTATGAGTGTGTGTGTGAATGGATGATAATGTAAAGCACTTTGAGCACCATGAAGGTGGAAAAGAACTATATACCATTTAAATAACAAGTTAAAAAAAATAGTTCAAATGAGCAAAAGACAGTCATGATGTAACATAAATCACACAACTGCATTGTGGGAGATGGCAGAAGTGTAGGTGTTATGATGTTAAGTATGATTAATGAAGTGGGGGGGGGGGGGGGGGCAGTGTGTGTGTTTGTGTTTGGGGGGAAGGTGGAGGTGTTAAGAGCTAAGGAGGAGGACAGCCTTAGCAACAAAGATGGTCCTCCTCTGAGTTCTGCAGCCAGGGCATCTGAGCCTGTGTCTGGAGGGGAGACCCTCAAAGGCAATGTGGAGTGGGTGGGAAGAGTCCTTAATGATCTTACCAGCTACATTCTAGTATGTCTACTGCAGTGACGTGCAGTGAGGTCTGTGGCAAGTGAGGCACTGACTTTTTCTAAATCAGATTTTCAAATACACCAAATATTTGCTAAATACCTATTAGTTTCATATCTCATTGCAGCATTATTTATATATAGGTACATATTTTAATATGCATATTTGGCCAAGGAAGAATGAACATTGAATGGGTGCAACTTCTACAAAACACCACGATGGACACCACAGGCCACACTACAGCGGGTACCATATACAAAACTAAACACACGGTGGATGCCACATACACAGAACCAGACAGAAGAGAGACAGAACAGTTCCTTTAGCTCTGGCATCAGTCGTCCATTCTTTATCAAGTCCCGTTTTTCTTGAAAGTCCAACTTTAAAAATCCTTTTAGTTTAACTATAACATCCTGATCCTCCATGGTTTTAGATGAAGCCAACAATAACACGACAACAACGATTCGTTACCTAGTAACCAGATAAAACTGAGTTCACGTAGACCACGCCCTCTACTGAGGCAGAGTTACTGCCTGCCTCACCTCATGTCTTTTCAGTTTTGTTTTATGTAAAATTGTTAACACTGCATAAGTGGATACTTAAAAAAACACAACATATTATAAGGAAAGTGAGGCCATATAACAGACATATTTAAAGTGTATAAAAACGTCTTTATACAGATTTACGTTGTTAGCATGCACAGAGGAAGTGCAAAGGGCACTCGCTCCAACAGTTAACCAGGGATCGCTCTATCTGTAGTGAGGTATGGCTTGGAGCTGCCTCAGCTCACTGCATATTCACTCCAGTTGAATAGGAAACAAGTAAATACGGCGATTTTGGTCACGAAAATGATTGAAAGCATTCGAATCATACAGACATGTGATTTATAGCACAGACACTTGGACAAATCTTTATTAGTATTATTTACATTGATCATAACTCATGCTGGATTATGTTTGGTGAGGAACCGCCTCACCTGCCTCCCTTAACTGCACGTCTCTGGTCTGCTGCTGATGTCACAGATGTGTAAAAGCGGTCTTATGGACAGACCAATGATCTTTGAGCACACGGAACCATGAGGTCATTAAGAATGTAATTATACTCTCAATGAAAGAATAATAAAAAGTCAATAGAATGTTTTTGTTGACACTAAAGGAATGGAGGTACTATCGCTGGTGGTACTTCCTTAGTGTTGGAGGAGAATCTCAGGAAGTGGTTGACAATGGTTCCTCCTCACCTGGTGCTGACAGATGCAGACAGCTCCCTCTGCTTATTGGAGAATGTCACCACCATCTGGTTTTACTGACATTCACTTCTAGGCACGAGCTGTCACATCATTTATTTATCATTGTCCTACGGCTTTAGGAGACACAGATGGTTATTTTTACACACAGTTAGTGAAGTAAATCTTAAATATGAATACTTTCACAAACTTTCCCTTTTTTTTCGGAACACCAAACACTGTTTAGACACACAGAGCAGAAAGTCTTAGTGACTTTATTTGATTTTTCCATATTACAGTGAAAACTTTGTCAGTTACATACATTTGGCTCAAAAACAATGCCAAGATATTTAAACCCGTCAACCACATTCAGACGCTCTCCACTGACCAGAACATGACTTGACTTCATGTTAGTAATTATGTGAGCTGATAAATTTGATAGACATAACCGGATGTTATGAACAAATGGATTTGTCCAGTTTGTTTTAATAATAATAATAATAATGGATTAGATTTATATAGCGCTTTTCAAGGCACCCAAAGCGCTTCACATTAGTGTTCCATTATTCATTCACTCTCACATGCTCGCTCTGGTGGTGGTAAACTACATATGTAGTCACAGTTGCCCTGGGGCAGACTGACAGAAGCGTGGCTGCCATTTCGCGCCTACGGCCCCTCTGACCACCACCCAACATTCATACTCATTCATACACCAATGTGAGTGACACTGGTTTTAGTTTATTAACATGTTTGGGTTTCATTGTTTAATAAGAAAGCTTCAAATGCTTCTCAAAAATGCCAATATGCCAAAGTTCTTTACACACTGTTCCACTTTACTGCTTTCTCCATCTATTATATATATTTTTTTATGTTTCTTTTTTGTATTAATTCACTGAGATCTCCTCTTCAGTCTAACATATGAGTGTATATCAGATTTGTGTGTAATTCTGCAGTTATTTACAATGACCTTTCCCAAACATGAAAGCTTTTCTGATGATTATTTTGTAATTTACAGTATTTTTACTTTGTAGCTTTTATTCTAGCTTTGCCTCTGTCTCTGTTAGAGCCTCAAGTAATGTGACCTTCTGCCCATCTCTGCCTCTTTTTCTTGTCTCCAGGTGAATACTGGATAGATCCCAACCAGGGTTGCCATAGAGACTCCTTCAAGGTATTTTGTAACTTCACTGCACAAGGAGAGACGTGTCTATACCCTGACAAGAAATTCCAGTCGGTTAGTTTGTGTTCACAAACCAAATTGCACATCATTGTTAGGTCTATTGTGTTATTTGTCATTGTTTAACTGTCTTATTTGCTTGCTCATGTGTTCGTCATTAGGTGAAATTAGCAGGATGGAAAGGAGAAAAGCCTGGCACCTGGTACAGTAAATTCCGGAAAGGACGACAGGTATTATCTCTGAGCACATTACATTGCGTTACAACTTAACTTAAAATGTAAAATAGGTTTGATTTGTGAACAGCTTTATTTCAATAAAAGAATTAAAGTCAGTTTCAGTGTCAAATCAAAATCATAATTTCTTTCAGGCTGAGAGGTTGATATTTGTTTCTTAGTGAAAGCTGAATAAAGCAACTGCTTATTTTTGTCTTACTGTCAAATTCAGAACATTGATAGAAATTATTTACTCCACAAAATACCCCCTTCAGAATTGACAAATACACCAGTACAATAATAACAGTATTATACAAATGAATTTTCATCTTTATTTCTTTACTGTTGGCTGCTGCAACTGTGTAAATACATTATTGTATATTTTCTTATCATACCTTATGATCATAAACAGTATAGAAAGGTAGATTATGATGAAATTATTCCTATCAGTTAAAGGCTGTCAGGTCTAGTGGTGTGGGAGGGTGTTCCCAGAGGAGGAAATATAAGTGGTTATAAAAACAAAAGCTAAATGGACTTTTTATTTTATTTTATTTTATTTTGGTCATAATACAAAACAAGGCACAAGCACAAGGCAGGTAAGACTAATATTCACATATGATCAATACAGTGATTGGGTTGAAGTCTAAGCTTATTTAACCCACTATTCCCTATATGAAAAACAAAAACAAAACAAAAAAAAGCACAATGCAAAAGTTAAACCTAAGAACAACTGTCCAAATAGAACACAACATTCACGTAATTTTTTTTCTTTTTGTTCCTCCTTCCCTATTTTTCCTTTTCTTTTTCATTTCCTTCTCCCTCTTCCATGTTTTTTTCTCTTCCTTTTTTACTTTCTTCCTCTCTCCCTTCTCCTTCCCTCCTTTCTTCTTTTTCTTACTTTTACTTCTTTTACCCCAGTTTCCCCTTTTCATTCCTTTTTCTTTTATTTTCACTTCCCTTCTTCTTTGCTCTATCCACACTTTTCCGTCCATTTTCCTCCTTTTTCTTTATTCTTTAGATGGTGTCATATTCAGACACAAACACATTTAAACATACATTCTTATTCACACATTAGTCAAACAGTCACTGGGACAAACTCAGGGTTCAGTGTCTTGTTCAAGGACACTTCAGTGTAAGGTCAAGGGTCAAACCACCAACCTTCCACGTCATGGATGACCTGCTCTTTAAGCTGCCACTAAATATATTAACAATTAACCCATAATGACCCAAACAGACACTGGGGACCAAAACCATTTACTGATCTAAAATGTTTAAGACATGTTGATCCACTAATCCTATCAACCTGTGTGAATAATTAGTGTAAAATAGTTTGTTGTCTTTTCATTCACTCACACTCAAACACACACACACACACACACACACACACACACATACTCGTTTCATGAGAACCAAGTTTGTAATCAAGTAGCATTTAGGTAGTGAGTGTAAACACTTCTGTTTAATAAAATTAAAATTATTAAAAAAATATTAAAATTATATTAAAATTAAATGAAATTTTTTTAAAAGTAAAAAAAAAAATCAATGCATAAATATAAACAATAATAATGTAAGAAATAAAATCATTAATATAAAAAAAATGGATAAATATTTATTTTTTAAAATAATTTAAAAAACATCTTTAAACCACCATGCTTTATGAGGACTTGTAGAAAAAACAAATTCATGTATTTATACAGTAGGGCCACATCATTTCTATTGTACTAGAGGGGACCTTTATTTATATTTAACCCTCTTGGGGACCTGAATTTTGGTCCCCATAGTGTAAAAGGTCCCCAAACATATCAATGTCCCAATAAAGATATGAATACAGGCACACACACACACACACACACACACACACACATATATAAATATATAAAACCAAAAGACCACTCTTCCAAAACCGTACCAAATTGAAATGTTTCTGTACCGTTACACCCCTAATTACAATTGTAAGAAATTGCTGTGGTCAACAACTGCTGTTGTGTGGATTTATTGCGTTGTTGTTTGTAATAATATGTTCTGATAATGTTTTTTGTGTTCCTAATTTAAAAGGTTTCATTTATTTATACAGTTTTAAATTTTTGCTCAGATCTTGTTCTGGTTTTTATTATTATTATTATTGTTGTTACCATGGTTGTTATTGCTTGTAATGTTGATACTGTTTTGCAAGACCCCCCACCCCCCCACCCCAACCCCTCCTTCCATGTCAGTTGCTGCATCAAAATGTGTTTCATCAAAAGTCATAATAAAGATAGTAGAATATCATGGAGAGTCAACAAATCAACTTTGCTTCGCACCAAAATGCAGCCAGACTACAAAAAAAAAAAAACAGGAGAAAGGAACACTTTCATATTTAAAAGAAGTAGAAGCTCAATATCAGAGGCTCATTATTTATTTGAAATGATCTTTGTGAGGCAGTGGATGAAGATAAAGCTACAGCAGACGGCTAGAGGCGGAACATGTTGCAAAACGCCACATTTATTATCCAGTCTGTGTTCACTAATGAACAATTTGAAACAAGAAGTTATTTCTTTCATTTTCAGTATCTCAGTACATTACAAAGGAGACAATATTCACCATTCCACTAATAGTTGTGGCCAGAGGCTTTATATTTTAGGGTTTTCCATCCAACTCTCTAATGGAGATAGCACAAGGGAATTTCTTCATTACGCTAATTATCATGGTAGGATGGTGTGTTGTGTTAATTTGCCAAGGAGATCACCCACTTGTTTATCATGTTCTGATTATAAAATCCCAAAAACAGACTTCGATACTTTCATCAAAGATTGGACATATTTTATTTTCATATTGTAATTTCAGATCATAATAAGAACTAAATCACAAATTCAAGGTGTGTTTGCATGTTATGTATGTTTTTATCTTATCGCATCTTATACATTGTTTTTCATCTTGTTAATTATCACATGAATAATCCAAAAACAAAAAATTTATTTATTTATTTATTTCAGTCCTGTTCACTGAAATAAATGTTCGTGACATCATGTGGGGTCACCAGGAATTTCTTGTAATTGATTAAAAAAATGTTTAATGATAATAATAATAATAATAATAATAATAATAATAATAATAATAATAATAATAATAATAATAATAATAATAATAATAAAAAATTTTTTACAGAAAAACTTAAAAAAAGAAAAGAAAAAAACTATATATATATATATATATATATATATATATATATATATATATATCCCCACATCCAGAACTCAATGAGGCTGTGGAAGACAACTCTGGAGGCCAACTCAAAGCCAATTGCACAAGTGAGCATCAGATGCGTGACATTGATTCCCTAATTCACCTCACCCGGATCTACAGCAAAGACATTGGGATGTCATTCGGACTAGATAAATGTGGGCGGATGATATCTAGAAGAGGAAAGGTGATCACAACTGAAGAGGTTGACCTACCTGAAGGGAATATCACAGATGTGCAGGAAAGTTACAAATACCTAGGGATCCCACAGACAAATGGTAATCATGAGGAGTCAGCTCGGAAGTCAGCCACAGCCAAATACCTACAGAGGGTAAGACAGGTCCTGAAAAGTCAGCTGAACGGCAAAAATAAGATCCAGGCCATTAACACCTATGCCCTGCCAGTAATCAGATACCCAGCTGGGATAATATCCTGGCCACTGGAAGAGATACAAGCCACTGATATCAAGACAAGGAAACTCCTTACCATGCATGGAGGGTTCCACCCCAAGTCCAGTGTCCTGAGGCTGTACACTAAGCGAAAGGAAGGGGGCCGAGGACTAGTAAGTGTCAGAACTACTGTCCAGGAGGAAACGGCGAACCTCCAGGAATACATCAAGAAAATGGCCCCCAATGACCAACTGCTAAGTGAATGCCTCAGGCAACAAAAGCCCAGTAAGGTCGAGGAACCAGAGGGGCTATCATGGAAGGACAAACCCTTGCATGGCGTGTACCATCGACAAATTGAGGAAGTGGCTGATATGGAAAAGACATACCAGTGGCTGGAAAAGGCTGGATTAAAGGACAGCTCAGAGGCACTACTCATGGCTGCACAAGAACAAGCCCTGAACACCAGAGCAATAGAGGCCGGGGTCTACCACATCAGACAGGACCCCAGGTGTAGGCTGTGTAGAGAAGCCCCTGAAACAGTCCAGCACATCACAGCAGGGTGTAAGATGCTGGCAGGCAAGGCATACATGGAGAGGCATAACCAGGTAGCGGGCATACTGTACAGGAACATCTGTAAAAGGTATGGACTGGAGGTCCCAGGGTCAAGATGGGAGAACCCCCCAAAGGTGACAGAGAACAAACAGGCCAAGATCCTGTGGGACTTCCAGATCCAGACTGACAAGATGGTGATGGCCAATCAGCCTGACATAGTGGTGGTGGATAAACATGAGAAGACAGTGGTGGTGATAGATGTAGCAGTCCCCAGTGATAGCAACATCAGAAAGAAAGAACATGAGAAGCTTGAGAAATACCAAGGGCTGAAAGAGGAGTTAGAGAAAATGTGGAGTGTGAAGGCAACAGTGGTACCAGTAGTGATCGGAGCATTAGGGGCAGTGACCCCCAAGCTGGGAGAATGGCTCCAGCAGATACCAGGAACAACATAAGAGATCTCTGTACAAAAGAGCGCATTGCTAGGAACAGCTAAGATCCTGCGCAGAACCCTGAGGCTCCCAGGCCTCTGGTAGAGGACCCGAGCCTGAACGAGACACCGCCCACGTGGGGCGAGAGGAACATTTTATATATATATATATATATATATATATATATATATATATATATATATATATATATATATATATATAAAATGTTATATATATATAAAATGTATATATATATGTATATATATATATAAAATGTTCCTGTAATGTTCCTATATATATATATATATATATATATATATATATATATATATGGTTAGTTGAGAGAGACAATCACAATTAAACTGAAACACTGTGCTTCTGTTTATCTGTCAAATGTTTATCATGGTCGGTTTCAGATGCTGCAGTTCTTTAATAATTCATATTTTGAGTTATTATTTGTTAAGTATTAATTGTCAGTCTTGTAAATCCAAGCTGGACTGACTGTACATATCCTGGCCAAGGAAAATAAAATTCTCGCTTTGTGCAGTAATAATCTACACATGGCTTTTCTGTCTCTGTCCATAATAATATACATTATATAGACTAAATGTGTTTGAAATTAACGCTTATTTGCAAAATAGTATAGCAAATTATTACATGGTCAAAAACAAATTAATTTCATCAAAATAAAATGACTATGTTTTGAACATCTGGGATCAACATAAATTTGCGATGTTAAAAGGAAAATTCTGGAAACCACTGATTTACTTGCTTATTTTTCTGAAAGTGTTGTATCATATAAATGTTCCATTATCATCTTGTCTCCTTGTGTCTAGTTTTCATACTCTGGATCTGATGGCGTTCCGATCCACGTGGTCCAGTTGAATTTCCTGACATTATTGAGTGCTACAGCCAAACAGACCTTCACCTATCACTGCCTGAACTCTGCAGCCTGGCTACACACCGCCACCTACGGCCATGAACACGCACTGCGCTTCAGAGGCAGCAACGGCGAGGAGATGACGCACGAGAACACATTTTACATCACTGCACTGTACGACGGGTGTCAGGTGAGTGACTCATGCACACATATATCTGAGAATAAACACTGCAATATGTTGATAATAGGGCTGTCACGATTAATCAAATTAATCGTGATTAACTATTTATTTTTTAATCACGATTCATCGTGATTAGAGTTCCCAAGCATTTAGTCATTTTACAAACACATATTATTTTACACCACAGCATCACTTTATATTAAAGAAGGATAAATTGGTTTGTATCAGCGTATTTTCAGGGTTTGCTTTAGAGCAGGGGTCTCAAACGTGCGGCCCACCAAAGGTTCCTATGCGGCCCCTGGGATGAATTTGCTCAGTGCAAAAATACCACAGTCAAGGCAGTAGAATTGATTTTAGTTCAGGTTCCACATACAGACCTATATTATCTAGAGTCAAATTATAGCTGAATAACCTACAAAAAAAAGAATGACTCCATATTTTCTTCTCATTTTGATGTGAAAATAATTAAAATTATGCCCATAAATAATGATAATTTCAAATCTCTGTCCTTTTTATAGTGCAAAAAATTAATTCATTAAATTAAATTAGTAATTAAAAATATTTACGCTTGATAAATATTTCTATGTGAAAAACCTGAATAAATATGAATACCCTAAAATGTATAAAGAAAATTCAGCACAATTTTAACAATTTTGTGTCTTTTGTAGCAGATCTGATCAATAATGCATGTGTGTAAATGATAAACGGAGGCATAGTATTGTTAGAATTTCATGTATTTTTCTTGAGATATTTCAGTTTTTTCAGGTTATTCACATCTTCATTGTTGGAGAGTTTTATCTTTAAAAAGTATTTTCATAAGGTAATGGGCTTTGTTTGCACTAAAACAAACACAAACATTTGTTATTGTCATTTATTTTCAAGGTTGTTATTATTATGCTATTATTTTACTGGTCCGGCCCACTGGAGATCAAATTGGGCTGAATGTGGCCCCTGAAAGTAATGAGTTGGAGACCCCTGCTTTAGAGCCTTCATTATTATTTTTACCTCCACCAAAGCGGTTATGTCTGTCTGTCTGTCTGTCTGTCTGTCTGTCTGTCTGTCTGTCTGTCTGTCTGTCTGTCTGTCTGTCTGTCTGTTAGTTAGCCAGATAAAAAGTCTTGATGAAATTTTCCGGGTAGGTTGGTAGTGAGGAGATCTGGAAATGATAACATTTTGGTGGTGATCCAGAAGGGATCTTGGATTCTGGATCACTTTGAAATGTCTTCTCCATTCACAACAATGTAAAATTTCCAAGTGATCCAGAATCCAGGATCACCACCAAAATTTTTATCATTTGTTCCATGTGACACTGTCAACACATCCTGAAAATGTAATCAAAATTCATCCATAAGTTTTTGATTTACAGTATATTGACACCCCCCCCCCCAGATCTCCCCATTTCCAACCTATCCTGTAAATGTCATCAAGATCCATCCATAACATTTTGAGTTATCTTGCTAACTAACAGACACAGAAACAAACAAAAACATAACCTCCTTGGTGGACCTCTCTTCATTCGGAGGGGGAAGGTCTGCCTCGGTGGAGGTTTGCGCTCTCAGAGTTATTATTTTTTTTAATGTTTTCCCCCGTTTGTCATATCTTATTATGACAGATGTTCGTGTCTGTAACACTACTTGTTTGTTTTTAATAAAAAACAACAAACTTTTTATACAAACCAAGCCTATTTGTTTTCCTACATTGATCAAAAAAAGTAATACATTTCAATGACAAAAAAAATGTGCGATTAAACTGCGATTAATCACGAGTTAACTATTGCATTTATGCCATTAATCACGATTAAATATTTGAATGGATTGACAGCACTAGTTGATACGTTTGTTTCTGTGTTGCAGACACGTTCGGGGCAGGAGAGGACGATGTTGGAATTCGATGCCCCACTCTCCAACACGCTCCCCATCATCGACGTGGCTGTGTCCGATTTTGGAAATGGAAACCAGAAATTTGGTTTCCAAGTTGGCCCAGTCTGCTTTAATGGTTAACTTCATCATAGGGCCAACAACAGGAATAATTTAATAGGAAAAGGAGCCATGGACTTTTTTTTTTTACATGCAGGGAGAAAACATACAAGACTTAACCTGGTGCCACATATTTATAAGTTGATTTACCTACAACAGTGTTCCTTCATGTAAACAATCATTCCTCTGTGCAGTACACATTCCACTCCTCACTGTCTGTCATTCACACATTGATCTCACTCACCCTCGACTGACATACTGTGTTTTAAGGGTTCAATATGTAAACAAATGTGAAATTTACAGGCAACAACTGTTTTTTTTTAATTTCCACTGTGTGACTAGATCCAAACATACCTTCAACAAGGTACCTTCATTTCTTGACCTGTGGCCACTCCAATCTAAATTTTAAGACATGATGACCAACAGACACACAGTCGAATAGAGATGCATCACCAGGGACAATGATTTGCATGTAAAAACTCAGGTCAGATTTTCAGTGAAAATCTAATGAGTTGCTTTTATATTCATCCCTCAATGCCTACGTGTCTCTCTTAGGCTCTTCAGCAACTTGACGCTAATTACTGTAAGCGTAAAACCGGACACTACAGACGCCAACAAACAATATTAGTACCAGATTGGCTCAGGCTGCTGCATCTACAGACTACAGACATTACACATTATGACTGGCAGTACATTAGAGACTAAGGGAACATCCTGCCTCTTCCTTGCCCGTTGAAGTGACAGCTGTGATAAGCTGAGAACCAGATGTTCCCAGATGTTCTTGTATATGTTAGCATTTAGCCTGCATGAAGTAAAAGGCTGTCTGAAATATGAATGTCATATCTAAGATATTAATAAAACAAATAATAATAATATAATACTGGCTTATAGTATACATCTCTATAGCTAATACTAGCCAGTACTGGTATTCAACAGTAACATAAACCAACATCTGCCTGTTGTTAACATGGTTAATAGGTAGCATTACCCCAATTTAAGATAAAAGATAAAATATTCCTTTATTAGTCCCACTAGGTGAATTTGTTATGTGCTTGTATGTAAACACAGCTGCTTCCTGTAACCCGAGTAATGTTACAGATTTGAGTAAAATATTATCTTTTGTTTTACTAGTCGTCAAATACATAGATTCAAATGATTTTTCTTGTTTTGTAAATATCTAATATATGGTGCTACTGAAACACAAGATTTCTGACATTCTATGTTACTTAAATAAACACTTGTCATGTGGCACCATGAATGTTTTTTCAAAAGTCCCAAATCTGTAAGATATTTTACAGTACCTTCATATTTTTGAATTCTGTAAGCGTATTTCCAACCAGCTTTAATTATTCACATTTTAATCTCAACATTTTAGGTTGTATTTTACAGTACTAAATACTCCATCTACTGTAACAGGAAATTCTTTAACCTATGATGATGTCAAGCTGACTTACTATTTGTGTAATAATGTGATATAATGTTGGATGGAAATGTGCATGTGTATTACAGTTGTATTCCTTTTTCTTTTTTTTTTTCTTTTTAGATGAAAACCTGCCCTCTGACTCGATTGCTCACTAGCTAATGTTAGCAGCTATTAGCTTGTCTGATCCATAAAAAAATATTTTTAATTGTATTTTTTTTTTAATTTATGAAACTAGCAAGACCAAAGTTGAAATAAAACTACTTTTATTTCAACCTCAGCAACATTCATCAATGTAGGAAGTACTTGAATTGTTGTTTCACCTGTATAGAATTAAACTGGTAATAATGTTTAGTATAATTTGACAAATTCTAAAGCTCTATATATTAATTCCCAGTAGTAGCAATTAGCCAAGGTTAGAGTTTTTACAGCTCTGTACAAAGGAATGTCCAGTTGAAAAAATCATGAGCTCATCTCAGCTGGAACCTCAATGTCAATGAGCAAATAGAGGCAGGATGCACATCCTCATCTCAACCAGCAAATACTTTATGATATACAGTCATAATTTATGAGGTCAATGAGATCGTGTGTCTCAATGGACCTACCTGTATGAATAAAATACATTCCTGCAGGACCTGGAGTTGATCTGGGTCATCATTGACTCCCAACACAAACCTCACATCAGCATACATACATGTTACATATTATACTTTAAACAGAAATACAAACCACCTCTTGAATTCCCAGGTCATATATCACTCCTCTTTGAAGGAGTGTGTGGTGCTTCTTCTGAATGGTTACACATTTATTAATCCATACACAATTTACAAAAACGCATGAACGTCATACTTTCAGCAGCCTTCAGCCACAATGTTCTGTTGCATCATCAAACCTCAATTTGTTGTGTTGTTGTTACCTTTTTGTTTGTTGTTCATTTTGTTGTTATAATTATCTGTTATGTGATGTATATTGGAGTGTAATTCATCACGGTGCTATGATGTAATTCCTGGTGGAGTACATTTCTTTGTAAAAGGGAAAGGGACAGTGCATTTTTATTTTTTTTTATATTTTGAAGCCATGTTTTATATTTTTTCAACATTACAAACCAAACCAGTGCATTATTGTCTCAAGGTCTTTCTGTGCATATGTGTGTGGGGAAGTGACTGAGTAACATATTTTAATAAAAGTACATAATGTACATTTAACTTAAATGAGATTTTTGGCTTATTGAATGCATTTGTTGAACAGGAATGATATGTGTTATCCATCATTTTGCACTTTTACCTCTACACTACTGTAATATTTCCATATAACACTTTACTTTGTGTAGTTCTGGGGTGCCTCAGTCTCACATAATCCATGTCTATTAAAAGCAATGTGTAAATGATGCACATAAAAAGTAGAATGATAGGACAAATGCAGTGTACTAAATGGCTTCTTACACAGCCCTGTTTCCCAAAGGTTACTTGAGGCTATTGAGTTCAACCATTTTAATTGATCAGTAAAATCCTAAACTGTGCTTTTAAAGCACCTGGAGGACAGTGGAGCAGTAATAAAGTGGATTTAATGTTCTGAGATATAGTTCCAAAAGCCTCCTGTGTTTTGAACCAAATCCAAAGTGCTTTTTCTAAGTGCAGAATATGGTTAAAATTGTCAGGATGTGTGGTACTGAAGGAATGACAAACTGTGCCAGGAACACCAAACTACATTTGAAGATTTTTTTAAATAAATATTAATAACCCTTTAATTACGCATTATGGATTATGAATAATTAAATATAATCAGTTGGAAGCATGCATTATATTTGTAAACTAGTGTTAGCTTGTTTGCCAGGGTTAACGAGAGGATGTATCACTAGACTCAGAGGTGGGTAATTACAGGTCCATTTAGTTAAAGTCCTGCCATGTATTGGTTCAAACCAGTGATGTGTAGGCCCGACCCAAAGTAAACGGATGCCCGCGGTCATCCCCAGTTGTGGGTCATTGAAAAATATTTTTATTGATATTCGGGTTGGTCGGGTTGTTTGAAATAAACATTAAAATAACCTGGTGAATACACTTTATTAACTGAATTTCTGTGAAGGTGACGTACAACATCGCAAATATCCTATGGAGGGAGTGGAAGCTACGGAAACATACAAACAAAAAAGTAAGGGTTGATTTTAAAGATGATGAACAGCTCCCAGTGTGTTCTTTTCCATGGAAACCAGGTTATGTTATTTGATTTGTACAAACTTACATTATATCAGTATATGTGAGAGGGGATGTTTTGACTTCAATGTTTAATTAACAACTCACTAGTTGATGACTAGTCAGCTTGTTCAACTACTGTAGCTGACTAGTTGAAGTTGATGTGACTCATCTTGTATGAAAGGGTTATGACATATTTTGCAATGTTTTGTTTTAAATCAAATTGTACATATAAACACAGTTGAAATGCTATTAATAACCAGTGTTGGATCCAGAAAAAAAATACTAATTATATTATATAATAAAAAATGAATCTATCTATCTATCCATCTATCTATCTATCTATCTATCTATCTATCTATCTATCTATCTATCTATCTATCTATCTATCTATCTATGTCTCTGTCTGTCGAGTTTGTTAATAGATTTGGTCTTTTTAAAATGGTTTTTCAACATACAGAACACCTAAACAAATAACTAACCCTGAGGCTTAGATGTAGTAGTAATATTGCACAAGCGTATGTGTGTGTGTGTGTGCTTTTACAATAGTTGATGACCTGTCAAGTAAAACACTAACAATTCACAAGATGGTGACATATGCGCGCCCACTTCTACCCACTCATCCATTCATAAACTTGTACATTAAATACAAAATATAAAATAATGAGTTCACGTGCCTGACCTACAGCATGAGCACACTGAATTTGGTGGTAATCCATCCACCCGTTCAAAAGTTATGGGCCAGACAAAATCGACCATCTTGAAAGTTTAGGCCTCCAAAATCAGTTCATGTAACTACCCTAGAGCATTAGCACAGCAAATTTGGAACAAATCCGTCCAGCCTTTCAAAAGTTATCTGGTGAACATAAAGACCTTACGTGATGGTGGCGGCAGAAGCAGAAGCAGTGCACGCAAAACCATTACATCCCTGACATTCCATGTTTTGGGGAAATAATTACATGAACATTTAGAAACTATCCTTTCACCAATATTCTACCTAAATATGTTGTGTATTTAGATCCACTGTTCTCTGTTAGCTTTACATGTCCAAATGATAAAGAGATGTATGATATTGTTACAATTGCAGATAGATTTCTCAAGATATTTTAGGTTGTAGATATTATTCATATTTTTAATGGCACCATCTTTTGACTTTCTTCTGCTGTTATTTTATTTGGTTGAATATGTTTGACACAGCTGATATAAATGACCAAATTGGCACATGTACAATTTTTTGCCACTATGAAGGTAGTTGAACTCTCTAATTCAGATAGGTGATAATTAACTATCCTTTTTCAAGTCCAGTCATCATGATCCAGCGTCCTGCATGTCTAAACAAAAACTCAATCAGGCAGCTACAGCTGATCCTAAATGCTGCTGCCAGAGTCCTGACCAGTACCAGGAAACTGGACCACATAAGATAAGATAAGATTAATCCCCATGGAGAAATTCAAAGTAGCTCCACACAACAAAAATACAATCATATTATATCAGTATTTAAATAAATAAATACTGGATGTAAATAGCTCTAAGATAAAAAAAAAAAAAAACTATTTAAAAAATATATTAACATTAAAAAAGACATCACACCAGTCTTCAAATCCTTACATTGTCTTCCTGTGGGTCAAAGGATAGAATTCTAAATCTTACTCCTGGTCTATAAAGCACTAAACGACTTCGGACCCAAATACATCTTAGATCTGCTGGTTCCCTATGAAGCATCCAGAGTCCTAATGTCATAGGTCATCAGGAACAGTTTACTGTATATTCCCAAAATCAGAACTAAACAAAGTGAAGCATCATTCAGTTCTTTTGCTCCTCACCTGTGGAACAAACTACTTGAATACCTGAGGTCTGGGAAAAACTGTCACTTCATTTAAATCAGGCCTGAAAACATGACTATTTACTAGAGCCTTTACTTACATTCTTAATTGTATTTTAATGCATTTTATTTGTTTTAATTTAATTTTATGTTGTATGTAAAGCACCTTGAATTGTCCTGTACACGTAATGTGCTATACAAATAAATTTACCTTGCCTTAGATAGTGTCCTTTTCTTCCATCACACCTGGAAGACATTTCATCAGGCTTCAGAGTGATCATTAATTAAACCAGGTGTGCTGGAACAGCAAAACATCTAAAACATGCAGGACACTGGGGCACGAGTACCGAACTTGAGAACCACTGCATTCATTTAAACCATCTCCAAGTCATGTTCTTGTGACATACAGAGCCATAGTTGGGTTGACAAAAATAGTTTTGTTATAATTTGAATGTTTAACATGTTTTTTATTCAGTGCAGTTCATGTTCAGAGTGCGGTGAGAATTGTATGTGTGTGTATATGCAGTATCCAACTCCGACCAGCAGAGGGCGCGTGCGTGACACTATGGTCAAGGGCACGGTAGTCTCGTGAGAAAACGCGAACACACGAGTGGCTGTACTTGTGTATGTGTGTGCCGAACTGCCAATAAATTGTTCTTGTTTTTTTTTCTCTTTACAGGTAAGGAGGGAGTGTCAGAGTCGTTCGGTGAATGTGTTAGGTTATGTGTCATAATTGTAAGTTCAACTGTGCGGTGTTTGTGAGGGAAATGGCTAGCTAGTAGCACGGGTAGCCTTGTTACAATTAGGTAGACCGACCGTTAAGTGTGACAATGTTAATTGACATTGGATCCTGTGTTTTTCTGTGTGTTTAACATGCGTATTGAGTGTTTATAGGTGCATTATTTTTCTGAGAAAATATGAGAACACATGAGTGGGTGTTCTTGTGTATGTGTGCTACTGTGTGCCGAACTGGCAGTGAATTGCCCTTGTTTTTTTTTTTTTTTGCTTTTTACAGAACAAAATAATAATAAAAAAAAAAACGTTTAAAATTAAATGTGTAGTGGAGGGCCATGTCCTTCCGACCCACGCTACATTCTGCTGGACAGTGTTTCCGGTCTTCGTGGACTCACCTCAGGACACCTGCTGAAGTCTGACAAGTAACCACCACTACTCCCACATGTGTCTACCAACCCACCGAGAACAGAGTTTCACAACCCGTCTACTGATGCACGGTCAGAGGAAAGTTTGATCAGTTAATCTTTAGACTTGTTAGACCAGTTTAATATATTGTGATTCCACGTGGTTCAACATGTTTTGCAGTTTTTTTTTACTGCAATTGAACGCACCATGTGTTCTATGTGCTGATTTGCTAAGAGACTGTAGATCCTTGTCAATCACTCCCCTGTGTGCCGTTACCTTCTGTACAGTTTGGAAACATTTACAGAAATGTTCCACCGCTAACAGTGTGACTCTGAAGTGTGTATATTTGTCAGTTTTCTCCCCCAAAACTCACAATATCAGCTAAACGTTTTGCATCGACAAAAGCACCTGCGATCAAAGAAGATACTAACAATGTTAAAACAAAAAAAAGAAATAAAGTTGGGCGCGTGGACATGCTGAAGGAAGATGAAGATGGGATTTTTGTCTCTTTAGGACTTGTTCTTTTCAAAGAGCCGTTCAAATAAAATTGATCTTTTCTTTTTTGTTTTGTTTTAGGCTTAAACTAGGTCCCCAGCATTTTGCCTTTGGTTTCCCCCTCTCAGTTAAAGTGAATCCAGACACTATTCATTTTTCTTTGGCCCTGACTCATTTTAAATTCTAAATATTTCTTTCAATCTCAGAACAAACAAAACCACTTTAAAGTTGTATGATTCAAACTGACTTTTGATCTTCCCGCTGTTGACAGACTCAGAACCCCCTACCACTGTCGGACCCTTGCTGCGCTGTGATTGGTCAATCAACATTCTAGAGCGGGGAATACTCACGTGTAAAGAAGCATGTGCTTTTACACCTCCTGTTCATTTTAAAGAGTCGTTCAAAAGAATTGTCTCGTTCGCGAACGGCATCAGCAATAGATTTTAACAAGGATGTAAATCGGACTGTAATTGTCCGCAACAAGACCATGGTAAGGATGGAGTGTGTTTTAGCTTTGTCGATTAGTGACTGCAGGAAAAAGAACATTTAGCTGAATACCAACAAGAAAGACTCAGTATTAATAATTTATTATGCATCCAACCTTTAAACAGGAGACAAAATGTGAGAAAATATGAATGCATGTCTGAGAAAAGTACGTGGAGTGTGAGCCCTTAAAACATATAGAATAAATGTAAATAAATAATAGTATTGGTCTGTCTGACTGACTAAAACGGTGACCATTTAGTGGATTTCAGATATTTTCTACAACATAACCCACTGTAATGCACACTGACTCATCTGGAGTCAGTTCTGCAAAACTCTAGCGATAAAAATGTCATCTATACTCAAAGGAAATTAAAGTAAATAAACCTGTTAGATTTATAACGAAAACAGGCCATAAAATCACATCCATATGTTCATTCACACGTGCAGGACTTTGTAAAAGCTTTTAGGTTTGTTGTTTCAGTTTTAATGACCATATGCAACTGTCCGTTTCAGTATAAAGATATAACCAGGATCTGCAGAAAATATGCACATAATTAAAATCCAAAGTTCAAATGTTACAAAAGGCTTTTTTCTAACCTCAGTGTATCTATCTTTTGTTCTGACATATGTGAGATTTACTGGTGTTTCAGGCCAGATTTCAATCAACACATTAGATGTTTTTCAAGTTTGGGGAACATTTTGTTGTTGGAATAGACCGTGTGAAGATCAGAATAAATACTGACCGTAGCCTGAAGAAGGCTTTAGTTCAAGTTTCACTGGTCTGCAAGTTTTTGTTTTGTGTCTTATTTATTTCTAAACAAAATTTTTAATAGTGTATTTCACTTTAGTTTTTTAAAATTTACTGCCCCGGAGATGAAATGTGCTAAATCTTACATACTTCAATAAGATGAATTGGAAAACAAACTGACAAGTGATTAGATGTAGCAGATCTTCCAATACGCGCACATGCTCACAAACACACACACATATTTATCTGTTTCATGAGGACCAAGTTTGTTTTTATAATAAAAGAATTTTAAAATAAATTAATATTTTTTAAAATAAATAATAAAATAAAAAAGAATATTTACAAAATAAATAATGAAAAAATGCTACTTTTTTATACAATTAAATTAAAAATGATCAGAAATTTGAAAATAAAAATGAATGAATGAATAAATAATCATATTCTTTTTAAAAAATACATATATTTTTTTTAAACACATCTTCAAACCTTTGAAAAATACATAGTTCAATTCACATCTGTTGCCCTCATGCTTTATGGGTACTTCTGGAAAATTAAATGTATTTATAAGGCCACATCATTGCTATTTTACTAGTGGGGACCTTTATTCATATTTAACTCTCAGGGGTACCTAAATTTTGGTCCCTATAGTTTCAGAGGTCCTCATGATGTGACTGTGTAAACATATCAATGTCCCCATAAAGTTAGGAATACTCACACAGACACACACATCCCAAGAGTGTACTTACTTTGCAATTTGTTCCTGTGGTTCATTATCTGAAATGGCCGACAGTATTTTGATTTGTGAATCTATTCTATAGTGATCTACTATGATAGACATCAATATTTCAGTACTGATCTGCACATCACTAGCCACAACTGACCCATGTGTTACCACTGAATGAACATTTGGCAACAATTATGCCCATTAAAGAGTTTTACCTACAGCTGAAAGACGTTTTGAAGCGGCTGAATTTCCCACTGAGTGTATCTTTATTGCAGGTTTTTGTGCCGTTTAATTGGCTTGTGTTAAAGGGAGACGCTAATCATGTTCAGTGCAATACACGAGTGGTATTAACTTTAATGTAGCAGCATTTAATGAGCCAATTGCAGGAAAGTGCTGTGTCTGTTCAGGCGGTTCATTCTACCATGAAGTGTTGTCATTTTAGGCTAATACTGACAGGGGTAATTAGTTTTAATGTTAGTATAATATTGTGACGATATAGCAGCAACATATGGTCATGTAAAATAACCTGGCAAATTATGAGACAAAGACAAAGAGAACATGGCCCTTCATGGTGTGAAGCTGTGTTTGTCATTGTCTATCATCTTTAAGTGGTGGTACATTTGTGTGTCTGTCAGGTCTAGTACTGTGTATTCCTATCATGCTTCTCCACCTCTCTCTGTCACCTTTTTATTGACTTTCCTCACCCCCCCCCCCCTCTTCCTGTTCTTGTGTCTGTTCTGACATCTACTGTACAACTAATAGAGACATGTCCAATGATGCTGAAACTTTAATGAGAGGAAGTGCATGAACATGGCTCATCCAGAATTGTGGAATCATTAATTTAACCATTTAATTATAGATGATGTGACATGGGATTCAGGGGTATCATGCTCTTAAAGTGCAGGCATGCATATTTTTGTGTATTTGGAACCCAGAGGCCCATGCACCACTGTTAAATACTTTATAACTGTACAGTTTGTGTACTGAACTCACTTATCAAAATCCACTGAGTAAACATAGAAATAACAAAGATAAAACATATACCTCTGTTCTGTGGTTATCCTAGCAGTGCCAATTGTTACGAATGAGTAAAAATAAACTAAAATGGTAAAAGTGAATATATGGTGACGCTACATGGAGGTGCAACAAAGGCTACACACATTTGAAGGTTTAACACATTCATGCAAAGATCAGTGTTGGCAACAAAATAAGGACAAATCCAACGCCAAACAGATGTTACAAAGCCTCTCAAGTCTCAAAACATGTTTTAATAGTTATTAAGTTATTGTGCACCTAAGATCAAACATGCACAGATTAACTTTGCCAAAGCACAGTCATTAGAGGCTAATATTATCCCCCAAAATCATCCATATTCACTTATATCCCAGTGATTCTAATTTCCAGGTCCAAATTGCTAACAACAGTGGCGCCTATGTGCCCATATATTATCATGTCATCATTTAGTGCGGCACAGGGTTCAGGAGATGCAGAACTCATGTAAAGCTCTGGGGAAAAAAATAAGAAACCACTGCAAATCGCTCTGAAATCAGAATGTCTGTATGTATGCCAGCCATTCAATTCCTGCATCTGCTTGTTGAATTCCAACACAAGCACACCTTATTCTAATTGATGAACATCTGATACATGTTTTTTTTAAGAAGTATAAACACCATTATTGTGGTCATCACTATCTTCTTGCACAGTGCTATTAGAACTATAAAAGTATTTGGAATGCAAAAACACCTATTGAAAACTATAGGACTTCTGCTTTGACATTGTTCCCAAACTCTGAGGACTGTTTTTCTATCAGGACGATGCTCCTGGCCTCAGCTAGATCAATAAAAGTGTGGATGACAGACCACCAAATGAAAGCCTGTCATGCCCAGCCCAATCTGCGGACCTAAACCCACTTTGAAAACTTTTGGAGAAAGATGGATAGTCTAAGCCATGGAACATTGCTGGAGCATTTTGAATTTCTATTGCCAGGAGCTGCATAAAGTCACCCAATAGTAATGGAGGAGAGGCAAGACATGTTGAAGTTGCCTTTGGAAATCAGGGTTATTACGCCAAACATTTGTGTCTCAATTTTTTTTCCAAGTTACAACATTAGTGTTGTGTTGTTTTCTTTGCGCAATTTAAAAGTGTCATTCTGCTGAAAACCACTTTTGCACACTCCTTTTGGAATCTGATTTGTCACCCCAAGTTACCAACACATGCTGTTTGAAAGTGGTCTGTCACCTCCACTGGCTGGATTTCCCATTCATAGAAAACAACACAGAGAAACAAGCGACTCAGAAAGAGCCTGTCCATTGCATCGTTTTTTTTCCTGCACATTTTCAAAATAAGCGACTGCACGAAACCTAGCTGGATGTTACTCTGGGATGGTAAACACACATAGAGCGAGAGGGGAGGGGGGAGTGTTCCTTCACACATTCTGAGCCAATCAGAGTCGCCTCATCACCGCGTCATGGACGTGTATGAGGAAGTACCGGTAAACTCTGTTGTTCGACCTCTAGTCATTTTTCTACCCTCCAAAAGCAGCTAGAAACAAAGCAATCTGGACCTTTTTTTTACATGAATAGAACCAACACACAATGGAGAACACAGCAATATTAATGAAATAACCATAGAATGACACCTTTAAGGTCTGAAAACACCTGCATTTTTTTTTATTTTTGACCACGTGTTGTGTTCTGCAAATATATGCTCTAAATAATACAATTCATTCATTCATTATCTGAACCCGCTTTATCCTCACTAGGGTCGCGGGGGTCACTGGGGGCCTAATCCAGCTACAATGGGCGAAGGCGGGGTACACCCTGTATGAGACTCCAGTTCATCGCAGGGCTGACATACATAGACAAACAATCACTCTCACATTCACACCTATGGCCAATTTTAGATTAACCAATTAATCTATCAGTGCATGTCTTTGGATGGTGGGAGGAAACCGGAGTGCCCGGCGAACACCCACGCGGACACGGGGAGGACATGCAAACTCCACACAGAAAGGTCTGGTGTGGGATTCGAACCAGGGTCCTTCTTGCTGTGAGGCACGAGTGCTAACCACTGCACCACCGTGCCGCTCCAAATAATACAATTAAATAAGAATAAAACAAAAAATATAAATTTTACTTCAACACATACCTATAAATGGTACAATGGCAGAAACTAATATTTTTTCAGTGGTCTCTCAGGGTTTTTTTTTTCAGAGTTGTATTTCACTAATGTAACAGTTGAAATCTATGTTGTGTAATAAATAGCACAGTCGAGCTCCAAGTTGAATGTGATTTTATTCTGATAATAGACAGAAGTGAAATCACTCAGCTGTTCAGCAAACCTATCAATGCTGCTGCACATGTACTGGTGAGACAGACTGGGGAGAGCAGAACACACAGTAGAACACAGTAGATCATGATTTCAGGTGTGTTAAACGTCTGTTTACAGTATTGTCTTGATAATTGATATTTTATTTATCTTCTAAATTGGACAGCAGAGATAAAGAACTGTCAAAACATTAAATATAATATCAGTGGAATACATAACATTTTGGCAGTTGGCGTAGGAATTGTTACTTTTACTTATTAATAATGTTAGCTGGAGCCAAATAATTTTTTAAAAAGAATTGTACATTTATTTATTAACTTGCGCTGTTGTTTATCATCACAGGTAAAAAAAAGAAACAATTTGAGACCGAGGTGTGTTTTATGGACTCATGGACACAATATCACAGCAGATTGAATGGATTAATGGGGAGGCTAAGTCACACCCTTCCACTTCTGCATATGATAGAGTTTAATAAGAAATATTTAATGTGGCATAGGCAGACCACCTGTTTTTGATGGGAAGCAAACGTGACATTAGGTTTTATGTGGGCTTAGTAAGAGACTATAATGTGTCGCATACGTGACGTCACATGCACGCCAGGTGTGTAGTCTGAATGGGTTTTACTCACAAATGAATCAGCCGTTGGTTAACAGAAGCAGATGAAACGCACATAAATAATTATTTATTATGAGGTACAACATGTGTGTGATACAGGGCACATGACAAACCAGATACTATTTTAGCATTTTATTTCCCATTGAATACCATTCATTAATTTTCTGCTCTCAGGCCCTATGAGCCTCCTGGAAAAGGCAGAGACTTAAGCTCCCCCATGAATAAAAGTGGAGCTGGAAAAGGTAAAGGATATATCGTAACATATCTTAGATATATCTTAAGGATATATCTTTGTGCTGTTCCATATTATCTTTGTAGTTATATTCTCTGACCTCAAATGATCCCCTTTACAGTAACTACAACGCCATAGGCTGTTCATAAACATTCTGAGCTTGTGTCTGTACCAGCATAAATTAACATCCTTGGAAAAACTATAGCTATTCATAGACTGATGGAGAACTGAAAATAAAAATGTACTATAAAATAATCCATTTTTGGTGTTAGTTTTACTGCATTGCCAGAATTCCCACTCATTCTGGATAAACTGGAAAACGATTGACCAATTTTCCAGTCGTGCAAAACATATTGAAAATGAGGGAAAAAAAGGTAAAAAGTCCTGGAAACAGTTCAGTTATCCTGGAAAATGATGGATCCTCCACTTGCCTTGTATCCTTGTGTCTCTTAACTGAGATGAGATGAAACCAAAGGAATTGTTTTTCAGTGATTTATTGAAAAGATACAAATGTTTTAGAGGAAATGGAGGAGAGAAAGTAAGACAGAAGAGGTAAATGAGTTGGTAAATTGTCCATTTCAACATTGTATCTCCAGTTTGTCTTGTTAATGAAGGGCTACGCTGTAATCTGGGTGCGTTTGCATCATTCTATCATACATTAGTACAATGTATCACAGTCACAATACTTCCTAATTCACAACACATCCAACTCACAATAATGCAGGCATTAGTTTGACAGCATCTATTTGAAACGCATAGATTTGGCGACTTGCCTACTCTAACCTCCCACAACGTGAACAAAAACATCCACAACACAACGAAAATATTCATATCACAACACAAATGGATGAAATGAAGATGGACTTTTCAAAAGCACTTCTGGATTGCAAACTGATGAGAGGAAAATGTCACTTCTAATGCTAATGACTATTTCATTACCACACATTTATGACCGTTTCTAGGTAATCACAACTACTGTAACATCACAATTGAAATTCATGCCACAGTTTTTATGCAGTTTTATGATTGACAAATTTAGTTCTCACTAAATATTTGTCTCTCACCAGTTATCATGTCAGAACATCTTCACTTCATCCATTTACATTGTGATGTGAATATTTCCGTCGTGGACACACTCGCTTGTGCACAGTGCTGAGAATAACAACGTTACTAATGCAGCCACATTTCGAGTAATGAAGTAATTACTTAATTAATTTATCCATAACTGTATCGCTGTTACCGTTACTTTGGAAATAATGTGACGCATTACAAGCTTGTTTCCACAATCTGAACTTCCGGGACTTTTTGGGGGAAACTACATTTGACCAGGCCATGAGTTGGCCCCGTCTGTTTACATACAGAAATGGAGCTTTTCAATGATGTTATTATATCGCGTCAGTTGCTATAGCAACATCACTACCAAAAAGCACTAAAACAAAGCCTCAGCAGAGGAGAAAATCACAAAACTAGACGTGGACTATAAAATTTTTAAAAATCTTGACCAATCACTGAGCTTCATTAACTGGTTGAAGTCGCTCACAGAGAAAAGAAAACACTTGCTTTATCGGCACACGCGCGCACACACACACACACACAGCCATATGCACCGCGGCGCTTCAGTCACTTTTTAAACATGAGTCACACTATGAGGTTGAGCGATATTATGTTAAAAGCTCATTTTAAACCATCACACATATTTGATATTCCATTAAATTCTGCTGCTAAATATGGTTTGGAGTAGTCATGTTGTTCCAAATAGTTATTGTGAGTTGGGTGTGTTTTGAAATGGCCACTCTACAATATCAAGGAAGTAAGCAAGGTTTATTTGCATAGCACAATTCATACACTGGGCAATTTAATTTATTATTCATTCATTCAATTCATAATTCACAGTGCTTTACAAAAATAGAAAAAGAGACAAGTTAAAAACACACAATTGGAGTTAAAACATAATCACAAAAACATACATATCAATCAATTAAAATAAGTAAAAGAGAAGAGAACCCATTCAGATGTTCTATGCACAAATGAACTGAGGTGTTTTCAGTCTGGACTTAAACAGTAATAATTATTTTCCATAGCCATGAACTGCACATCAAATGACTGAGTAATAAACATAAAAACAATCTGGATCAATGCACATTACAACTGTATTAAAAAACACTTCCAAAGAATGAGGGGACAATGGATTAGTATACGAGGAGATACGTTGTCTCTGTAGTGGCTGGAAAAGTCCTGGAAAAATAATTTCATGGAACGAGTGGGAACCCTGATTACTACATTCAGGAGATTCTGAAGCATATTTTACAGTACCACTGTATAAGGCCTGAAAAAACCTGGAGTACTTGTATCGACTCTTTTTTCGTCAGTTTTCTAGTGTAGCTACATGAGGCCAAAACCAGCAGTGCTATCTCCCAGTCTGTCACTCACAGGTGCATCAGTGCGTTCACTGACAGTATATTCACTGGCTGTGTTGACGTAACAGATAATCATTCTTTTCTCCAACTCCTCCCTGTGCTGTTTCACCTCCTCCAAGACATTTGTCCTTCGCAGTCAGCTCTTGAGTGTCTCTCTTCAGCATGCAGCCCACACCAGAACTGTCCTCTTCCTCTTCCTCTTCCTCCACAGCCAGAAGACATGCAGTCAGTTCAGCTCTACAGTAACGACAGTAGCCCACGACAACCCTGAGGCTGTTGTATGGTCTGCAGTGTTACCTGAAGTGGATGTTTAAGCTTCCGCTAAAGTGCTCTGTGAGGTCACTCAGCGTGCATTTGTTTTTCATGCCTGGACTGAGTCAAACTGAGGTCAGGACTTGGGAGACTTAAGGGTGAACAAGGATGGCCGTGGTTCCACCTGAAGCGTTTTGGCTGCTGCTGCAGATCCTGCTGACCCTCTCTTTATGTAAGGTAAGCACAGTCACTGCTCACCTCTAACCTACCATGCGAAAACAACACTATGAAGCCACATCCTCTTTTAAAAAGCAAGTAACTCTGCCAGTGAGGAATGCATTTTACTAGACTTCTGGAATTCTTAAAAGCAGAATAAATATCTATTGACTGGAAAAACTGAAAACGCTATGAAGAAAAGATTATTGGCAAAGCAACGATAGCAGATATTTACGATAATTAAAATGAGATGACTTTTGAATTTGTATATGACTTTTAATGAGACGTGTTTTTTAAAATGAGTTTTCTTGTGCCCTTTTATCAGCCGGACTCGCATTTTTACAGCTTCATAAATTCACATGTAACGTTAATCTCCTTGATTCACTTTTTATCTCTTTCTTTTCTCATTTTGTTGTAGTTTATCAATAATTAATAATATCTGAGCTGAATGTTTGCATTGCACAAAACACACTTCAGGGTGGTACGGTGGTGCAGTGGTTAAGCACTCGTGTGTCACTATTCCCACACCAGACCTTTCTGTGTGGAGTGTACATGTTCTCTCTGTGTCTGTGTGGGTTTTCTCCACGGACTCCAGTTTCCTCCCACCATCCAAAGACATGCACTGATAGGTTAATTGTCCATAGGTGTGAGAGTGATTGTTTGTCTATATATGTTCAGCCCTGGGATGAACTGGAGACTCATAGGGTGTATGAACCTTCACTCATTGTAGCTGGATTAGGCCCCCAGTGACCCCTGTGACCCTAGTGAGAATCAGACTGGTTCAGATAACAAGACAAAACAGACTTCATGGATTGCATTTCTTATGTCTTGATGATGTTTGTGAACTAACTTTCCTTGTTTCTTAGATTGTTAATTGTCAGTGTTCTGGATTACACAACAGAGTGCATTTAAAAGATTTAATGTTGTTTAGATAGAGGAAGAGTCTGTAAAAAAAAAAAAGTGTGCCCATGCAAATTTAAATATATTTGGCATCTCTGTGGAACCCAAATGTCCCAGGGAGACACAACATTTCACTTCTGGCTCTTGAGCCGACAAAGTTTTTGTGAATGACTGGTGCTATGTTTAGAAGAGACTCAATAAATATAACATCTGCTCCCAAATGAGTCATATTTGGCTGAACCCACCTTTATTGACCTTTGGTTCATTTTGTTTTTGTATTTGGACCCAAATGGTTAATAACATTTGAATTTAAACCCTCCAGGTGCAAAAACCCTTTAGACATAATAGTCCATAATGAAAATATGTCCAAACTGTGAGCCAATTACATACATATATATATATATATATATATATATATATATATATATATATATATATATATATATATATATATATATATATATATATATATATATATATAGACACACACACACAAATGTCTTCAGTGAATGGAATAATTTTTTGTCAACCTTTTTATGTTTTCCTGGCTGTTTTTTTTTTTCATCTTCTTTCTACATGAGTTCCTTTATCTCTGATGATGATTTCATGGTTATAAATAATGCAGATGGAGAGCATCCATATATAAGTGACACTTCATAAGTGTCTTGCAGGTGTTGTTCACCATGCCAGTTGTCATGTTGGCTCTATTGTACGCCTCCATCTACTTAAAACTCTGTTAACACTAAGTGCTGATGATTGAAATATTTATGTTCATTCAGCATTTTTGCTGGAGGTTGTATTATGTATAATCCATGTGAGTCCTGGGGGCTTTTTACCAAGACAAGAAACATGAGCAAGTCACAGCTGCTGAAAACAAAGACACAATCAAACATTTAGTGTTGATTATCGCTCAAGGCATGAATTACAAACATGCATGTTGTGCCACACTGCTCAGTTTGTTACAGTGCATCATATTAAGAGTCTGTAATTGTAGTATCGTCAAGTTTTCTTCTTCAAACCTGTAAAACCTCCCCTCCACTTATTTTGACAGGTACTCACAAAATATTACTGTATCTTATAATGTTCACAGATTGTTAGATAGTTTGTTTTTAGACAGAAAACAGCCACAGTAAGACCACTACACTGTGAACCCAAACATTCAGAATAATTAAATATATTAATTTGTGAATGCTCAAAGTTTCAGAAATAGTACTACTAACTCAAATGTATTAAGTTTCTATAACATGTTTTTCTTTTTAAGTATTTCTAACTAATATTTTTTTTATTAAGGGGAACTATTGTGGATATAAGTGAACATAACTTAAAAACATAGATGAGGTACAACTTAGTGGAATTAAGTCATTAAATGCTGAGAATGGTATTGTACTGTTATTTCTATTGTTTCAAATAAGGATGATTGTCCACATGTCCAAGTGTCCTCGGACAAAGACACTGAACCTTTACTTAGTCTCCCAGTAGGACTTGACAGAACCTTAGAATACTAAGTTAATAAGTAATGCTTTAATTTAAGTATACTTTAATAAGCATCTACATTTTAAGTTCTGGAAACTTATATTTTTTAAGTTCATCAACTTAAAATAATTAAGGCAATCGATTGCCTTAAATATTTTGAGTTCTGCTAACTTATTGGAGTTTACAGTGTAATCACCTCTGTTTTCTGTACACTTTGTGTTATCAGTAGTTACACTAAACATCTGTTTGGAACCAAACAAACAAGGTCACAGTTTAGTCTGAAACGTGGATCCAGAGATGGCAGCTGAGCCAAGATAATAACATCCCATAATAACTTTGTAGCTTAATATGCCTCACAATCAAACTCGCCCGTGTAGAAGAGACGCTGCCATTTCATCATCAAACTCCATTCTTTTCATTTACACAAATTTTTATCACTTTGTCGCTTTCACTGACTGAAAGTTGTTTCTTAATGATTCTCATCCCATCTGGTCACTTACTGGTGCTTTGGTAAATGACCCTAAGGTGTTAAACTGGATTTGTGGATGTGCAAACCTTATGCGTCACCATCTATGCCAGGGGTGTCAAACTGCGGTCCTCAAGGGCCGGTGTCCTGCATGTTTTAGATGTTTCCCTCTTCCATTACACCTGGAGGCCATTGCATAATTATCAGTCTGATGAGGAGCTGATTATTAACTCTTTAAGTGTCAGCGCTGATGTGTTCTGAATGGATGATTTAGTTTAAATATTCTGAAAAATTCAACCATTTTCCTTTTAGTTTTGTGCATGGACACGGTGCCAAAAAGCAAGAGTTTTTAAAAAAAAATGTATTTCATTTAAACATTTTTTTAAGGCAAAATTAAAATTGCTGGGACCAAATTTCAATAGTAGTTTTCTTTCCACATTATTTGGCATTTTGTTTATTTTTCTAAACATTTTTTTATTGTAGTATTTTTCTTTGATTTCCTGCCATTTGTGTCTTACTTTGCTCATGTTACCAATTATTTTGTTAGTTCTCAGGAGTTAAAGGTTTAAACTGAATCACATGGAAGAGGGAAATATCTAAAACATGCAGGACACCGGCCCTCGAGGACTGGAGTTTGACACCTGTGATCTACGCCATCACTTTCAACATTATAGCCCATACAGCCATGACAGGTACTGCCGACACTGCCTCCTATTTGGCCCATTTATACTAATCAGGTGAAACCAATACCAAATGTTATGGGTAGAACCCTATAAAGAGAATTACAACACACTTTGACGTCGCTGCTCTGGTAATCACAAGATACTTTACAAGTTAATTCATTCTATAATTGTACTGCACTCAAAAGGAAACAATTTACCATTTTAAGTTTTACTGATACGGGACTGAGGTATGTAGAAAACAGTTGCTAGCTGTGAACACTATCTGCCAAACTCTGCTCTAATAATAAAAACAATAATGGCCTTCACCTGTGGATAGCATAGTGGCTAACTTGGCATGCTAACATTAGCACTGATGCTAAACTCATTAAAAACATAACATTTGCAAACTCAACAGAATTCTTATAGGAAGAGTTAGATATTACAAATACCACAGAAGATGTACCTCCTTTAACTCATGAATAATAACTTTAAATAACTTTTGCTTATCGGAGCTCAGCTACAACAACTCTTTTCTTAATTAGCATATGACCTCAGCTGACAAATTTAACCAAACACCTCCAGGTTCAGCAAAACAACTAAATTAAAACCTGTTGATGATAAAATTTGTACCAACATCACGTTACCTTATCTTAAAAACATCATAATTTGTAGTTATTGTGGTTAAATCTCAACAACTGGCCAAGTCAAGCTAGCTACTGTAAATATAGGGTACTGCTAAAAATTTAACATTACCATTGTTTAAGATATGAATGTATACAAATGCTAACATATACTGTGCCAAAAACAGAACTTACACCATAAATGTAAGCCAATACAGGAAATACACATAATTTCAAAGATGAAATCTTTTTATTTTAGTGCTGCAATTGCTAGATGAGCTGCAATAAAAATTCATGTGTTCTGATGGTGGGAAAAAAGTATTGGCACCTCCATAACCTGGAAGTAGTTCCATAGTTTGTCCGCCATTTTTTACAACAGGAGTGTATGTCAGTGTTGTGACTCTAATTGAAGCCTCTGGTTCTGCTGTTCCACCATATATAGTTCATTTGTTTTTGTTCATTGCTCATAGTTACTTTTTGCTCCTAAAAAACCTGTGCATTGTAACAACATTATGTTTTTATTTGATTAGCATAAGCAATAACTATTACATTTTGATATTCTCCATCAATTCATTTATTTCCATTCAGCAATCACACCGCCCATTTCCTACATTACCTCCTTCTCCATTGCTTGTGCTGTAATACTTTTACAAAAATGTTGATGTCTTTGTCAATAGCATTGTTCAAACCCAAACACAGCTGGCATTACAGCTGCTCTATTTACTGTAAAATCTTAGAATTTACAGGTGGAGCATAAAGACTTATTAGAGATTCCAAACACAAAAAGAGACCAGCTTGACTCCTGGAGAGAATAACTAACGAGGTTTGTTTGTTTGTGGTTTGTTTTCAGAGAGAAGCTCAGTGTAAGCCTATAGCTGTCAAAATCTACCACCAGTAGTAATGTACTTGCATACAGAGTGCACATTTTGTCTGGGTAGTTTGGTCTCAAAGTAGACTTGCTGGTTTGTAATGACTGAAATATGTGGTCCTTCATGGTGGTTTTTAATAGTTAAGGAGTAGTCTATTACCACCACAATACTGTAGCTGCCTTTTAACTGTAACTGTCTGTTTGTTATGTGCTGCATAATTCTCTAACTTTACTTCTGATTGTATTATATTGCACGGAAAAGCAGCTTTTTACAGTAATGAGCTGTTCACCTTTGCAACTGTGGCCTGAGTTTCCCCTCCATTACACTTCCAAAATGGTGATTGTTGTAACTGAAAGTTGTCATCTTAATGTTTTTATATACAGCTAGATATTTGCAGCGCTACATTTTACGATACCTGACATACTAATGTAAACTTACTTAAGAACTCAAAATACATTTTACACAATACACTTTTGGGTCATTCCATGTCAAATCACCCAATTTTTTTGGACAAATTTAACCCTACCCACTCAGATTTTGCTGCTCATAGCAAGAAGTTTAAGTTCTTCTACTAGAATAGTTGTTAGTGAAACTCCTCTAGTATGATGAAGCTGATGATAAGGATTCAGTTAGTCTATCAAATATATTAGATGTAAATTAGAATTGACAATATAATTTTTCACTCCATTAATTTCAGGAAATACAATAGGATGTATATTCTGAGGAACAAATGTAGATGTGTGCATCACTTTTCACATACATTACCACCAGTGGTGGTAAATATTGACATATATTTCAGGTCAATGTACTTTTGAACTATGCTGAACATAACATAAAACATAAAAATAACATGAACAACATAAAAATTGGACAGTCATCTTTTCCTGCCAGACTTACCCCTAGGACAAATTTTCAGCAAAATCTGAGGGGGTAAGGTTAAACTCATTGGGTGATTTGACATGGAATGACCCTTTTGAGAGACAGAAGCTGGATGGTACTGGCTGTCAGCAGTATTACACTTACAGACACGTGTGGATCAGGGTTGCATCCAAACTGTGGTTGTTATTCTTGGCACTTACCCTAGACATACCTGGCTCAAGACATTAGTTGATAACTAATATTTCTCTCCTCAACTAACATTTCTGACTGCGGGGTAAATGAATAGCTTAAAAAAATCACTCGCATACGTCTTTACAGATCCATATTTTTTTTTGCTTTGTTTTCATTTTACTCAGAAACAAGCAAACTCTGTCCCTTGCATGTACTGTATCTTATCTTGACAGCTGATGTCATCATCTCTATGCACGTGCTGATGTCAGCATATCAATTTCCTCTATATATGTGCCAAATTTGATGTAAATTGAAACAAAATTAGTGTTTTTATTGACATTTTTAAAATTGACCATTATAAGTAAAGAACAAAAAACTTCATGAAAAGTTTGAACTTTGACCTCCTCTTTTTAAAATGTAGTTCTGGCTCTCTGGAAATCTATAAACCCAAAGAATGTGAACTTGGACCTACTGTTCACAGAATGTAATCAGGTCTAGTGTAGGTCACTGGCAATCTGTAAACCCATTTTTGTATGAATTCAACCAATGGTTTTGCTGCTAGTGTTAAGCAAATGTGACAAAAACAATACACCTTTGGGGGGGGGGGGGTACTACATTTTATTTTATTGCGGGACAATGTTAACCCTCAAATACCCAAACAGCTACAGATTACCAAAGCCATCTACTAATTTAAGATGTTTAATAACTTCTGTACCACTAATCCTATCTATTACGTGTACATACATAATAGCAAATTTAATCTAAACAGTCATCATTTTTGTTTTTCATCTTTTCATGGTCATCAAATATGACCCCTTGGACTGTTCAGAGAGTCGCTAGGTAACATGGAAACACAGTCATCACCTGCAGCTTAGATCCAATAATGAAGCTCATGGAGTTTGATAATTGAAAGGCTGTAGATATTTGTTTTTACATTCTTTTAAAAAGGAGGATTCTTTGAATTGTCTGAGTTACATGACTTTTATTTTTTTACTTACTAGTAAATGAAATGCACAAAAATACCTGATTCTCACTGAAAAATGTGAAATGGACAGAATAATAATGTAATGCATTGAAACGAGTCCCTTAGGGAAGGTTAAAAGTACATAGGAATTCCTTTATACTGCCACTGCCAGAAAATGGTCGTGAAATAAAACCTGCCCTTGAATTCAGCAGTAATGTAAATCCAAAAACATTAAACCTATATGACAATAAAACAGACAGATATTTTATTGCACACTGACTACTTGTCTATCTCAATAATGATACTTACATCACTATGCCTCATCTGTGCCAAACATTTACTTGTGGAGTATTATCAGTGTGCTGTTAGTTCTAAGGATCTGAATATTTCTTGTATCATTAATTATTGGCTGTAATTTTATTTTTATCATTGTAATATGATGTTGTTGCTTATTTTGTTTTATTTGCTTGATTTGTTTTTTTTGTTTATTTGCTGTTGTTATTTTTTCCACTGTATCTTATTAGCACTATCACTAATAATATTGGCTGTAATAATGTCAACAGACTGATCAGATACATGACTGAATATTTTTGCCCCAATTTTTAGTTTGATCTGATCTGACTGATAATATTTATCAGTGACAATTTCTAAAAATGTAAAAAGAAAAAAGAAAACAATAACCCAGCACTATGTTTAAGTCCAAATCCTCTTCAGTTTTGAACAAATTGAATGTATTTCTTTGTGACCTGAGTTATTTCTGACCACATGATGGCACTGTTGCATCAGTTTGCACATACACACATACACACTCACATGACAGGTCAATCCAGTATATTGTGCTTTCTTGTTGGCATCTGCATGTAATCGATATAAAAAAGAAATCTCACAACATTTTTCAGAAAAGCAGAAGAATAACACAAAAAAAGAAACTCCAAAAACCAAGAAAAAGATACACGCATAATAATCTAAACTAATCATCCACTTGCACTTGATTTAAGCCTAAAAGGAGAATGTGATTGAATGAAGAAGATTAGAGATGAGGGTATGAGTGGAAAGGAGGGATTGTGACAGGCACACTGAGGGAAGAGAGAGAGAGAGAGAGGGAGGGAGAGGGGGAGAGAGTTAGTGGATAAAATGAGAGAGCAGCTCTGGCTCAGCCACAGCGCCTTACTGCCAGGCGAGAGAAGGAACTAGTCCAGGAAACACCGACAGTGCAGTCAGACCTCTCCAGCTGTTGTGGGATCTTCTCCTGCAGCATGAGCTGAGCTTGTGGATGTTTGGACCTGTCTTCATGTAGAGGCTCCAGGATTTATTCTCTAAGTAACCTGTAGCCGTGTATAAGTGGAGACAGTCAGGACTCACAGTGGGACGGCCAAAACACAGAATATCTGGATTGTTGAAGTGTTTTACTGATATGAAGACTGTTGAGCATCATGTGCACACCTGCTCTTTTTAACATGACAACCTGCGATAGTTTGGACTGTGTTTGAGCAGCGGACTGACTTTCTTTTCAGTTGTGTGTGGAGGTTTAATGCGTGCTTTAGAATGAGTGTTCCCATGTTGAAGATCGGTGCAGTGCTCAGCACCATGGCTATGGTAACTAACTGGATGTCCCAGACTCTTCCATCACTCGTTGGACTTAATGGAACCATCATCTCCTCTGAGGGCACACATGAGCGCATCGTCAGCGTATGTATTCTGTAGAAACGCATGCACAATGTGTGGGGAGTTTTTAAGGTCTTATCATCAGAGATTGATTTTTCACTCAAAACACATCTAAACAAAGACTGGGTGATAAAACGATAATTATCACAGCATGTAGTATATATAATATGTTTTTATTGCAATAATTTTAATTATAATTAACAGTAATAATTTTCTTTTGGCCTTTTGGTTTTTTTATTGTCAGTTAAAAAACATATTTCAGTGCCTCACATGATTCTACATTGTATGTCCATTACCTGTACATGAGAGATATCATTATATTGGTATCATTGTATCTGAATGTTCTGCCTCCAAATTTCTGTAATGATGCTGCTTGACAAGTGTCTGTCAATGATAAAGAAGAGTTAAAAAGTGCAATTTTTTCAGCTTTTCTGCAAATCAAATATCAACCTTTGAACCTGAGCCACTGCTTATCTGACATAATTCTAATCATTATCACAATTGTCATTATCGGCTATGTAGTAGACATACGTAGTTATCCATTTTCTGCATTTTCATCATAAACATTGTAATTATTGTTGTCAAGCTGCAGGTTAGGTTTTATACAGGTAACCGTAGAGGCCACCAATGAGCTTTTGCATGTTTGATATTTTGTTGTTGCACCCACAGTGTTTTCAGTGCTCACAACTCAGTAAGATGTGTGTATGAAACAGCTGCTGTCATTTGATTGAAGCAAGTTCAAGCTCTGGTTTAGAAATGTGTCAAATTGCAAGGGATCAAAACATTCTGGTTTATATATACATGTGCCTTGATACATGAAGCACCATTTTTAATCTGTTTATTAGTGCAGAAAAAGCACAGAAGGTGAACACATTTAGGGAAAAAAAACCTTAATGTGCATTCCACATTTGAGCAATAAATAGAGCTAATAAATAAATATGTCCTTTTCAGTTAACATGAGTCACTTGTACAGTAGGCTTAACACACACATGTTAGTTTCACTATCCCTGAGAGGACACTTACTGATGTAATATAAAGCCATAACTCAAACATTAACAACCTTAACCCTAAAATATGATCTTATTTTATAGCATTTTGATGTAGAGTGGTTTCTATGGGCCCTTATCCTGTCTACAGTTAATGTGATGATATGTTGCAAGAAACATAAGCACAGCCTGGCCAAAAAAGTGCCCATCTGGAGAGCCTTCCATTGGATAATGACTCCAGTGGTTAATGTTTTTCAATTACAAGGTTTTTAACCCTTTAACTGACACAGCGAGAAGGTTTTCATCTCTTAAACAACCATCAGTTTGTAAAGAGAATAACAATTGACCTGTGTTTCAATGAAACTGTGGCCTGGTGAGTCAGAGTCGACCGTGATCAAGCGTCTTGGACACATCAGAGTGCCAACAAATGCCATTATGCCTAGTGCCAATAATAAAAGTCTGTGGGGGCAGTGCTGTGATCTGGGGTTGATTCAGTTAGTCAGGTCTTGGTTCAATAGGTTCAGCAGCATTATGGACCTGTAAAATAAAGTCAGGTGAATATACTAGAAGACCACTTCTGAACATATAGAAATGTTGATCCGGTCTTGTTTCCATTAGCTGCATTTCCTTTACCCTTGGAAATTTGTAAAATGTAAATATCGCTATAAAAAAACGGTAATGGAAACAGCTGAATTTCGACAAAACACTTGAATATCGATTTAAAGTTTTCACGCTTTCATGAGGTGGTTTTTCAGACGTTTTGATATTCTAATATATCGCAAAAGCGCAATGGAAACACTTTTTCCGCAATTTTATGTCACAGGATGTGACGTACATGGTCACATGACTACTTCTTTCAGAGTGAAAATGGTAGCCTCAGTCGCTGTAACCATAACAACCATTGGCTGCTGGGACGTGAGAACTACAGCTGGCGTCTTGGAGTGGTGATCTGGGTGATTCCTACAGTAGACACAGTGAAGGTTTCATTTTATTATCTGTTAGTTTTTCAATATTGAAGTTGTTTTTTGTTTTTTACAAATATATTCTCTGTTGTGTAAAGTGTCAAGTGCAAGAACTGTGTAAAAATCACTATATACATTTATAATTGTTAAGTGCAGAGCATATTTACACTTAATATTTTGACCTGACAATGAAGGCACCACATGTACAGACCCTTATTATGTTAACCAGCTGGTTTGTTTAACATGTTAGTGCCTTTAAAGAGTTTACCAGGGACTTTTAGTGACAAGAGAATTAGCCGATTCATTCATTCTAATGCTATCAGGGTGATGGTCAGTCTGACAGCAGTGAAATCTCATGGGGTGATATTTCAGGAGAGTTACGACGCTCCTGCCGAGAACAACTGTCAATGGAAACATGTTCAAAGTGCAAATATACTTGGTCAAAATTTTAGGAATATCGCTATTGTTTTTGCAAAAAACTGAAAAGGAAACACAGCTATTGACTGATTTCCACAGCCAAGCCAAAGGAGTGACAGAGGTGAGACAGGCGGGACTTTTACATAGAGGACCTACAGTACATTCCAGAATCAAAGGGGCGCTGACAGCGTATAGTGTGACATATAAGTTGTACTTCAGAAATATTCAAGTACAGCAGTCAGTACATTTTTCACTCTTCCACAAACGTGAGCATGGATAGACTGTGTGTATGTGTATGTGTATGTGTATGTGTGTGTCCAAATGACAACAGCTGGTGGTTTTCCCAGTTCTACGTCTTTCTGGTCGCATTGATAAGTTTCTTTACTATACAACACCTTGGGTGCAAAAGGAGGTGTTCCTTTTACATAGCGTTCTGGAATCATGTTTCCACCTTTATCACAGCTCTGTTACTACCTTCAGAGGTGTGATAGAGGCGGCACCAAATGATCCACCATTTCGTTTACACAGACATTGTTAAGGAATAAAGGTGAAGTATTCCCATCACAAAAGTGTTGTGTACAAAGGTTTATGAGTCATTCAGGGAGGTTGATGGACGCATTTACACAAGTCAAAGAGTTATCTGGTCTGACTACTGGTCTAAATCATTAATACAAAATATATGTATATGAATGCGACTATAGATGTGAAATGAATGTGACATTGCATAAGCATTGCATTGCATAAATAATGCCACAGTAAGTACATCCCATAATCAAAGCTGATGGCAGTGCCAAACAAAACATAAGTATGTATGAGGATTTGGGGGGGGGGGGGGGTTGTAGCTGGATCGTGTAGAATGTAATATTCAACAACCACTTCTGGTCCCAAGGAATAGTTATGGATTGCACAAGACTGCACTACCATAAATTAGAATGAAAAACTATTAAAAATGAAACGCATATACACACTTTTTTTTTTTTTTTTTACCAGTGCATCACATTAATCATATTCATAATCTAAAATCAAGTTTTTACAAGAGATGAAATAATTCACTGGTTTTGCCAGTAGGACATTTACATTTTGTAGGTATTGACAGATTCAATGTTGGTAAATTCTATGGGGTTCTTGATGTGGTCCTGTTTAGTCTTTGATTCCAACAGGCTGAGAGACATCATGTTCCACTTCTAAACTAGATGGATTAACCGTGGTTGAACAGTTTAGAGTAAAAAGTAAAATTACACAATAACATTTTTTTTTGTTATAGTGAATGTCCAGATTTATTGATTACTAACTCAGTTCAATGGTCAGTTACTCGTCTTTATATATTTACTGATTTACCAATTTGGTTCACTTTAACCTTCATCCAGTTTCTATTAAAATGAAGAAGAGAGAATTTCTGTGATACATTTTTTCTTCTGGAGAATGATTTTTTGCAGTTTAATTGGATATAAAAAAAACATCCACCCTCTATCGATATGTACTATAATCCTAAAAAGTTGTTCCTCAATTAATGTCCCCACAGAAACACAGGCCCTCCTGGCTCAGTGTGCGCTCAAGTTATAGTCCCCATTAGGATAGTAGAGTCAACATGTACGTGGGGTAATAGGATTGCTGTCTCAGATGTACTGGGGTGATATTTCTCCTGGGGAAGGCTGACTCACCCATGGGACAGCCAGCAATTTGTTGCCCTAGCAACACCTCTGCAACCCCACACACACATATACAGTAGCCGTTCCAATCCACACACATATAGCAGCACTTCTAAATCAGTATATAAAGCTGCTGTGTGTTTGTTTCTGTGTATTTGTGTGTGCTTCTTGCATGATTTAGCTCCCTGGCTTGAAACGAAGCTCACAGCTGCTGCATGGCAGTACTTTGCAAGTTCAGCAAAGTACATGCAAGTTGACGCCTACACACAATTGCACACACAACCACTCACAGGCACAAGAAGTGGCAGAGAACAGATGGAGATGTTGGAGGTGAAATGCTGTGCTTCTTCAAAAGATGATAGGCAGCTTATAGAGATATTATAAAATCTGTTCAAATTTGGCTTAAAAATGTAATAATGCATATGGAGTAAAAAAAAAAAAAAAAAAAAAAATTTTAGCAGGGAAATAAACATTACCAAGAAGTAAAATATACAACAAAACCTTGTCGAGAACATCTCAATCTGTTGTTTAGCCCATGTTTCAGGCAGATAATTTTATAAAATCTGCTTTGTTAATAATAATCATTACTCTGATGAAACTTTGTTTGTTGTTTTATTATGCTTTATGTACTTTGAGTACCGTGAAAAGCGCTATAGAAATAAAATGTATTATTATTATTATTATTATTATTATTATTAATAATAATAATAATAAATGTACCAGGATTTTAGACAGTCATACAATTTGAACAGCCATAAAACACACTATTATTTCTTACATATAGGTTTACAAATGGGTTAATTTTGTTATCTGACACTTTTCCAGCTTTTTAGACCCAATAATAAAAGAGAAATGTAGACATATTTAACCTCAGGATGTACATAATGATGACGTCAGATAAATGCAAAAAAATATATACTCTTGGCCTCAGCCATTCTAATATTTAGGATTTTTAATTAACTATTGGGGCCAAAAATAGTACCAAACCTGGACATGTAAAAGCTACATAAGTGACAGTGCATTTGATTTGGAAAACATAGCTATAAATTGTCTTATACACCACTATAAATAAATACACAGTTAAATGTGTGAGTCCTTGTGATTTTTTTTAAGGCAGGTGTGGAGTTTTCTTGAATTGACAGCCTCATTCCAGGGTTTGTGTGTAACTCCTTGTGTCCACTGACATTACATGCAGAACCTACCCATTTAAACAGAGAGGGATTTTGCATTTTTTGTGAAGAGCTGCATTGCATAATTAGTTTGATTCCTAAAATGTACCTGAGGAAGAATAAAAGATATTTAAAAAAAAATTGTAGCACATAAATTGTCTCCCTTTTTGCTGCTACATGCAGATTTTTGCATAAAAACATAAAATAAAACTATGTTAAAAAAAAAAAAATTCTCTTTTAGCTCAGTGCATTTTAAATAGACCCAAAGTGTTTCCCACTGTCTTTTTTTAGGGACCAGTTTCATATCTTGTTCACCATAACATGGATATTTTTGTAAAACAGATGTTTTTCTGTAGCTTTTATCCTCAGTTCCATACATTAAACACTGCTAAAGCACTTTTAAAAGAACACTAAAGGAAATGTATTGTTACTACTCAGTGTCTTGACAGACAAAATCCACTGCATTTGATGGATCATTTCTATTTGATGTATCTGTGCTTAAATTTTTCAAGGAATACTATTTTTTCAAAAAATGTGTACTTTTATCTTTTCTTTTTTCTGTTGTACGGACAGAGGTTTTTGTTTGTTTTAAATAATGGAAAATGGTCATTGAGAAAAATATTTGTATTAGTGTGGAGAAGACAACAGATTATTTTAATCTCAAGGGAAATTTGTGTTTCTCAGATCATGAACATAAAATAAAATATGAAATGTGGTGTGAAAGGATTTATAGCTTGCTTTCTCAAATGTTGAGTCACAACCAAAAATGGGTTAGAGTTATGAACTGTAAAATACATTAAAAAAAATATGATACATGGGCTCATTTATCATATATAATGTCCTGTAGAAGAGTATATAAATGGAGCTTTTTGAGAGATACGTATATAATGGGGAAAAATATGCAAAAGATATAAAATATGAAATAACATGTAAAATATGTAACGGCATGAATTTCATAGTATTCATTCATAATTACAGTAAAAAGAAGCGTAATAGCATAAATAATACAAAGGAGGTAAGAGGATGTAAAAAAAAAACCTTTCATATACATATATTGTTTAGATAAATGAAGAGACAGTAAATATGCATGTTTTATTTTGAAAATTAAGGTCATATGCAGATCTTAAATTGATTTATTTATTAATTTATTGATTTATTATTTGGTGATGGATATAAACTGAAAGCGGTATATATAATGTATAGTGTATTAGGGCATTAACAGAAACGTCAACACATCAACATGTGGATTCCCAGAGCGCAAATCAATTTAAATTTGGAGGAGTCGACAAGTCACATGTTATTCTTTCTCTCTCTCTGCCTGTAAACACAGAGCAGTCAGACCTAAACCAGAGGAGACATGGCTGCTGCAGGTAAAACAGGGGGGTGGTGGGTCTGACTAAACAAAAGAGAGTGACAGACACACGTCGCATGTATGGAAATACTTCACCTTAGATTAAAAAAAACCAAAAAAAAACAGCACGGCCATCTGAAGAGGCATCCGCTAGCTAACCTGAGTGATGAGTGCAGACAACGCCCATTAAGACTCTTTTTTTTTTTTTTTCAAACATGATGTGGACAGTGTGGTGTGCATCTCGTCGGCCGCTGCCTTAAACTTTTTGCACTTAATATAAAAAGTGAGGACGTGTGGACAGTTTGGTTTTAGAGCTATTGGTCCAGACAAATGACATATGTTCACCCTACTGATGTTGTGCAGTTAAATTTAAAAACAAACTCATGGTGTTATCCTTTGTTTTGTTGGGGTTAAAATGTTGATACTTGTGTCTTGTCAGTGGACATTTTTACGTTGCACTGAACTTTAATACAAGTTGCTCATTGCTGGACAGACGTGTGTCCATGTTGTTCCTCCGCTGACAATGTGATGATGTCATCACGACCCGTTGACTCGACTTCGACTTTATTTACGGATAAGTCGAGTTGAAAAAAATCTGAACTGGTTAATGCTCTATGGTGTATGTATTATGTATGTTGATCCTGTGGCAGGTTTACGAAGTCCATTAATGTCACCAAAAGTAACATTTTGGATTAAGTCTGCAAGTACACCACTAGATGTCAGTAAATATCACACACTGGACCTTTAACTGTATCTGGGGCAAGTAAGTTACATAATAAGTCTGTGTTTGGGTCAGAGGTTGATGGATGTGATGGGTGGAGAGAGAGAGAGAGAGAGAGAGAGAGAGAGAGAGAGAGAGAGAGTGTCTGAGTGAATGAAGACAGTGTCATAACGTAGACAGAGCAAAACCATGAATTCACAGGTGGAAGTAATTATACTCTAATAACAGAGATGACCCATGGGGATGATTTACTGCATTTGGCAAAATATTTATTTGTCCTGTTAACTTGCTGTTTTTAGTTGTCTGTTCCTTAACCAAGAATATGATTGTATGACAAACTGCAACACACACACACACACAGAGGCCACTTGGAGTTTATAATATAAATTATTTCATGGCAGTTATGTTGTAAATCACCATGGATGTCAAGCCCAGGGACACCACAAACAGGCATGACAAGGACGATGGATAGATGGATGGATGGATGGATGGATGGATGGATTGATTTTATTGACTGGTTTGTGGAAATAAATATAAATAACTACTTCCAGTTGAAAACCAGCATCAGGAACGTAATAATTTCATAAATTACTATCATTGAATTTTGGAATTTCTTTGTTCACAAGACACGGTTCCATAGTTAGGAGGTGTTTGTGTCTGTGAGGTTTTTTTTTTTTCCATATTCGTTTTAAGATGGTGAACAGTAGCCTATACAAAGACAGACATTTTCCACATATCTGGTCTGTTTCTGATGAAGGAATGTCTTCCTGTGGGCATGTTGCTCTCTTACTGTGTAGTCTATTTGCACTTGATCACAATCAGCTGAGCTGCCTAAGTAGATTTTTATCATTTTTCCCTTGTGTGAAATGAGCCTTTAGGTGCCATATGTCCTCTATTTAATTACATCCAGCACTCGATACAAACAATCCTCAGTTTCTCACCCCATCCACGTCCTCTTCAGCTTCATGTAAGCAGGACTTCAAGGTGACCACACCGAACACAGCTGATTGATTTATCAGATGTTTCCCTTCAGGCCTCCACCTCCATCCTCCCAGTGTCCTCCTCTGCTGTTATTCTTTTTTTTTTTTTTTTTTCAGGGTTTATGGGGCAGCTCATCTGCCAACACTTTTCTGCCAGATTTCTGTGGCGCACGTTGGATGTCATATTGGGCTATGACGTGCCTTTACATTGTTCTTACCACTAAGTAGGTCAAACTGAGGAATTGGTGAAATCTCACTGAAATGAGCTCATAACTTCACACGTTCTCTCCCTTAATGTGTTGCGATGTAGGTCTGACATTAAGACCCCAGGGAGCTGTTGCCACCACCTCAGCACTATCTAATGAGGTTCCCAAATAACCCCAGATAAATTTAAAAAAAGAAAGCAACAAGTGTCATTATATAACAATTTAAGATGCAGCTTAGAACATTTAAAACTGTGTCTCACTGTTTCTTGCAACCTTGAAAACCACTTTGGATTTTTTTTTTTTTTTTTCTTAATGCATTTGTGGTTGTTCTTTGTGCATTAGAAGGGAAAAATTATTCAGTAACAACTGAACAGCAAACTGAAAGGGGAGCAACACAGGAACACAAAGAGAAGTCGTTTTCCCAATTACAGTTGGATAGATGTATACATGCAGATCTATATAGTTACATTTTGTCATTTACATTTTATTCTATTCAAGAAAAATTGGGATTTTTAACTCATATTTTATTAACTAAATTTCCAAACTTTTGCAAATCCTCTGAGTTTTACCCAGTGAAGCTGCTGTAATGATGTAAGTAGATCTTACGTCCTAGAAATTGTAGCAAATACTGTAGAATAACAAATAATCTAACATCATAGCAGAATAATATATAAACATAAATGTGAAAAATAATTACATTTAACTGTCAAACAGATTTTTGTACCAAAGGATTGTGGGGAAATAAGTTTTACATCTTTATATGTACCTTTATATGCCTGAGTTTTTTCAGTCAAATTCTGTATTGTTCTATTTTTATTTTTTTTGTGAATATATGACTGAAATAAACCAAACTAAACTAAATTATGTACCTTGTATTATGATGTAGAGCCTCTTTTAATATGTGTCAGGTAAAAACAAGCCTGTTTTCTCACAGATTATAGCAGGGTCATTCCATATAAAACTAGAAAAGCACTCAGAAAGTGCAGCCCCCAACCAACTGAATGAAACTCACATGTAGGGCTGCAACGATTAGTCGATGTTGTCGACAAAAATCGAGAGTGAGGCATCTCACTAGCTCATGCACAATAGCGTCTCTGTCTCTCAGCCGTAACATACAGTCAGTATCAGGTACGTGTACCAAAACTAAAGTTGGGGAGTATTTTAACCTGGATATGGTGAATAACAAGACTTGGAAGGTTTGAAAAGCAGACCTTGTGGATCAGGGCAGTACTTCGGTGATGCATGAACGATGCACGAAAGAGAAAGCTAGTCAGGGAGTTGATCGAAACATTATGTTTGTGCACTAGCAACAGCTGGTGTTAGCCTGGACGGGATACAATCTAAATCTATATTTTCTCTATTTATGAAAAACTCTTCTGGAACGAATTGATTATCGTAAGGAGAGGTACCACTGTATTTGTCATTGTACCCATCTTTCTTGTGTTTATGATCATTTGCTACATAATTAAATCTACATGTTAAATTTAAGAAAAAATTACTAATTATCTGATTATTTGACTCATCTTTTCAATAGATGGTGACTAGTTGACTATTATAATAGTCATTAGTTAGTTTATTATTTATTTTTATTTCTTTCTTTTTAATAGTTTTTTGATTTATCTTGGACACAGACAGACAAACGGATAAACACTGGCAAAAACTCCACCATTCCTCGGTGGAGTAATGAGCAGATTTTAAGATTTCTCACCTGACCCTGTCAGATTTTTCCAAATTTTTTACATACTTGTAGAACATTATAAATGATGGAAAAATTTAAAATATCATGACTTAATTTTACATAATTCCAAAGTTATGACCAAATTAAAAATGTCGTGGGTTACCCTAAAATAGCAACAAAAAAAAAAGACTTTTGTCTATTTTCAAGCTGCTTTAACTTCTGAACACCAAGAGCTAGAGGTCTGATGTTTTCAGAATCATTTCACAGGAATATATTGTCCTAATAAACGTGAAAATATTAACTTAAAATTTATAATTGCATGTTAGAGAGAAGGACAAAGTTGAGATTTTATCCATCGCAAACTTTTAAAATGCTACATTTTACCACCAATTACACAAAAACTAATTATTATATTAATTAGAAATTGTATGTGCTGTATCGTGGCCATCTGTGGAATGAATCTGTGTAAAATGAAAGCTCTATGTTATGTATAGTATATGAACAGGTGAAAATCAAAGGCATCTGTCTCAACCTTCAGATTCAAAGGTCACTATCAGTATGTGGGTTAGCTAGTATGACAAAATAAGACACCATGTGAAAGTACAGGAATTGACCTTCATTTTGACACCAAGCGTGTTACAGTATGATCTTCCCTTAATTCCTTGTCATCTCTACCTAGCCCTCACTGTGTGGCTGCAAGACATCTCTAATCACTGAGTTATTTACAATATTTAGTCCAAAAATTCAGGCTGTTTTTGGCAGTGGACATTTCCAATTGTCATATACCTATTTCTTAATCTAAAACAGTTAATCACAAACCAGGTCTGTAATAATAAATGTTTTTAATGTTGAGACAAAAGGCATAAAATAACGCAAATGTACCTTTATACCTTAAATAATGTAATATGCTGTTGGTTCATATCCCAGACTGTTTATGTGATGTGTAATTGACACATTTCAGTCAGTGCAGGTGTTGGTGTTTCAGTGAAATGGATATTTATAGAAACATACAAGTGGCGCAGGAAGGTGACATTTACTCTCATGGGGGGGTGGGGTGGGGTGGGGTGGGGTGGGTGAAAAGTGAGGACTCAGATGCACGGTTTTGAACAGATTTAATCCGGAAACTCAAAGCAAGATGAAAGAAGAAAGAAGAAACGCAACAAAACATACTGTAACAAACAAAACCTGGGGAAGATCAGTGGTCAAAAATGAATGTCCGGGTTATGGAGATTTTGGACTATGGACTTTGACATTTATTCTCCATTTATCACTATGTAAATGCGATCCAGAATCCAGGATCTCTTCCGGATCACCACCAAAATGTAATCATTTGTTCCTTGTGACACTCCCAACACTTCCTGCAAATGTCATCAAAATCTGTCCATAACTTTTGAGTTATCTTGCTAACAGACAGACAGACAGACAGACAAAACAAAAACAGAACTTCCTTGGTGGAGGTAAATATAAATAAAAAAATAGAAAAAAGTTGAAAAGAGAGAAAGTACTACAAAAACAGTGCACAGTATCTAACAGTGGGGACAAATAAAGGTTTTCTTTAATTAAATTTTTTTTTTTGTTGTTAAAACGGAGGGATTTTCTTCCAAAATGATCAAATATATGTTGCATTTCTAGAAAAGCACAAACAGGCGGGGAGCATTGGAAATAAGGGCCTCCTCCTAATTTAGGACACCTTTAAAAAAAATAAATAAATAAATTGCCTGGTACCCCCTGCAGCCAAGCTAAATGAAGGCCACTGTAGCTCTTTGGGAAAATAGACTAAGCAAAAAAGTTGTCTGGCTCCTGTTTTGCTTCTGTGTTACATCATCTATTTCACATTCGGTCTACAACTGCTGCACATTTGGACAAATGTTTTACCCGGTGCCTCCCTTTATGCTCTGCGGACTGGACTACACATTCTTGCTTAATCATACTTCACTCTCTGGTTTCCAGGTGGTTTTTATGCACACTTTGCACTTGGTGTTAAAAAAACATCATAGTTTTCAGAATTTAAATAAAGCTACAATTCAAAAGTTCTTAATTTTTGTATGATCTTCAAAATTCTGGACACCAACTAAAATGTGCACATCGTAAACAAAATAAAACTACTAGGCTAGCATCTGTCTCTAATGTGCCAAAAACACACTATTACTTCCATTATAACCACTGCTTTTGATTCATAAGACATTAACGCACATATCAAAAAAAGTATTTCTTTTTTTTTGTCAAAACGTATAGTATCATTATAATCAATAAAGATCTTTTTGAATAAAAAAGGTTTGCTTACATTCCAAACAGTATTTAAAGGGTTAAGAAATGTTACAAATATTCAGTATTTCCTTTTAACTCTTTTAAATTTTTTTCTATGTAATTAACTTCAGCTGTAAATAAAATTACCTACCTATAATGACATTTTTTAATTTAATTTTAATTTTTTTTTTTTTTTACATTATTCCACCAGTGTACTTTTTTGCACAGTAAGTAGCTTTACTATTCTTTATGTTAAAAAAAGATAAGCGGTCATGTTCAACTTTTTTTGAAGTTATATGTTATATCAGTAGTTTTCTTTTCTAATCTGGTCATTTGGCAAAATGCTGAATTTAAAAGTCTGACAAGTAGAGTTTCTGTGACATTCATTTTTCTCAACACTTTTGACAAATTCTTGATGGCAACTAATTATTACAGTTCCCAGTCACTATCTAATGTTATTCAATGACTTATTAAAACAAGCTGATCATAAAAATAACTTACTGAGCACAAATCAGCCTGATGAAATCTGCTTAAAACCACAGAAATCACCTTTGGATGCGTATCTTGGGTTTTGAGCTGACTAAAATGGAGGTTTTATTTATGACTTGTACTGTAGCTAGACACCAGGAGGAGACTGAGAACTTGTTGCTTCAATTTTGGGCTGCTGTCATTACGTTTATGTATATATGGAGTCAATCTATAATAATAATAATAATAATGGATTAGATTTCTATAGTGCTTTTCAAGGCACCCAAAGTGCTTTACATTAGTGATCCATAATTGATTCACTCTCACATGCTCCCTCTGGTGGTGGTAAACTACATATGTAGCCACAGTTGCCCTGGGGCAGACTGACAGAGGCGTGCCAGCCCTCTGATCACCACCAAACATTCGTGCGCATTCATACACCAGGGTGAGTGACACTGGAGGCAAGGAGGGTGAAGTGTCTTGCCCAAGGACACAACTGACTAGAGCAAAGCAGGAATCGAACCGCCAACCCCTCGGGTTAATGGACAACCCACTGTACCATCTGAGCCATGGCCCTCCAGAATCGAGAGCAGAGAAGGACTCAAGGAGAGAAACAGAGCATGTTGTTGATTGAGGTGAATGCTATCACTGTAACTTTGTGGTAAAATTTGCAGATAATTCCTTTTTTTACAAATTGTGCCTTTTAAAATAAAAATAAAAATAAAAGTTTTGCTGTCACAAGTAAATATGTCAGTAAATTGTATTCAATATTTAATCAGGACATCAAAGCTAAGTGGTGCATTAGCATGCGTAGTGAGTATGGTAGAGATAGTTTTTTGAGCAGATTCTTGGAGCTCTGGGGAGCCCATGACTCCTGCCAGAGACAACAGCAATGCAGGCTGCAGATGCAGATGGTGGAAAGGCTCCAGCTAAGCTGTTAGCTTTTCTGGACACAAACATGTAGGATATGTCACAGCGAATTTGAGTTGCAAGTGAGAAATATCCAATTTATGCAGGGATATCTATAGTGCATTTAAGTACAACAAAGTGCAAAGACTATGCACTGCTTTTTTCCAGAATGTAATGGACACTTAAGTGATAATATGTGAGCTTGTGAAACTCTGCAGAGCTCCTCCAGACCAAATTAGACAGAAACATTTTGAAGGGAAAGTCTTTGTCCACCCTTCTGACTACAGCTTGACCTGAATAATGGAGATGCTGCTGAACAAATGTGTGTTTAGAGAATGCACAACAGAAAAGTGCTTCAGCGCTATGACTCCGTGGCTGCTTTGAAAAGTAATTTCCACTTTGAAAAACAGATTGAGTCAAAATAATAAAAATGTAGTAAACGCATAAAATGATGACACTTCAAAGGTTTGCTTATTCTAGTATGAGATAAAGTGTTTCTAACTGGATTATTAATGTGCATTTGCGACACTATCAACTGCACATCGCAAAGCATTTAAAATGTTTGCTGCATATCTTTCCTATATGCGTCGTCTTTTTCTGAATATAGGCAGGAGGGTTTTTATGCCGCCTGCAGGGAATAGCCCCCGAGGGACATGATCCAGGGCAAAATATTCTGCTCCTTCCTTGCTTCCGTTCGTAGAGCCTGCAGTAGCTGCAGCTAATAAAAGTACATGTGTGATAAATGGAAAAATCTGTGCAGCTTCACCTACTTCAAATGTGATTTCAGATGGGTTAATTTTCCTATTTTTTCATCCAGCAGTTCATCACACATGCTTATTTAATGCATTACCCTGTTGTTTTCTGTTAATTACCTCTACCGCAGTGCTCCACAATCATTCTACACTTCTCCTGTTGCTCAGAAAGTGAACATGGTCATACTCGAACCTGATGATTGGTGGCTGAATCTCTGGCCTTGTCAATGTGTTGGAGTGTCCTTTGGCAAAACACTGGACCTGAGATTTGTCATGTTGCACTTGCTTTTGCACCTCCCTCAAGATCATTATCAGTTTCATCTGCTAGCACTGCACCTGAAGTAGATCACTATTTTAGGTGCCTTTGTAAAGCGGGGTACACACATAAGGGTTTATCTGTTACAGACCTCATATGTGAAAAGAACCCCAAAAAAAATCAGGCATTGAACAGTTTTGGTGGTACAGTGTGTGATATGCTCCAATAATCTCAACACAGCACCGCACACATAACGATTCTGACCCACCATCGATCTAGAACAGAGGTGGGCAATCCTGGTCCTCAAGGGCCAGAATCCTGCATGTTTTTGGTTTTTCCCTCTTCCCTCTTTCCCTCTCCCACACCTGGTTCAATTAATTATCACCTCATCAGAAGGCTCTGCAGAAGCCTGATAATGATGTAATGGCTTATAGGTGTGATGGAAGAGGGAAATATCTAAAACATGCAGGACACCAGCCCTCGAGGACCAGGATTGCCCACCCCTGACCTCGAATCTAGGAGGACTAATCTTGGAGGAATCTAGTCCTCCAAGACAGAACAAATATTAAGACAAAAAATAGCAACAACCGAAAAACACAACACGCAAAACATGGAATAGGACATACATGAGGAGGAAATTATGGTATTCTTTAGACTATTTTTGACAGGAAAATCCAGTAGTGACAAGCAAAGAGGGAAGATTTCAATACCAGATCCCCTTCCCACGGGTCTACATGGGAAATGTGGTGTGTGGAAGACCGCTTGCCTGGTTGTCATCACGCTGGGGTCCGGACTTCTCAGAGTTGGTTTGTTTATAAATGCAGCCCAAAACAGGTGGTAATCTCTATCTAAGGGCGTATTTACATGGTAAAGTCCGGACCAAGGTTCGGACCAGAACCTTTTTTTTGCCTTTTCACACTGTACTCATAATCTGGACTTTATTTACAGTCTTCATTCACACTGTATTGAATCAAGTGGACCAATGGACTTTAGAACGTCATGTCGTCAATGCGTGTACAGCGTTCGTCTCTCTATACTCGACCCTGATTGGTTAGTAGATGAGCGCGCTACACTGTTGCAGGAAATGCTCCCAGATAATGGACCCAGTTACGAGTTTCATAATTTTTGCCCTATTTTGGCAATGTTGCCAACTCTCGTACCAGTGTCCAGCGGCTTGTCTCCAATTCAGTCTTTATAGTATCATCCAACCAAATTTCAATGAAATACCTGGTTTCCTAGTCTCCCCATGTATTGCCGCGACTCATGCTTGGACGTTGACTAGATTCCGCGCACGTGACTGTGACGTAATTGGTCCGATAGTCCGGACTTTCCTAAACAGACGTTTCACACTGTGCACCAGCGAACCTTGGTCCAGACCAAGACTACCTCCTCAGCTCGGACAAAAGACTCGGTCTTTAGTCCGGACCAAGGTTCGGGGGAGGTTTCACACTTGACAATAAGGTTCGAACTTTCCTGGAAAGTCCGGATTTTCTGAGTGCAGTGTGAATAGGCCCTAAGGCTCATTACTGACACCAGACCCATAGTCAACAAGTACCTGAAGGGAAAGTTGAAAAGATCTTTGAATAGAGAGTTCAAGAGGGCATGAAACCATTCAGAGGTAAACAGGTGGAGTCCTCACAGTCCACCTGAGGGATTCAATCTCGGCGGGTCTGGGTCGGCCGCTGCTTGGAGGATCTGCATTTCTGGGTCGGCCAGGAAGGGTGGCTGCAGCAGCGAGCTCAGATATCACCAGACTCGCTGCACTTCTATACCCCGGTTGTGTTGCCAGGATGGGGCCTAGCCCACATACAACAGGAACCAGGGGTCACCCGCGATGTCAGAAACCCATTTGACCCATCTTGAAACACAGGAGTTTAAGAACACACAAGTCAGAGGGTCTCCCAGAAACCCCGTGGTGGCCAGCGCATACTGGTTGAGGTGGGATCTCGGCCCTGTGGGCAGTAAAATCAATGGACCCAAATGGATCCGATGTCCAAAACCAAAGGGGGGTGATCCTGGTAAATCACACCCAAGTAACATCCATGAACAAAAAAAAATGTCATTGGAAAAACAAGAATTCTGTCGAAATTGGTGTGTTTTTCCCCATCTGGTAAAGTTATATTTGGACAATTTAAGGGTCCATAGTGACAAAGAGACTACTGTGGATTAAATTTTAACACCAGATTTAGTTTTTTGTTGTCATATTTTGTTTTATGTTAATATATCCACTTTCTCCCTCCAGTAGCAAGCGTGAGTCCATTCATTCACCAGTTATGACAAATTTGACCCGCTGCTTTTTAGTATGAATGTTTGATTGAGACACATTATCAAGCAATTGGAGTACAAGTAAAGAGGCAAAGTAGAAATGCATCACATAACATAAACAATCTAAAATGTATCGTTCTGCACCACTGCTTTGGCAAATCACCCATGTAAAAGCAAGATTGCCACACAGTGGGCCGTGCAGCCACCAACAGCTGAACACAGTCTGAACTTGTCCTTCTTCATTATGACGTTATTTCTTCAAGTGGAGCAAAACATTGTTCTCAAACAAACCAAGCATTTTTAGTCGCTCACAAGTCAGCAGGGTCAAAACACACACCTTCTGTTCTTCAGTAGAAATACAGAGCAATACAACCACTTATCATTCCAGGCTGTATGTGTGCATGGTCATGTTCCTGCACCTGGCATTAACATCCATTCACACATGGACAGCTCTAAAGCACGGTGGGGACGCATCGAGGACACGCTGAGATCCAATCTCCTAAGACACATTTGGAGGTGATCTGGGACACATTCTCTCTGCAGTCTGAACATGAATGGGTCCCAGGATGGACCAACGCTCTGACTACTGAGCTGCTGTGCTCTCTTTAGCTCACCAACAGTGTCAAAGTGCTTTAGAAGATGTGTGAAAACTTCAAAAAAGAGTGCTTCATATACAGCATGTGTAGTACTGCCTCAGAATACCAGAATACATACATTTGCATAATCAAGTATAATCCATAAAGAGCCAGTGTTACATTTATGACAGGTCCAAAGGTTTGTTTTTTTTCTTCTATACTGTATATTTAAGTTTTTGTAATTGATAGATCACCATTTATTCTGTTATCCTCTCTATTTTTGTGGTGGGTTTTCTGTAAAAATCATGTATTTTCCTGTATTTAATTTACTAATCATGTACTTGTTCATTAAAGCTCACATTAAAGTTGAGGGATATTATATTCAAAATAGAGAAAACACAAGAAAAAGTGAGTTTTTCAATGAAGATATCAAAATCTTAATGCAAAAACAAGTGTGTCCATCCACTGCCATTGTCTTTTATTGGTTAATCAATGTTATAAATGATGATGGTGTTTCTACATTCACTACAGAGGCTCTGAACTTCCAAATGACTCATATGTGATAACCTTGGAAACTGAATTTGATACCAATTATTTAGATGGATTGATAGGAATAGTGGATCAGAAGCTATTAAACATCTTAAACCAGTAGATGCTTTTGGTCACCAGTGGCTTTTTGGGTCTTTATGGGATAAACTTATAAATAGGTTTAAAAGTATTTGAAAATTTGCATCAGTATTCGATAAGAGGAGAGTCAGTAGGAACAAATGGAATGGTCAAAGGTGTCATATCGATATTATTCATTCACACAATCACCACATCTAACCTTCTGAGAAGCCCAGGGGTGGTGGTTTTTATTTTGGGACTCTCCTAACTTTGTTTCATTCACTATTTTACTAGCGATCAACCAAAATTGATTTTTAAATATTTTGTTTTCCATCATATTTAGTGTGGACACGAAGACAATATTTGGATCAAATGAAAACAAATGTCAAAAAATCTTCTTTAATTGCAATTAGAAAATATAAATAGTGACAGTTAAACTAATAAATATGACCAAACGTACACCTTCTGTCTTTTTTACTTTTCTTTATTTGTATTTATTATTGTTTTTAGTTAATACCTGGCAGGTCAGTATATGGAACCTCTTAGTTTGAGTCTGTTCTCAGCATGCACTTTATAGTGCGACACCGCCCACTATATCTGGCATTGTTGTACCTTTACCTTTTTCCTATTGTTCCAGATCTTTATGGGGAGGCTGAATCATGCCCTTCTACTTTCGGTCCATGGGTGCTTAGCTCACAAAAAATTTTAATGGGAGTGAATGGAGGGAGTCAAGCTAAATTCTTTTTCCGTTTGACAAGTGCTCTGAAATTCACATATGATAGCGGGTAATGAGAAATATTTGATGTGGCATAGGCAGACCACCTGTTTTTAATGGGAAGCAAATGTGACATTAGGTTTTATGTGGGCTTAGTAAGAGACTACAATGCATTGCGTATGTGACGTCACACGCCACTCAGCTGAGGTGTCTGAGGAGTCTGTGGTGACGTCACATGTACGCCAGGTGTGTAGTCCAAATTATTAGTGGGTTTTACTTGCAAATGAATCAGCCATTGGTTAACAGAAGCAGTTAAAACGCACATCACCAGGTCACATGACAAATCATATATGTTTTTAGCATTTTATTTACCATTGAATACCATTCATTAATTTTACTATCTCAGGCCCCATGAGCCTCCTGGAAGGGGCGGAGACTTAAGCTCCCCATGGCAGAGGTCCATGTAGGGGCGTGTTTTGAGGGGTTCACTGACTGAAGGGACTTATTTTCTGTCTGTCAGGAGCCAAGAATAAAAGGAGACTGCTTCCAACCATGTACATGCAGGTCTCATTAAAAAAACAAAACATACACACACACACACACACACACACACACACACACACAACACAGAGTCCGACACGAACAGTTACACTAATGTTAACAAATATGAATAAGGCCTCAGCAGGTGTAAGTGTTGGGAGCATGTTTTTAGTGTTTGCATTTGCTTTCTACAGTAGTATTCTTAGCTTTCACTAGCGTTAGCCTCAGGCACCAAGTACTTCTTTCCCTTTAGGCAAAAAAAAACTGTTTAAATGTAGGAAGATGTAATGGTCCAGATTGACATGGACCTGTTCATAATGGGAAATGTATGGGTTAGAAAACCTTTCTGCTGAAACATTTTTACTCAAAGGTGAAAATCTCATACCACCGAAGAGGTACTTGTAGTTACTGATGGCTTATAACTTGTATTAAAAAATAAATAAATAAATAAATAAATAAATTTTAAAAAGCGACATTGTCAAGGGTGTTTTTGTTGTGAGAAAAAAATTTGGTTTTAAGAATATAAATGTAAGAAGACATTCCAGCTTATATAGACCTAGATTTAACCAGGAACAAAAACTAAAGCAATAGTTTCCTAAATATCCCAGCAGCAGGTCAAGGCTGTGTGTTTTAGACACTTGTAAAAATGATCATATTACTAATATTAATCCATCAGAGCTCCTCAGTAGAAGGTTTTTCTTGCTGGTGGTCTTACATATTTTGATCTTCTTTCTAACAGAGCTGCTTTTACAGTGTACAAAAGCAGGTGTATATGAATAGTGTTGTACATCACAAACATACAGGTACAAATTGCCTGTGCTATTATATACGACAGGGTGAGTGTATTACAGTTAGTCGTTGACACCCGGGAGCAAATAGCATCTGTTTTCAAATGAACTTGTACCAAAAGCACATTTTAGACTCTTTTTAACCCTTTATTTCCTGAGATTTTAGCAGTTCTACAGTAAAAAAAAAAACAAAAAAAAACAACTATAAAATAAGCAACAAAATGAACAAAAACAGATCAATTAAAAAGAACAAAAAAATGAATAAACCAACAAAAATAATAAGTAACACAAACAACGTAGGATACAAACAGAACAAAATTGTCGAAAAATCATGAAATAAAAAATAAAATAGGACAAAAGAAACCTAATAAATATTTACAAAATAACAGATAGTATGAAACAATTTACAGAACAATTAAGTTTTTTTTTTTTTTTAAAGACAGAACTTGTATTGTAATTTGGTTCCAATAGTTTTAGGTTTGGCTTTTTATTTTCTTCTAAATCAGTTGCTTTTTGACTTATGTTTAGTTCCATGGCTCAGTTTCATGAACAAAACTCAGTAAAAACACAGATTTAAAAAAAAAAAATTAAATAAAAAAAGGCATTTTTATGAATATTTAAACTAAACATCATTCAGAATGCGTCAGCGTTGATGCATCAGGGATTAAAGGGTTCAAATGTGAGTCACACAAAGACAAAATATGTTTTCCTGCGCTGTTCATTTTAGTTATTAAACCCACAGCTTATGACCCTGCATCGTTAATGTACAGCCTGTTTGTTTGTTTGTTTGTTTACAGGGTTTGTACCCGGGTTCAGAAGAGGGCTGGCAGGTGTACAGCACAGCCTCTGATCCTGATGGTAGGTGTGTGTGTACGGTGGTCGCTCCAGCAAGAAACCTCTGTAAACGAGACCCTCGAAGTCGACAACTACGTCTGCTGACTGAACAGGTGTGTGTGTGTGTGTGTGTGTGTGTGTGTGTTCACTTGTTTGTCTTTGCATACATCCCCTGCATGTTACTGTGGGTAACATTGTGATGCAGCACAGGAAAAGGCAGCATACTGGAATGAAATATTCACTGGACTGTCTCTTTGTTTTGACACTTGCAGAACCACACATGAACAGACACACACACACACACACACACGCACAGGTTTCACTGACAGATGTATCCCTGATACATCAGTAGTTGTATCCTCTATAGACTTCCAGTCATTCAAGATGCCAAAAGAGTTTAACCTCAAAGGAGATTCTGACAGATGGGTGGCAAAGAAAGACATTGTTGGGCAGTGTAGACCTGTATGAATACTGCTATAACCTGTGTGCTCGTACATGTGTGTTTGTGTATTTATGAAGGGAGGTGCATTTCACTGTGTAAGCACATTTCTCTCTATGTATATGTGCATCCACAGCAGGAAATAAAAGTGATTTGTGACAGAAGTTGATGAATTATTGAATGCTGGTAGACCTGTGGACATCCCAAAGCGTGCACAACCACAGGGCCACACATTTTATCACTATCAGAGGTGGTCAAAGTCTGCACAATCTTCATCCAAGTAGAAACATTACACAGGGAAATATGCCAATACTCATTCAACTAAGAACATGGTCAAAGTCTGACATGTATTCAAAGAAGGTAGCTGTCTAAAGGACATTTCAACTGCCTGTTTACAATACTTATATCATTTTAATAAAAGACTATTATAACGAATGAATGTTTTATTCATTTGAAGAAAGTATCATTTTCTAACAAATATTAAAGTAAAATTGAAGCAGTAAAAGGGAAGCTCTAATTTAATTCAACATTTAACGTCTACAGATCATTAATCACTGAGAAAATTGTATAGTAACTGGATTTTAAAATGCACACGTACATCCAAAGCCCTGCAATGAACTGGCAACACATCCAGGGCGTACCCCGCCTTCTCCCCATGGTCACTGGGATAGGCTCCAGCACCCTCCAGAGGACTTACTGATTTGCAGAATAAAAAGGAAAGACAGGAAAACACTGATTAAATGGAGCAAACTGTGTAAGTGGAACCAAAACCTCTAGATATTTATAACATAATCTCACTGACTGATATTGAATGCTAAGTATATTTAGCTCACATCAGTTAGCTAAAGCCTTCTCTAACAAAACTACTGGTCAAGTTCATTTGAAATGGATGGAATTGATTTGGGACAATGATTGTAAAGTATGTCCACAATTTTAAGAAATTTAGATTGTTAAATGTTGTTTGCCTTTTTTTTTTTTTAATATTAAGCCTTTTCATTTACTTATAATATCCCATACTTTAATGGCTTATGATATGGAAATGGTTACAGATATCAGTGTCACGACTACTGTTTTACCAAGATGTTGAATGCTGCTGTTGTCATGAAGCAATTTCCCTATTGTGGGATCAATAAAGTACTATTCTATTCTATTCTATTCTATTCTATTCTATTCTATTCTATTCTATTCTATTCTATTCTATTCTATTCTATTCTATTCTACACTTATAGGAAGTCATATTTTAATTTTAATTTAATTTAGATAGATAGATAGATATATAGATAGATAGATAGATAGATAGATAGATAGATAGATAGATAGATAGATAGATAGATAGATAGATAGATAGATAGATAGATAGATAGATAGATAGATAGATAGATAGATAGATAGATAGATAGATAGATAGATAGATAGATAGATAGATAGATAGAGTTAATTAATAGTTAATTAATTATTAGTCAGTTTATTAGTTCTCCTCCAGTGGACGTACCACCCACAGATTGATCTCCTGTATCAAAACCACATGACTCTAATACAGAACAGAACCTGACAACAATGAACAACATGAAGTAAAAGTAAACATCTATTAAGAAATATCTTTTTTATTGTGGAACTGCGATCCTTTTAAAAATACCACTTGTAGAAAAAATCTTTAAAGTGCTTTTTATCAATTGTACGTTTTACATCAAAGTCCTACTTCAGACAGAAAAATGTAGCTCGAATTTGAGACACAAAAAAAAATGATATCTAAAAAACTTGAAAATGTATTCAATTTGTCACAATTAAAAAGACTATCTGTGAACCATTACTGAGAAATAACTCTTTTCTTGTAAATTTACCTACATCAATGGACCACCACAATTTGTAAATAACACTGTTAATATTAAAAACACATTAAATAAAGCTTTGGGATTATATCTGGTTTGTTGCTTTGAAATTAAGTCAACATTTTTTGGTGATGCATTCAATGGTAGAAAGTAGTCCAAATGTTACAATGGCAACCTGTCCACGTGTCAGTAAAATATCGATATATCGAAATATCTTATTCCAAAATGTATTTTCAGCAGCCATTAACATCTATTTTGTCCTACTTGATTAAATTTCTGTTGAGAACTGTACATTTGCATAAGGCTTTTAAAAAAAATTGTTACCAAGTAGTAATTTGTTGCACATAATTTTATATAAATACTTACACACACAGAATGATACATACCTGCTCAAATATGTATAATGCCTGCATACAAGGGCAGGCAGGTGTTGGTGACACAGCCATTTCTACAACCCCTGACATGGGCAAAACGTTTTTGTAAGAAAACAGAGGTACAGTGCTGTAAAACCAGTTAATCCAAACTTTTATCTCATAATTTTGACTTTTTATCTCATAATTTTGACTTTTTATCTCATGATTTTAACTTTTATCTCATGATTTTAACTTTTATCTCATGATTTTAACTTTTTATTTCTTCATTTTGACTTTTTATCTCATGATTCTGACGTCACTTATTGCGTCTTATAGCGCGGAAAATACGGTGCTTATTTTTTTAAAGAATTTTGAAAAGTTTCACGTACCGCCTGCAGTACCTCCATTTACCCCCATTTGAGAACCACTGCCCCAAGCTAATTTGCTAACAGTAGGAAGAGCACTTTTGGATGTTTTGAGTAGGGTTAGGGAGGGGCAGGTTTTCATTCTTATTATATTTCCGTCAGTTTATTCTTCTTGGAATAAAAGTTTAATTGAGGAAAAACACATTTTTGTTATCATTTTCAGCCATATATTATTTTTTAAACATAAAAATTTAACCATTAATGGATAATTGTTAGTTAAATTTTTTCCTGATGATAGAACGCCCTTACATTTTAAATGGCTGTGACACTCCTGTCTGCATATAAATTACTCTACTTACATGACTTAGACCGTTGAGGAGGAAATGTGTCCATGTGTTACTGCTTAATCTGACTCATAAATACATGTGCACATTTCTGTGAGTGCACTTCAGCACAAGCAGAGACTTAAACAATGACATGAGAATGGTGATAAATGATAAAGGCCTGTGAAGGCTATGAAAGACCAGTCCTTCTCCCCTGTCACTGTGTTCCTGTTGGGAAGTGTCTGTATTTATGAATCTTAATTAGCTCAGTGTGTGTCTGGAAGTGACACCTCCATCCCGCTGTGTATGTATGTGTGTGTGTGTGTGTGTATGTATGTGTGTGACTGTGTGTTTGTGTATGTGTTGTTCTTAGATTTTCCGTTCATCTCCGGCCTCCTCGGCATGTGTTACAGCGGGAGATGTGTGGGTGTGTTTTTATTTGCCAGAGCGTTTGCTTGTTTGTTTGTTTGTTTGTTTGTTTGTTTACATTTCACTTCATTATATCTGGGATATTTCAGTAATGCTCATAGTAATTTTTTTTTTTTAATTAAGTATCAAATGAAAAATGACATACCTGCTACTAGTTGAAGAGGGCTTGAAGAACATAAGGGAGAATATAATGGATTTAATGAAAGGCTCATTGGAAGACAAATGTAATATTAAGATTAGATTCCATTAGATTACGGTATTTTCTGGACTATAAACCACACCTGTATATAAACCGCATCCACTGTATTTTTAAAAATATAATAAAAAAACATATATACAAACCGCACAGGGTTATAAACCGCAGATATCTATGGTGAAAAATCATATATTTACAGCATGTACAGAAGGATATTGATCTGTAAATATAGTTACATGTATACCTGAACAGATTTTTTCCTAACAGTGACTTTTAACACGGCAGCAAATTTACTGATTAAAATGGAACAGAACCAAGATGGAAAAAAAATAACCAGTATTTACCATATTTATCTTTTAAATCACAAATCATTTTAATTATCTTTGCTTAAACCCATGAAGTCGTCTTCTTCTGTGTCACAGTTAAACAACCTCAGAACTGCTTCGTCACATCTGTCTCTATGATGAAGGGGCGAGGATTTGAAAAATAATTAACAGTTGATAATTTGTCGTCCGTGTTCTATCTGCTAAAGAAAAAATAGGTATTCTTCTTTGCATTGATTGTTCTTAGTAGTTTTGATTCTAATTCAGGTTAGAGCAACACTAGTGGTGGAAGAAAAATCTACAGAATAGCTGCACCTTTGTATAAACTTTATGATTCAAAAAATATGGAAAAAGCAGCAGTTTATAGTCCAGAAAATATAGTTTTAGATTAGATTCGACTATATTAAATTAGATTAAAGTAGATTAGATTAGATTACATTCGACTATATTAGATTAGATTAAAGTAGATTAGATTAGACTATATTATATTATATTATATTAAATTAAATTAGATTAGATTACACTAGATTAAATTAGATTAAAGTAGATTAGATTAGACTACATTAGATTAGATTAGATTAAATTAGATTAGATTAGACTAGATTAAATTAGATTAAATTAGATTAGACTAAATTAGTTTAGATTAAATTAGATTAGATTAGATTAGATTAGATTAGATTAGATTAGATTAGATTAGATTAGATTAGATTAGATTAGATTAGATTAGATTAGATGAGGGGTTCCCACATTTTTACCCCAAAAATAAGGTTGCCAGAGACTGGTGACTCCTTCTATCCCTGAAGTGGGTGAAGCATACAAAATGTACACACAGGAGTCATACAATAATACTGTGACACATTTGCTTCATTACATTGTGGGTATTTGACATTGTACTGATTCTTCTCTGTTTTACTGTATGTGCAGGTGTGTGTGTGTGTGTGTGTGTGTGTGTGTGTGTGTGTGTGAGTGGGAGGGGTTATGTTAATGTAGGTTAATGTGCCTGTTTTGCTAAATGTATTGACCTTGATATGTTTATTTTTCCTTTTATTTATGTGACATTGTTAGTTTTAACCTGTCGGCCTAACACTGCCTGAGTTGTTTATCATTGTTAATAAAACTGTTATAAAGATGAAATATTCCAGTACCTTTTAACTCTTATTATCATTCCATCTAAGTGCAAATGCAACAGTAATGACCTTAATTATTTGTTGCCACCTTAGGGATTGCATCAAGAAGTTTCTGACAACCATGTCACCATCCCCTGCTGCCATCCTGTGCCCCCCCCCCCCCCCTCTTTGGGAAACCCCTGGTTTACTGTAGATTACATTATTTCTCTCAGTTCTTAAAAAAACAAAAATGTGTATAAACATTCAGTCATGAGATATATGTTCTCATCTATTCTTTTGGCAGCGTGACATCAATTTTTATTTATTCTCTGGTAATGAACTGTTCCAAGCAGTAACTTGTCCATTAAACTTCATACAGACAAGAACTGGAACTCATTTCTGCTGAAGACAGTTTACCCCTTTTTTATGATTGTTTTATAATAAGCAGTAAAACCTGCCACTGTAGTGACAGAACATTGCAACACCATTAAATATTTAGGGCCATATCTTTGTTTCATCTTTTTTGATCAGTTTATGGGAGAGGTTGTACTTTCTGTAAGAGGTTTAATGAAGAGTTTTAAAACCCAGACATGATTTCACATTTTAAACTTGGTTCCCTCAAAGTGGGTCGATTGTATTTAACCCTTGATGCATCAGCACTGACATGTTCTGAATGGATAGTTTAAGTTAAATATTCAGAAAAGTTCAAATGATGTATGGTGATAAATAGGTATAGGCAATGTTAAATCTACTGGGATCAAATTACAATAATACTAGTTGCTTCTTCTTCTTCTTTTTAACCTTTTAACTTGCGAGACTTCCATGTCTCCACAGTAAAAACTCCACAGTAAAAAAAAATAATAAATAAGGTAAATGAACAACAAAATGAACAAAAGCAGCCAAAGTGATCAGTAAAATGAAGAAAAATGAATAATAAACTAACAAAATAATATCTAACATGAACAAAGTAACACACTAACAGAATACAATTGAAGAAAAATAATAAAATAAATGGACAAAACGTAGAAAAAAGTAACAAAAATAAGCAACGACATCAACAGAAACTAAGAAATATTCACAAAATATAAAATAATGTGAAAAAATGGAGAAAAAAAAAGAAGTAAAAACAAAAAAAGGAATAAATGACTCGTGTTGTAATTTGGTTCCAGTAGTTTTAGTTTGGGCTTTTTCTTTTTCTATATCAGTTGTTTTTTGACACCTGTACATGTTCCATGAACAAAATTATGAATAAAATGACACAAAAAAATGTTGAATTATTCAGAATTTTTAAACTAAACCATCCATTCATAAAGCGTCAAAGCTGGCGCATCAGGGGTTAAACTTCACTTTAGTAAAAAAATTTAACATTATTTTGTATTTATTATTTCTTTGTAAATTTTTGTTGCTTATTTTATGTTTCTACATTTTTTTTTCCTTCTCGTTCTGTTTATGTGTTACTTTGTTCATGTTGCTTATTATTTTGTTGGTTTATTATTCATTTTTGTTTGTTTTATTGGTCACTTTGGTTGTTTTTGTTCATTTTGTTGCTTTTTTTTTTTTTACTGTGGAACTGCAAAAGTCTCAGGAGTTAAAGGGTTAACATATTGGTTACTTGAAATAAAGTCTGTATTTCACACAAGCTTAAGGGATTTTCATATTTTGTACAGAAGCATAAGTTATTGTAAATACCCAACTACTGATTTTTCAAGCACGCACCTGTCTTTTAAAAAACTGAGAGTACAGAGGTTGTATGTGTCATGACATATCAACCTTTAAAACCATTGTATTGCTACATTACAGCAGGTTAAGAGGAAAGGTTTTTGGATAATTAGGCATGTTGTATCAGCTTACAATTTAGAAGCCTGACCATTATATTATGCTATTATTATTATTATTATTATTATTATTATTATTATTATTATTATTATTATTATTATTATTATTATTATTATTATTATTATTATTATTATTATTATTATTATTATTATTATTATTATTATTATTATTATACTTTAGAACTGAAAAGGGTGGTTTTAATCTCTGAACAAAATGTGCAAGTGTCAGTAACATTTAATGTCAACAGAAAACAGAAAATGACAACAGTCAAACAGAAAAGTGGAACTATCTCATATATTTAAAATCCTGGAAAAATAAACTGGAGACTGACAGCAGCATATTGAATGAGCACTCTATTGGCTATTGGCACTATATATGTAGACACCTTACCTTTACTATTTACTGTCTTTGATCAATGTTATGTATTTGCGAAATAAATAATTATAATAATAATAAAAAAAAAAAAACACAATGAAGGGGTGATGCTAATTCCCAAGTTAACCTGTTAAGACACAGCCAACACACACCAGTGGTAGGGGGTTTTCTCATGGTATAGGGGGTTTCCCAATACAGTGGTCGGTTGTGTTTTTTCACACCGGAAAGTAGTTCCCAAAATTATTTAACCAAGTCAAGCCTAGCACATTGAGTTCCACTATCATTTACACTTGGTGTGAATGTACTGCACACAGATAGTAATTAAAAAAAACAATACTAAATGAATTCACTTTGACCAAAATCTTAGGGTAGCTCTGTAGACTGCAGCTACACCATGAAACCAAGCTGTGGTCAGGGCAGATATATAATGGGAGAATCTCCAGGAAAACACTTCCACATACTTATTCAAGTCTGGAGACTGTGGGGATACACTCAATTTGAACTGGGGGTGACATATCCCTTTAGGAAATAACAGAGCAAACAAATGCAAATCTAAATATTTTGTGGAGGTTTGAGATGCTTTCAATATTTACCCATATGAATCACATAAATGTATGTTTGTTTGTTTGTTTGTCTGTGTCAGGTTCAGAACGTGAGTCAGTCCATGGAGGTGGTAGACCTGCGGACATCCAGAGACCTGCAGTATGTCCGAGACTCTGAGCCATTGGTGAGAGGTGTGGACGGACGTTTACACACTTATGTGGCAAACCCCCGCAGTCTGACAGCCAAGGGCCTGCAGGTACACACACATGAACACACAGATACAGTCAGACACCAACACATGCACAGTGTTAGATGGTCGCTGTGGGGAACACATAACCTTTGGTGTGAAAACATTGATTTCATGCATGTCAAGCTAACATTTTTCGCTCGCCTTCAGATGTGAGTGTCTTTCATGAAGGAGGCAAAATTTGTCTTGAAGCTGTCAATATGCCTGCTTCATGTCCACTTTGCACGAACATCACGCAGGCTTGTGCAGAAGGTGTCAACAAAGCTGCAGCATCACTGCACACAGTTCAGCACTCCAGAATGTTCACAGAATTTGTGTGACTTTTAATAATGACCTCTTGAAAACATCACCACAGAACTTGAAGGTGTTGATGAACTGCATTTGCTTTCTCAGTTTCTTATCGGCACCTCAAATTGCATGAAAGAACATCAAGGTGACGAGCAGGAGACATGTTGACTTTTATTGAGGGAGCGTTAAATGTATTTCAGAAATCACTCCTTAAATTAGGAGTACTAATCTCATCAGACTCGGTATTTTCTACCATGTTGCCTCAAGCAAGCGTCTGTGCCAAGAAACACGCCAGGAGGCTAGTGGAAGATTATCTCAAGAGGCGGAGAACGACAGGCTATGGATCTAAAGGAATGAGGAGCAAATGATGTGAACAGTTAAATCATCTGTGAAACGGCTGCTGTAATGTCTTCAATAGAAGAGGCTCAGGACTCACATTTCTGATGTCATTGAACTGAAAGGTAATAAAACCCTGCACATTGATTGTCTACACCTGCATCAAACACCCACACTGAACATTGATTTAGGAGTTAGGTATCTACAGGCAGCTGGTTTAAGCAAAAAAAAAAAAAACAACATTAAATATCTAATAAGGTCCTGGTCCTTAATTGGACTTAATTAACTGTAACCAAAAAAATAACCCTTTTTTTATATATATATATACATATATATTATAACAAAATCTACTGCCAGTTGAGACTACATACCCTTTAGTGATGTTCAACATGGAGGGCATGCCGGGGCAAACTCAGGACACACTGGAGGAAGTCAGTCCTGGGAACACCTCGGTGCCCCCCTGGAGGAGCTGGAGGAGCTGGAGGAGCTGGAGGAGCTGGAGGATAAAGAAAAGCACCAGAAAGTGGAAAAAAAAAATCTGAATGGTTTGCAAATAAGTGGAGCTTACCCTAATGCATTTGTGGATGTATGTATTCATATATGTACAAAGGGGGTTTACACAGTTGTCAATCAGTACCTGTCATTTGATATGGTAACCTTACTCTTAGTTATTTATCCAGATTTCCTAATGTATGCCACAACTTACCTGTAAAAAAAAAGATTCACAAATAATGAAATATTAACTTCAACTATTTTTAAAATAAAATGATTTTTTTTCCTTTTGTATTTTGTTAGGTTTTTGTATTACATTTTGAGACACAAGTCATCTAAATACTAACATCAGGGAATGAAAAGTAGACCTGGGACACTTATTGATCTGCTGCCCTACAGGCACATAACACATGTATTGGTATTGATTGACATCAGAAGAGAAGCTTTTTTCTTAGATTCAGTGTTTCAACAGAATAAAATAGAATTTAAACAGAACAGAGTTTTAAAACCAGACATTAAAAACACCCCAACACAATCAAAAACACAATACAAAAGCTAAAAACAAAATAACTAAAAACACGGTGAGGTCTATTTTCTGTTGTTAAGAACAGTTATTTCAAAGCTGATAAAATATTTCTGAGGATGTTTTTTTGTGGCCAGTGGTGAAAGGGATGGGACGAGGGGGGTCCTCAGTTAAAAAAAGCCTTAAAAATTATTGAATTTAACTTCCATGAGCTGGAGGAATCCTGATACCGGATGGAGAAAACCAAACCCCTCTGTCAGAAAGCTCCGACTAGAAGTGGAACAAACACTGATTTAATAGAATAAGGAAAAAAAAGCAACCAGATAATAAATGTTTCCAAAGGAATTCCCTTCATGTTAGAGCTCAAAGTTCGATAATGTATGTTTTTCACCCTTAGACAGACGGGTGTCCAAATCCTCCACTTTTCCACCAAAGAAAACAAGTCTGGAATTATTCCAGTCTCTATGGAATATACACTGTCTATTATATAGAGTGTGTCCTTTGGTTTTGCACTAAAATGAATCAAAAGTTCAGATGAAATTCCACTGAAAATGAATGTGAGTCATTTAGACCCAACTATGGAAGTTTGGGATAGTAATACATTAACATATTGTCTCTGCTGATGTTAAAAGTTCAGAGTTTTCTGAGCAGGTGGAGATGCTGTTGTATTGTTTTGTAGGCAGAGTCTGTGTGTCGTCCAAAAGACAGGCAGGTGTTGTCAACCTCTGCAACCAACATATGTAAAACTCTGCACCTGCTCCACACACACACACGCACACATGGATCTACAGATATGCTGAGCTTTTCCTTCAGGGTCTACAGCATGGCTCTTTGGTTTGTGTGAGATTAAACTCTAGTCCAAGATTTGGACCAGGGTCTGGACCTCCTGCTTGGTACTGTGTCTGTAATATGTGCAACCAAAGCCATGTCATCTGCATACTTTTGTCTGTTCTGGGCTTTTTGCTAAAGAGGATATTAACTGTGTTCCATACTCAAACATGGTAAATGAGGATAACACACATTAATAATGGATACCAGCCGTTAAATGAAAAAAAGAGAAGATGATGAATTTCCTTCTGAGCTTCAACATGGTGGTGATTAGACACTAATGAAAACATAATTATGAATATCATCCCCATTTGTTTTAAAAAGGATAAGTGTAAGGCACATTTAGAGATTACCACAAATTGATGTCACCTCTTTAATGATTTACGGGAGGGGGGGGGGGGGGGGGGTCTATTGGGTCTAATTGCAGAGTAAAATATAATATTCATTGTTATAATTTCATAAGTGTATAATTGCCTCAAAATAGGTTGTTTTTTCTTCTTTACCTTAAAATTAATTATTTGTACAATAGCTCAGAATGGACATCCTCATCTCTTTTTCATTTGATCGTGTGCCAGCATTACAGTAATATGAACTACTGTCACTTCTGTTTGAATTTGAACACACATTAATAACAAGTCCAGGATGTGTAGACAAACATTGGCTGTAACTATTGTGTAATGCAGGGGCTTCATTATCTGACAAGTGTTTGTGATTATTGAAATAATAGGTGTCAGTTAAATGAATGAGGAGTTAATGGGTTTGTTTTTTTGAAGGGGACTGGCCATCATACCTGTCTATGAATGAATAAATTGTTTATGTTTGATTTGTACAACAATTATTGCCAATAGTAGAATAATTATAATAAATGGGAAAAAAAAAACATAAAAGGAATAGGCTAGAACCAAAAGCTTATTTAATGCCTTTCCTTTTCCCCTAATGCACCGCTTACACTAAATGAAATGTGAAAGGCTAAACAAACACTGCACCTGTCTGATAAAAAATAATCTAACACACATCTACAATGTGAACAGCATCGAGCATTATAACAAAAGAATCAACAACAACAAAAACCCTCTACCACATCAACTTAACATTCATCAATTATTTCATTCTTAAGGCATTTTCAAGTAAATGAACAACTTAGTCAAGTCCACTCCATAACTTCACATTCACAGCCCAAATACATCATGACTTCATATTTATTCCCTCGTTAGTACATTTAAAAAGATAAAGACCATATCAAGTTTGGTATTCAGTATTTGGTATGGAAAAATAACATTGAAATGGTATTTCAAACAATGTTTTTTTTTTTTTACTTAATAAACCATCTCTAATATTTTAATATATACAATATCCTGGAATGCTAAGGTTTTACATAAAATGAATGAATGATTAGTTGTTTCATAATATCCTATTTTACTAAATATTCTAAAACATATATCTTTTTTAATTTATTTTACTAATGTATGTATAATAGTTTTTACTGCATATTTCTGTGAAATATGTGAAATGGGACATAAACAAAGAACAATATATCATCTATAGGTTGTTTTTGTCCCCTGTTTCATACTGTATACCTAAAGATTTAGGAACTCACAGACCCAACCGTGGTTCTAGAATAGTGGAGACAGAATTAATAATATACATTAGCTCCATTACATGAGGCCTTTGTGTTATGGATGTATTTATAGTTACACTAAATATTTATTTATATTTCTGAAACTGTTTTTGTGCCAACTGTTGCAGCTGGATTTTTCATGTTAAACGGATAGTTCACTATTTTTCACATATCTGTATAGAATCATCGCCTTTATTCTGGTGCACCCACAGTGACTTACTCCCAACAGTGTCCTGTGAGTTGAGTTGTGGTCTGGTTTTGGTCAAAGTGAAAGTAGTCCCGGCAGGTTTCCTGGGGTCATGAAATTAAAATGTGTGTCTTCTCAAAACAATATGTGTTTGAATGAGTGATTTATTTGCATTTACTTTCATCAGTTGTTCATCAGCTGTTAGCAGTGACAACACGCATTGATTGCTATCGAAAGAAAGTAGCTCAGAGGAATTATGAGGTGTGAGTTTTTTGTTCCGTGACGGTTTTGTTATGTAAATAAATCACTCATTCAAACACATATTTTTTTGAGAAGAAACATGTTTTAATTTCTTTCTTTCTTTACTTTCGCTTTGACCAAAACCAGACCAGAACTCAGCTCACAGAACACTGTCGGGGGTAAGGATGCTGATTCTATACAAATTCATGTGAAAAATAGTGAACTATCCCTTTAACGCAATAACTTGAAAGAAATTCAGTTTAGAAATTCCATCAATATCATGATTCCATTTGGTATGATTTACCATTTGTAGATTGCTGACAAGAGGCTGCTCAAAAGTTTAAAATCAATAAACACTCTTTTATTCATATTTGTGGAACTATTTTGTCTGATTGACTTTAAATCAAGTGCAAATGAAAGGTCATGACCTGGGGATGGCTCACTTCATGGCATTATTAAGAAGTGAGGTCGTTTGGGGATATACCCATAGCCGTGGCTTCCAACAGCCTAGTTCTTGTCATGTTACTTGTGATTGTGAGGGTTTTATCCATTCCACCACATCCAGCCATCTGTCCATACGTTCAATCCAAACCATAGTCCACCACCAGCCTACCTGACTGAGAGCCTTTTGCACTTTTCGGGGCCACTGCAGGTGAAGGTCTGGTAAAGTTGGTTGGCATTCGACTGCAGTCTCAACTAAATGTCAAACCAGGCTTTATTCACATTTAAAGCTTTAATTCAGACTTCATTTTGTGAAGCTGCCTGGCTTTCTAATGTCCAGGTAATTAAACGAAGGTAGATGTGACTGATGTCTTGTTCAGGAAGAATTGATTGTTTATCTCTCCAAGTGCAAGACAAAATTAGAAGTTAATGAAAATGTGTTAGATGAGCCGCTGTGTAATTTACAACTTCTAATTCTGTTGGTTGCCCTTTAGACAGATTACCTTCAGCTCTTTCTATGGCCATTACCTGTAAGTACATTTCACTCAGCCAGTTTTGGTCTGCCTGCACTTTTAGGGTTCCCCTCCCTTAGGCGAAATGACACTAAAGCACAAACGCCAAATGTCACACTGCAGTGGTCTCGACAACAAAGAAAGGAAGAAATGCTGAACACGGCGGTAAATTAGCAACCAGTAAACACAACACACTGTTGTTAGAGGCATATAAACATTATGGAATAGTAATATATCCATAATTAAAAAGCATCACCTAGTATATGAACCAGACAGGGGATCCATAATCAGGCATCCAACACCCACACACACAAATACTGTATATAAAACCTCAACTCTCTAAATTCAGCACATTATAGCCTTGCTTTCTGAAAAATTCATTCAGCCTTTCATCTTTTTCACCAGGAAATTACCAACATCACAGGTCACTGGGGTCTGAGTTTAAGGTTTTATACATTTACTTTATTTTTGTGTGTGAGCTCTTGTTGTTCCTTGGAGGGTGGGGCAGAGGATGGTGGGGGTCACAGTCATAAGCTTTTGCACTAAGATGCAGAACTGGTGAATATTTATAGCATGTGCAACTATAGAAACTATATCAGTATCTCACGGACAGAATGGACTAAGGGAGTTGGAGGTGAGGGGGTCAAACTGAGATATGAAGGCATTCATATAACAGTAGGTAGATGAAAGGCTCGTAGAGGAAAGCCAAAATGAGTAGAGGAGGATGTATTCCTGTGGGAAGGATAGAGGTCAGAGGTGTAGTCTAGGGTATACAGTGGTATTTGCAAGCAAAATTGCCCCCCCTCACCCCAGATGGTGAAGCCATGACCCACCCAATTACTATGCCTCCAATTGGCTAGTACTCACTGGCTTCACAAATTAGATTGGTTAACTTTAAGCATGAGGACTGATGTGTCAATCAGAGGCAGGTCATGCATGAGAAAATATTCCTAACCAACACTGTCCACCTCTGGAACTTGATTGGACAAATACTCAGGTGCTAGTGCCACCCCAATTGATTGAGATGTCACCAGATGTCTCAACAAAAAATGCACAATTATTGGAAATGCGAATGAGAATGTGAGCGACACATACAGAAATAATCTCCTTTTATTGAATACATAACTCTGAGTGAAGTTTTAAGGTGTTTTCCAAAGGAGTCACTGTTAAACTACTGCCCATATGACTGCACATTTAGAAGAGAGATGTTGCCAATAATTAAACTGTGTGAGTAGGCCAACATTATGAAAGGCTAATGTTATCCTCTGTTTACCTCATATTGAATACATTTATATTCATACACCTGCTTGTGTGACCAGTAAAACCTACAAACTGCTCCTTATCAAGTCATTATAATGTTATAACAGTGATATAATACTACTACTATACTATACTACTACTACTACTATACTATACTACTATATACTATAATACTACTGATGGATTTTGGGGGAATAACTAAACAGAGTAGTCTGACATGTCACTGGAGTCACAGGGTGTTTTTCTGGACTATTTTTTTTTTTAAAAATGGGAGTATATCCATTTCTCTAGGGACCACTACATCACCGAGGGAGGGGTATACTTAAGGGGGATTAAAAGGCGTGTGAAGGTTATAAACAGAAAGAGGGAGAGGTTGTGTTTGAACCAGGAGGATAGAGAGTTGAAAGGAATGAAGGATGAAGATGAACATTGCATGGGAGGGATTAAACACCTCTGCTCTTCTCTATCTAGCAGGTCGTGACATTTTCACTTTTTTTTTGTCAGAATAATTATTCATACATATTTAATGAATTAGCAACTAGAATCACTACATATGCCTCAGTAAAGTGTTGAAGTCGCAGTTTACACCCACGCGTTTCAGTGCTGATATAATATATGCACTGTAGACAGGAAACAATGAATGTTAATGATGAGCTCTTCACTAAAAGTGGCATATGGAGCTGTGGAAGTAAGTATTGGAAAGTTAGAAATCAGACACTGATTCTAAACAACTGGATCTGAATCAAGTATTGATGAAGAAGGTACTAATCTGCAGGTAGATCTGCTCTGGTATAATTTTTACTTTGGTGTAAGACTTTAAACAAGGCAGTCAGAGACAGCAGGCCTCCACCAAGGTGTGATATGGTGTCATATGACGTCAAAACGTGACGTGATGTTTGAAGGTGAGATGATGTGAATGCAAAACACATCAGATTCTATCTTGTCTGAATCCTGACATATTACCACTGATGTGTTTTAGCTGTTGACCTTTAGTGTGACCTTGACCTTTGACCTTCATTGCTCAAAATCTAATGGGTTCTTCCTTGATGCATTATCTTATTCCTGAAAGTTTCATCAAAATCTGTTCAGAACTTTTTGAGTAATTCTGCTGACAGTCAGACAGACAAACAAATGGAGCCGAATTTAATACCTCCTTGGCGGAGGTAACTAGGAACAGGAATATTGATCTTTAAAGGTCAAATCTTTGGTGAATTCTTAAAATAAATGAGCAACATTTCTAATGTCTGTAGCAGAAAAACAAATTTATCACAAACTGGGTTTATAGATTGTCAGTGACCCAAAATAGATGGGGTTACATTTTAGGAAAAGCAGGACAAGATTCAAATTTTCTTTATAAGTTTTTGTATCTTTTTTTACATTGTTACATTGAAGTGAACTTCAACACAAGTTGCTCATTGCTGGACAGACGTGTGTCCGTGTGGTTTTTTGGTTTTTTTTTTTAGCTGCATGTCTATGTTGTTCCTCAGCTGACAATATGATGACGTAATCACAAAACGTTGACTCAACTCCGACTTTATTGATGGATAAGTCGACTTGGAAAAAAACTGAAGTCGTTAATTCATACCAGTCAGTGATGTCAGTCACTGTCTGTGGTGATAGGCTTCAGCACACTGTAGTCAGATGGCAGCACAGTAAACATGTTTTAGTGCTTAGGATCACTGTGAAACTCCTCTGTCATCACCACACTGTTTTAGGTCATTTCTTGAATATTTTAAGGCAGAAATGTTAAAAATAGTTCCTTTATTCAACTGAAGTATCGTCACACTAAGAGAATTTTGTTTTCAAGCAAAGTGTGGGAAAGATGAGAGATAAGGAGCGGCAGGGATTATAAACAAGTTGTGTGAGAAGCTGTTGAGTTTCCTGGATGTGTTGTTGTGTTTGTTTGAACGTGGGGGTGTGAGATGTTCTGACGACATGATAAGATTTTTTGTCTTCCCTTTTGACACTTGTTTCAGTCCTCCTTCATTCCTATTAGATCCAACTCCTCCCTTTATCCAGCAAATTGTGTATTTGTAGTGAAAAGATATCTGAGTGTCAAGAGTAAAACAAAGATGGAAACAAAAGGAATAATGAGCGGAAAGAAAACTTCACCACACAGCTCAAATATGAATGTATGTAGTTAATATTGATCTTCTTTCATGCTCTGACAGTCAATGTTTTCCTTCCATCCACCCCACTTTCTATGTATCCAGAAATAAAGTTAACAAATACTGAATCGAACTAACAGTAGAAAAAATCATCACGTTGACTGAAGTAAAACTTAGTTTCCTTCAAAACAAAAGCTAAATATAAAATGATCTGAAACAAAATGTAATTGCAGATGAGATCAGTTATGTTTTCATTTTCCACTGTTCTATATCATTTTTGATTTAGCTCTAATTGGGTCCAGCAATGTTCACAGATCATGATGTTCAAAAATAAAAGCACAGCACAGACTTTTAAAGGTTGAAGCATATTTCTCTGCGTCAATAAAGTTCGTGTTGAGTCTTTTTGTGCTTGAAGCTGGTCTCTTTTTATGTCAGTCACTTCCATTTCTAAGCTAACAGGGATGAGTATCCATCTGTTAAAGGTGTCATTCTACTGAAAACCACTTTTCAACACTCCTTTTGGAATCTGATGGGTCACCCCGACTTAACCAACACATGCTGCCTCTGAAAGTGGTTTGTCACCTCCACTGGCTGCATACCACATTCACAGAAAACAAAAGGAACGAGGGATCCAGAAAAAGCTAGTCCATCTGGCGTCAGATGAACTTTAGCTTCACTCACGTGTGGTTAAACCCATCCTCCATCGCATCCAATCTGAAGTAGCATTAGCATTAGCATCTATGAGACACGACGTCGCCACAGTAGCTGCACAAACTTGAAAAAAAATGGTTCAAACTGGTTCATGTGTTCTCTGTGGAAATAAAGCCTCATTTTTTTTCCATGCACGTTTCAGAAGCAGTAACGGCAGGAAACCTGGCTGGATGGTACTCTGGTAAAGGTAAACACATACAGAGACGGAGGGGGGAGTGTTCCTTCATGCATTCTGAGCCAATCAGAGACGCCTCATGACCGTGTCATGGACATGTATGAGGAAGTACCGGGAAACTCTGTTGTTCGACCTCAAGTAATTTTTTAGCGGTGAAAAAACAGCTGGAAACAAAGCAATCTGCATGTTTTTTTTTAAATAGAACCAACACACAATTAATTCAATAGCAATTGAGAACACAGTAATATTCATGAAATAACCATGGAATGACACCTTTAAGTCTGATGTCACTGTGTCATAAAACTCATTCCCGGCTCCAAACATTCTATAGGAGTGGAGCCCAAAGTGTTCGTTTAATACAACTTCCCTTTTTAATCTGGGACCAGATTGGGTTCAGAAGGAGCTCAATTCAATTATTTAACTCAAACACAGTTATTTTCTTTCCACAGTCTGTGTTTAACTTGCAGTAAATGGTGATTTTATGTGTTTATCCTCTTTAAGCTCTTGGTGTATTGACATCAGTGAAACGCCTCATTGTGTGTGTTTACATAACTCATTACTTTATTTACCTTCAGCTTAACTTGATGGCACAGATAAGGGCTGACAAATCAAAAGTGAAGTGTGACAATGCCACACAACCCATATAGTAAGAGCCTCATTCTACATAATTTTCATTTTACATCATATTTTTATTCAGACAGGGACAATGCACAACATACATTAACATTAAACAGGAGAGATGTAGTGTGGAAGGTTGTAGCACTAGCGCTAAATTAGACCTGTAGCATTATCATTAATAGAACAGACATTAACTATTTACGAGTTTTATAGCCTAGTCCCAGCACGTAGATGACATTATTTTAATAACACTTCCCACATTAATGCATTTCCACACAACAAATGAAAGCAATCAAACTCATCTTCCTAAATATATAAATTATTCTGAAGTGTAACAACACATACACAAAAGGGTGTTTTTCCAGAAATTTATCTTACTTCTGGTATCAGATGAGTTATCTGACGATCTGGGGAAATGTATTGTGGGTTTCCTCATAATACTCCAGGGAATATAATCCAGCAAAGTATTTAGGTCCAAAATACATGTAAAAATTGTATTTTTGGACCATAATACTATTCAATTAAATTGTATTCAATTTTATTTATAGAGCCTCAAATCACAACATCATCTCACAGGGCTTTACAGGAGAGAACAATCAACCAGACAAATAGATAAAGTCCCAAGCATCCCCTGTCCTTACACCCTCCTTCTCTGCAAGAAAAAAACTCCATAACCCCCCCCAAAAAATAAGAAATCTTTGGGAGAACCATAATGAAGGAGAAATCCACTCCAATGGACGGACAGGCTATAGATGAACGTCTATTTGTACATGAAATGAAGGAGGGGCAGGTCCATCCATCAGACGAGGGGGGGGGGGGGGTGGTCACAGGTCAGCACAGAACACAGGGGAGTCACTGCAGATCTGGTTGTCTGTGGCTCCTTATGCAGATACTGCTAAGAGAGCTGCCACTCTCCCCAGAGGGGGGAGTGGAGAAAGGGGACACCAAGTTAATAGCTACGTACAGACTTGTTATGTGAGACAGGTTTAAGTAATTACAAATACAGATGAGAGAGAGAGAGAGAGAGAGAGGAGGACTCAGTGCCTGTACTTCCCCCAACATTCTAGTTTGGACTTCATTTTACCATTGACAATGGTCATTTATTCATTTTTTCCAAGAAAATTTCCAAATGTAGACACTTTGGAAAAAATTGGCAATTCCCCAAATTTCTCGTCTATAAAATGAATAAACATAACCATAGAAAAAATGCTTTAAAAATAAAATTTTTACAATTAAAATTCTCAACTTTGAACTGCAAAGTGTCAAAACATCGGTCTGTTGGTAAATGATGTGTTTGAGTTCATGTCTGGCAAAGACAAATACAGCCTGGTTTTCACCAAAGCATTAAGGTGAGGGAGAAAAAACATTGAAATATATTAATGTTTCTCAGTCTACAGATTTTATCTGTGAAATAAACAGCAAGAGTGAGTATTTTAGTCCAAACTACAGGGTGTTACCTTTACAAAGAGCCCATTCTGTATCATCTGTACTCCAAACGGTTGAAAAACAGCTGTCATTTTAATTTGGAAAAATATTTTTCAGACCTTTTAAGTTAAATAACCCCAGGATGGTAAGGGGTTAATTTTTCTTTTTTTTTTCTTTTTAAAACAAAGCAGTTTAAAATACATTTCTGTAGCTCTATCAAACATAAAAATATATAATTCACATCCAACCATTCACTCTTACTGATCTCACTGCTGTCTGTCACAGACACTAAGCAGATTTATGTCCCATTAATATCATTATATTACGGTTATTTGGTTTGAGAGGTGTGAGTGCTTTTTCAAAATGCAGGAAAATGTGTGATAGTTTTTAACTATTATTAACTTTGTTCCACTGCCACATGGCATGAGAACGCTGAGTTTGCAAATGCTGTTTTTTGCCTCAGAATCCTGCACTTGCTATGTTCTGTTAATTGGGTAGTTAACTCCACCAAGGAGGTTATATTTTTTCCGGCGTTTATCTATCTGTCTGTGTACAACATAACTCAAAAAGTTACAGACACGTTTCCATGAAACTTTCAGGATAGCTTGGGAATGACAGATTACATTAGATTTTGTTGAACATCTGGAAGAGATCCTGGATTCTAGATCACTTTGAAATGTATTCTCCATTTACCACAATATAAAATGTCAAAGTGATCCAGAATCCAGGGTCTCTTTCAGATAAAAAGTCTGAATTTCAGTTTAAAGGAGCCATATTTAGCTTTTTTTTAAATGAAATTCTATATTTTAAAACATTTACCTGTGGTCTAAATTATCTGTAAATGCTCTGCTTGGGTCTGAATTCTTCATTAATTTAACTCCATAGGTCGATCTTCAATCCTATTTCTGAGTAACGACATCAGAAATGTTGTCTTGAGTGCTGGCCCTTTAAATGCAAATGAGCCACTTCTCCATACTCTAATAAATGTTCATCGGAAGTAAGAACCATCTATAGACCAATCCAATGAGCGATTTGTATACGCCGCCATATTGCGGCAGTGCTGGACAGGTGTTTGGTGATTAAATTCAGCTATGCCATCAATAAATAGCTGTTGTAATACATTTTGTACATTCTGGTGACTGTGACAACGACATGACAGAATGAATAAAGCTATGTCAGACAGTGGCCTCCAGTGACTGATGAAGGTATCTTATGAACTGATATGAATGTATGAATTATTAATATAATTACCATAGCTGGAGTTGTGCTAGACAGCATTAGTCTACCTTACATGGACCTTTGCATATGTTAACATAGCCTAAACTCTGCCCACACTGTAAGCACTGGCTCACAATAATTAACTAGTCTAATTACATTGACTGGGAAATACTTACCCTGCTGTTGTGCTGTCAGGTGGAGTCCCGGTCAATTTGTATCTTAATAATTTAGTGAGCATGTCTGAAGAACACAAAGTTGTTTCCCTTTTTTGGGGGAAAACATTTTTCTGTTATGAAACATAATTTTATATGTTTATAGCAGAATACAATGAACATCATTGTGATGAAAAAAATACTAAATATATCCATCCCTGAATTTATTTCTCTGCTGGAACAAAATAAAAATGAGGTATTTTACCAGGTTAATCATGGAAAATTGTTTGAGAAATGCTCAAAACAGGGTGTCCATGGCCTCCTCATTAGGACACTCACCTATTGGCATTCCTTTCAGACCATGCAAGTGAAATGTGGCTCTATCTCAGTCTCCTTAGGGTCAGTAATAGAGTCCGTCAGGGTGGCTTATATAATATCTACATTGGTAATTTTTCTGTACAACTTAATGTTTGTAATGTTGTAATGTAATGTTCTGTGTAGCCATCTGATATATGCAGATGACCTGGTCTTGTGTCCATACAGTGCATTTCTGCAGCATCTTGTTAAATATCTGCTCTCAGTACAGCTGTGAATATAATGCTGCCAAGAGTTACATCATGACTGTTAAAACAAAGGATGATGTAAAACTGACATTTAAAGATTTTTGCTTGTGTGGAAATGTTATTAATGTCATAGACGAACTGTTATGTTATAAGTAATCTCACAGATGACAGAGACATTTATCAGCAGAAATGTAAACTGTATTGGGCAGGCAAACATGCTCACTCGTAGCATTCATATGTGCTCTGCTGATATAAAAAAACTGCACTATTCAGAACCTTCTTCTCTCCTCTGTAATCTGCACACTTTTGGCACATCTTCAACATGATCCATTCACAAACTGGTGGTTAATTTTTTATGACTAAGTGCGGACACTGTCGAGGGTACCAAGACATTTTAGTGCCAGTCAGATGTTTGTGGATTGTGGTGTTCAATGCTGTGCAGCTGATATACCGCATTTTATTTATTCATTCATGTGCAGAGTTACAATGTTTTCTAGCCCTTGTCTGTCCTAAGATTAGCTCTATAAGGTTTAATCTGAAATGTGGTCTCCCTGACTATCAAACCTTTATGTGTAATAGATTGCTTTCTTCTTTTATGGTGCAGTTTTTTTGTCTTTATTTTATCCTATGGACCTAGTTTCTCACGTCCATTATGAAGCTTGAATGAATGAATGTACGAAAAGTGTTTGAATACCACTTTGAAAAATATGTACAAACCTTTAAAGTGGTAGAATAACAATGAGATGTATTTTATGGACTTTATAGAAGAGGTGCCACAATTTAACTAGATCCAGAGGTCGAGTCCAGGTTATAAATCTGTTCTCAAAACTGAAAGTGTATTGCGCTGAAAAATGAGGCTATGCCAGGATAGAGAGTAAACCATATTTCCGGGTTTGCAAACAATGTTTTAGATGAAACAAGTTGACAAGGCATTGAAAAAAATCTATCCTCAAAAGTTAAAGTGAAATAAAAAAAGAAGACCAAGTAAAGAAAACAACACAATGGGGCTTCAGTTAAAGAAAGTGTCTGTTTTTGAGTATTAGAAGCAGAGGTTTTAAAAAATGCATTTTATTCGTGCATGTCTGGTCTGTGCAGATCAGCTGAGACATACCCTCCTCCTTCAGCTACATCTCTATCCTTCTCAGACTATAACTACATGCACAAAATATCCAGTTTTTGCCCCCATTCTGAACATTTCTTATAAGCTTTTTACATATAATGAAATATTACAAGATTTTTTTTCCCCCACTGGTGGCAGACATTCCACAGTACGAACGCAGCCTTTCTCCCTTGTTCTTTCAGACATGCTCTGGAAAAGGTCGCCTTGATATCCTCTGTCATAATATTTAATAGTAGATTTGCTTCCCCTTCAGACCAGAGATGTGGACTTTTCTTTGGATTCATCCATCTCTGCCACAGAGGATCTTTATCTCTGCTCCAGCTGCCTGCAGACAGGAGCCACTGCATGTCGTAACCCGCATAAAAAATGGAATAATGTCCCATATCTTAAATGGAAAATGCTCCATTTTGACGAAGCCTAAATCAGAATATCTAAACAATATAGTGTTCATATGACACCTGTCAAATTCAGAATAGTCATGAAATATTATTGAGCATATAAAATTATTCTTTGAATTATTTGGCCCAATGTGATACAGTACACGTACAAAAGCACTGGAACATATTGAATCCAAGTGTTTCATTGCTAAATATAATGGCATATATAGTGTATAGGGCGGTCAACATGAACATATTAACGCAGATTAATCCATCATCATGGATTAATCTGATTAAAACTATTAATGATCTGATCTGCAGCACAAAATGACTTTCAGTTCAAAGTTACATTTAGTTGCATGAACAAATGAATAGTTGATCCAGTAGTGACAGGTAGCAGAACCAAGCCATAAAATGCAAGGTGACAAACAGTACATTGGAAATATGACAAAAAAACAAAAACAAAAACAAAAGAAAAACAAGATGGAACAGCTATTGAAGGTATTTAATAAACATGTTAAGTGCAGATATATTTCCTTCTTTCTTGACTCTGTTTGCCCATGCAAAATGAAACACAATTAATATTGATTAAAACATAATTCTATTTAATTTAAGAAACAATAATTTAATTGAAATTAATCCACAGTACCCCTGTGATTAATCTGATAAACATCTGTAATAATTTCACAGCACTATATAATACAAATCACTGGAATAAACATTTTTTGCCTCTAGCATTTTTGCCATTATCATTGTAATTATGTTAAATATTCTACCTTTACTCTAGATTTCTGACATTTTTTGTCACACTCTAATGGCAAATGATCATTTTAATCCACAAATAAATGTGGAATTCATTCAGGAGAGAAAAATCAGCTTTTAAACTGTCAGCAACTGGCCAGAAAAAAGTCACTACCTGGATTTATTTAAACAAATTGTTCCATTCGATATTTACTGCAGTGATTAATATGTTCTCTAAACCTTTAACTCAGGAGTAGCCAACCCTGGTCTTGGAGAACCACTATCCTGCATGTTTTAGATGGATCCCTCTTCCAACACATCTGATTCAAATGATCAGCCCATCATCCAGCTCTGCAGAAGACTGATGATGATCCTCAGGTGTGCTGGAAGAGGGAAACATCTAAATTATGCAGGATAGTGGCTCTCCAGGACCAGGGTTTGCCACTTCTGCTTTAACTGATGCAGTCAATAATAGCCTCTTGTTTCTTAAATACTCATCATTTTGTAGAGAGAATAAAGATGGGACGGTGCTTCACTGGATAAAGGTCATGTGATCTGATGAGTCCAAACTGAGTTAGAGTAGAGTCTGGCTTCAACAACATTATGTGTCCATACAACGATTTGAATGAATGAATGAATGATTTATTTCGAACATGTGCAAAGTGCAACAATAATCAATACAGCAATAATAATAATAACAATGACATGTCCGAAAAGGAGTAGGATGAAGCATAAACTTATTTAATCCTACCCCTTCTTCACTTCCTCAACAACCTAAATACATCTTGTAGTAATATAGTGCATAGTACCAAAAAGGTGATAAATAAAATAATAACAATAACAATGATAACAATACCAATAATCAATAACTGAAGTACTAAACATAGACATATATACAAAAAAAAAACAAGTAAAACAAATGAGCAGATAGGAAAGTAGGTAACAAATAGAGTTTTTTTGTTGTTTATTGTTTTCTTTTTTCCTCCCTTCCTTCTTCTTCTTTTCCCTTTTTTTTTTTTTTTTTTTTTGATGGAAATAAATGTAACTTTACTTTAGGTGATTAAAATGATGTACGCTATGATCACAGCCAAAAGTCCAGAAATATTAGATCATAAAACTTTTTCTTTGGCGTTTATGTGTTTAGAATTTGTTGATTTTTTTTGAAAGATCCAAAGGCGGCTTGAGGTTCAATTAAAAGTCAAGTCCAGCCAGTGATGAGTTCTGGATCCGAGTCAACCATTTAATAAGATCACATGTAAATTACAGATTCATTGATCATGAACTCTCTTGTCCAAAGGTCAGGCTCAACTCCCCAAAACCAGCGCCCCGCTAGACAGTATCTTCTGGGTGTCCCCACCCCGAAATCATAGGTTGGACTTTGCAACATCATCGGAAACCGTCTTGGACCACTACCTAATGACAGAGCTGGCCACTCTCAGTACCACCCAGTTTACCTCCTATAAAGTATGGGAAACTTAGTGTTTGTGTGTCTGAATGTGAGTTTTTTGTCTTTTTTTATTATCATAACTAGCCCATAACATAAAGGCTTTTTAAAATTTGTAGAGGATGAGTGCCTTGGAATTTAGATGTTTTCGAAAAGGGTTTTGTCATTGTTGAATATAAATATAACTTTTTATGTCTGGGTTTGGGTGTTGCATAGAGTTCAGTTTGTGTAGTTCAGTCATTACACTTACAATTCATTCACACACACCCCTTGAGTCCATGCAAACCTTACAATTCAACTCTGCATGTGCGCTTGTTTTATTTTATGTTACATACCTTTTGCAACCTCTACAAGTCGAGCTGAAAAATTCTGATAACTGTGTTTATTTTCACCACTAAATTAGACTTAGACTTTATCTATTCCAGAAAAGAAATTTGTTTTCACTTATCTGTACGTAGGATTGTCACAAACGCATATATGGGCATCAAATAGAAAAGAAAAACACAGAGAAAAGGCAAACATCACAAATGGGTATATCAAAAAATTCTGGCAACAGATATGATGAGTAGAATATCAACAAATAACTAATCAAATCTATGTAGTATATCAAAGTAAAGAGAATTAAAACTACTCATGCACTCAAAGTAACTAAAAACAAACTCAAATTAAAAGACTGAATAAAGATAAAATCTAATTAACATTTCAAAGCTCCAACAACTCGAGCTTTGATGATAGAAATGGCAGTGGTTTTAAAAAATTAAAGATTAATTCCATGTGTTTTATGCCTTCCTGTGCTGCGCTGGCACTGAGCTTGGACATGCTTTCCTCCAGCCATATCCTCTTCCTCATCCGATGAAGCTGTGAGTTATTACTGAGCCAGATGGGATATACGGCCCCTTCCGGATGTTCTGGGTCCACCCCGGGGTCTCGTCCCAGTCCCATCCACAGGGATATATTCACAATCACAGAGCATCCTGACTGGCCATAAATGATAAACTATGTTAAATGGCTGTGAAGATTCACTGGCTCTACTTTGCCTCATTGCCTGGAGGAGAGAGTAAAATAGATGGCATTTCAAATTTAACCACATTAGTGCGCAGACCATCTTCTCGCTAACTCGTTTTTCTTCCTCTCTTTCTCGCACCCAAAGGAGTTGAAGGGCCAGATGTCTCAGCTGCGTCCCCTTCTGTCAGTGGTGGAGCAGTACAGATTGGACCTGCAGACGCTGGCCACCCTGCGGCTCGAGCTCCTCAACCTGTCCATCATCTTGACAGCCATTCAGGAGGAGATCGGAGCCTACGATTATGAGGAACTACAGCAGAGAGTTTTACTGCTGGAGACCCGACTGCACAGCTGCATGAACAAACTCGGTAGGTGGAAGGAATGTGATGCAAGTGCCTTCAGAAGGACCTCATGGTATTGTGTTTTCTAAGTAGATGCAAAGTTCACTTCATCAAATGATTTTGATATTTACTCAGTTATGTACATACACTGGAAAATGATCGAAATTTTACTAACTGTATTTTTCTTATTTGTAGTCAAAATATGTCATCACACTTAAAACTAGAAAAGCACTTGACATGAACATTTCAGCCAAACCCATAACTTTTTTAGTTATCTTGGTAACTAACGAACACAAACGGCGGTGAAAACATAACTCTACCAGAGTAATGAGACATAATCACTTCAACAGTAACTTTTTTGTGAGATAGAAGAATTTATTTTTAGACAATAGATCTGGAAAATCTTAATTTCATGTCCATTTGCAGATTTTATAGCTTGAATTAATCAAAAAAAAAAAAAAAAAAAAAAAATCTGTCAATGGAACAAGTGTGGTGTGGAATAACGAGCTTGGTAAGATTTCTTGAAATAAGATTTTCAAGATTTATTATGTAAAAATCAGTTCTCAGCAAAGTAAGACATAAAATCAAAGAAAAATAAAAAAAAAATTCAAAGAACCAAAATGTAGAAAAATAAACAAAATGAACAAAAACTAATAAATATTTACAAAATGCCAAATAATGTGGAAAATTGCAGAAAACGAGTATTGACATTTGGTCAGAGCAATTAAAAAAAAAATGGTGAAATAAAATAATAAAAAAAAAAAAACCCACCTCTTGCTTTTTGGCACCTTTTCCATGCACAAAATAAAATAAAACTGTTGAATTTTTCTGAATATTTTAACAAAATCATCCATTCAGAATGTAACAGCGCTGACATTTAAAGAGTTAATAATCAGCTCCTCATCAGACTGATAATGATGCAATGGCCTCCAGGTGTAATGGAAGAGGGAAACATCTAAAACATGCAGGACCCTGGCCCTCTAGGACCGCAGTTTGACACCCCAGCTTTAGGCGATTATGTCTTATTTGGACTAGAAATGAGAACATTATACTTGGTGAGAATTAGATTGAGTGAGTTCAGTAAATGCATCCTATTACACTGGCAGCTTTGTTATCATAGTTTTCTGTTTTTTTATGCTGTGAAAAACCTGTGTCTTAATCTCTCTTACATTGACATTCACTGTTGCCCATAAAATTGGAATAAAATATTTTACCCCCTCCCCCCAAAAAACAAGATAAACAAAAAAAACATCAAAAAGAATGTGAAAAGGAGACAGTGGGCCAATTCACACAGACTCAAAATAATAAAGCAAAACAAGGGCAACTAAAATCAACCATCACAGATCACTGCAGAAGACACACCCACATCAGGACAAGATAATAACAGCAGAGACAAACAAACTCAAATGTTGGATCAAAGAGGTAATCAAGATCAGGAAGCAGACGAGCAGCACAAGTCCGTCCTCCAGAGACTACTCAAGGCAGGAGGGGCGTGGCCAGCTCGACGGGCTGTGATTGGTCGGGCTCACCAGCTGATACATGACACGTCAGCAGTTGGATGATGCTATTGAGGAAACTGTCAAGCAGGAAACTTCTAAAAACTTGTCCTTGTCTGAACAAAAGGAAAAAAAAGAAAAGTATAATTACATTAACAGAAGACAAAATAAATGTCATTAGCCTTAATATTTTTACCACTTCTTATGAAATGAGTGCGACAATGGGCCTCATTCACAAACAGTGCGTACACACACATCTGTACTCAAACTCTCTGTATAACAAATCCAGGATTCACCAGTGTTTTCTTACACACATTTGTTCTTACTCTATGAACAAATTTAGAATTACCTCAGACCGAAGGAGGCTGAACTGACTTAGATGTTGTAAATGCATACCTTTTATATACTCACAGATGATATAAAACCGCATTCATTAACGAGATATTTAATTAGCATTTTAAAAATCACTAATTTCCTAATATATTAGCCAAATGTATTAAACAACCGTGAAATTTACAGACTTTTGTTCTCATCATTGTGCAATTAAAATATCAAACAATGACAACAGTCCTAGTTTATAAAGGAATCTTTGAGAGCCGTGAATATATGTTGTGTCCAATTATTACTGCTGTTCTCTCATCCTGTAACATTAGATCAAGTAGACCTTGTCCTTCATCATTCTCCTTCTTTTCCCCCTGGTCCATAATGTGTTTTTTGGCATCAACATTTGGCATGTTGAACCACTTTTTTTTTCACCTGAGCCACAAAACATTTCTCTGGGGATACTACGTTGACAGCCTCAGTTATTGTGGTCCAAGCAGCTTTTTTTTTTTTTAACCATCGTCACCCCCGAGGAGATACTCTTGCAAAGAATTCCTCATCTGGCTTCCACCTCAGACACAATTGTTCCGATGTCTATAGTTGTAAAAATCTTGTTTTTTGCCTTTTGGTGCCATTGCGTCTAATAAATTGTGAGTTGTACCATTTCTCTCCTTGTGGAAGTGCTTCATTCATGTATGAATCAACTCTAGGCAAGCAGCTTCCTCATATAGAGAAATGGGGCTGTGGTAGTATGCTAATCACATGCTAATTAGAAATGTGATAGATTAGAATAGAATGAGTCTGAGGCTACATTTATATGGAGACGATGAAAACAGAAGACACAAAAATGGTTTCTTGTCTTCAGTTTTGTCATCCACGTTTAGACGAGCATATTCAGGAGGCAATCCTTGTTTATACAAAAACACAACAGTTTGGATTGCATGCCAGGCCGGCTATGTCCTTTTCTGTTTTTAACATATGTAATTGTACACCCGTCTCTGTTCGGCTATGGTATGACTCCTGTACATTTACTAGAGCTGCTAGTGCTAATGCTAATGCTAATGTTAATGCTAGTGCAGCTGGAAGATCTATGGATTCCAGGTTGTCCGACATATTTGTTGCTTTACCTGCTCAGCATATGAATGTAACATGAAATTGTATGTGACTTGAACATATGTGACGTAAAGACGCCTGCAACGTTAACATGTACGTTAACGGCAACTTCTGATAAAATATGATGTTGTATTTAGCCACAATCGTCCTCGTGTAAATGGACCCTGAGGCTACGTCCAGATGAGTTTGATACGGGTTTAGTTTTGAAATCGGGTCAAAAAATATTAAAAATGGAAATGTTTCCGTAAAAAATCTGCATCAGCATTGGGACAAAACGCTTGCTGAAAATGAAGCAATTCACATGCTACACCACTATGAGCACTGTAGGCCAGTCCCACCGGATACAAAAGAACAATAGAAGAAGAAGTGCGCATGTGCCCATGTCCCTTTTTCTACCAGCGTGACACATGTGGTCATGACATGGATGTGAACACACACGCTTTACTCATCAAAATGGGTTCGGAAATGGCACCATCTCTAGATCTTCACAATCTGGGAACCGTTTTCCAAAGATATCATTTTAACGAAAAGGCCAATCCATTAAGAAAGTACGTCAGTTTCACGCAAATTCGTTTCCATGCGGACTGAGCTTGAATCAATCATAATGAGAGCCAAAGTGGTCAAGTCTTACGAATCCCACAGTGATTTTGTGTACGTACTTTTATTTTGCACAAAGTAAGAACATTTCCACATACATGTTAATGAATGAGGCCCATTATGATTGATTGATAAAGTTTAACTGGGAATTAGTATGTAATTATTGTACCTTGCCAACTGTGATTACTGATGCGTATAAATAGGAATAAAAAGAGGAATGTGTCTGAAAACAAAATTATTCCAACTTTATGGGTGTTTAACAGTGACAAAAATACTAAAACAGTGATTTTCAAAACTGTAAACATTAACAAGTGTCTGATTTGTGCTGCTTATCCCAGTTTGATTTGTATTTAGAATATAACATTTCCATGATATACAGTTAAATCTGGACACTCATATCCTTGTGTATATGGTACATAGTAGTATCCCGGTCACTCATTTCTGCTTCTGTTTGCTCAGGTGTCTGTGGTGTTTACAACATAACATTCTATTTTATACATAACTTTACATTTACTGTAGCTGTGGAAAACAAGGTCACTTTTGGTTTATAGTAGATGAAATGCCATAGAAGGACAATGTGACGTTATAGATTTGAGCTGTTCATCTACTGAGTGACAAGATTGACAGGTAAATATGTCCTTCAGTTGTTATTCTGTCACTCTGACCACAGAGGATGAGGAGAGGGATGAATATCTGCAGCCGTGAGTGATGGCGGAGTGTCATCATAATGGAGGTTAATTACAGCTGTCACAATCAATGAGTTAATGCAGATTAATCAATCACGATAATTAATCTGATTAAAAGTTTTAATGCCATTAACCCCTCTGCTGTAGAATGGTTCTGAACATGTCTGCCAACGCATTTCAGGCAGTTTGTCCAAGTGGCGTTAACGTCTGCCAATAGTCAGTTGATCTGACTATTAGAAATGGAAGATGCTAAACAGCATGTTGGCCTCTGGGTGGAAATATGAGGACAAACAAAACCAAGACAGAACAGTCGACCCATACAAAGTATTAGACCTGCAGGGAGGTATTTTCTATTCACTGAAGCGCTTCAGATTCAAATACCAAATTAACATGAAGCATATGTTAGCTGGGGATTCACTAAGGCTAATGCATCACTCAGGTTGTTCAGTACAGATACATTCCCTTCCTTCTAGAGTCTGTTTGGTCATGGAAAATAAAATCAACTACTGTAGATGAAACATGAATGATATTTAGTTGTGATTAATCAAAATTAGTCCACAGCAACCTTGTGATAAATCATAATTTGCCAGCCTTATTTTAATGTCGTGGGCAGCAGAAAAGGCCACATGAACTGCACCGTCGGAGGAAACGATTGATTTAAAATATTTATTTAGCGATTTGACACTCATTTATATTATTCGTATAAGGGTCAGAACATCCAACACAAGGTTTTTTCTGTGACAATATATATATATATATATATATATATATATATATATATATATATATATATATATATATATATATAAAATATTATTTTTAATTTTTTTACTTTTTAAAAACTTTTTTAACTACCATTTTACACCTCCACAGTAATCTATGACTGTCAGTACACCAGGCAGAGGCTGTCGAAATTGGAATTATATGCAGGATATTTAAATCAGGAAACATTGTTCACAAACGCAAATATGAGATACTCCAAAATCCCAACAGTCTCCGAGACCCTGATGTGCATGTAAACAGTCAATTTTAGACTCAGTTTATGTGTGAATAGGGTTTCAGGCAATAAGGATACCATGGGACTAGACTACAGAGTGACACTTCCATCCCATCCCACTTCCACAAAAATACTCACAGAATAATGAGTCCTGTGTGCTCCTGTTCCTGGGTTGTGTTTGATTGTTTTAAGAGCTGAGATAGACTTTAAGAAATGCAGTGGGTTTTTTTTTTTTTTGTCTTTTCTTTTCTGGGCCCTCTCATACCTGACACATTTCATGCTGTTCACTATTAATTATTCATGGAAACTGCTGTTTCTATGTGAAAACTGACCGACTGTCACAACCATTTCTGTCCATTACAGTACTTTTTTTCCCCTTGTCCTTTCCCAGTCAAATGATAAATAACAAAAAAAGGACTTGCATGAATCCCAAAGGAACTCTGAAAACCTGCCAGACGACAGAAATGTTTGACCAGTGCATAAGACAGATACTGTGATACTGTACGAATGAGGGCAGCAAAAAGTGTCAACACGTGGGTTAAAACTGTATATATATATATATATATATGAGAATGAACTAACCTGTTATAATGTATAAACCATGATCATGAACGACATGTGAGTAAACATTAAATCAGCAGTGGTTTCCAACCTTTTTTTTACTTGTAACATCACAAATTTCTGGTAACCACAGACATTAAAACAGGGACGTTTCTTGCTAAAAATGTATATGTTTTTGATCATGTAATAGATTACTATAGTATGTTACAAATAAAGGTTAGTTTTAGACAATTAGACAGCAGTCTATATAATGTAGTATATGATTATAGACAGAGGCAGGTGTAGATTACCACAAAGGACAATCAGTCAAGTTTGTATTTACAAGGCCAACAATTAATACTCAACAAATAACTCAAACTATAAATTATGAAACAACTGCAGCATCTGAAACTGATCCCAATGAACATTTGACAGATAAACAGTACGACATACTGCAATAATCTAAACATTCCCATGTGTATTTTTCTCATATTTAGTCAAAATATCTCATCACACTTAAAATAAGACATAATCACTTAAAGAGTAACTTAATTCAAACCAAAAAATAATTAGCAATAAAACAAGTGAAAATTACCATGGTAAAATATCTTTTTTTTTTTTTTGTATTTAAGTTTTTATTCATTTTTATGGTGCAAACATATACATTCATTGTGAGGAGATAATTTAAGGATATATGAAATCCAAAACAAAATTAACTCTCACCTCAAACAAAACATAAAAATAAAATAAATAGATAAAACGAAATAGAAAATATTGTCATATGAGTGGTGAAATATCTTAAATAAGATTTTCCATATCTGTTGTCTATAAATAAATTATTTATATGTCTTATTTTAATTGGGATCAGATATTTTTTTACTAGAAATGAAAAAAAATATATACTTGGGAAGATTTTGATTTTTGTTTCTGTGAAGTTACCTTATATTTTTTATGAGTAATTTTTTTTTTGTTTGTTAATCAATTATTAGAAATTTCAGGTGACCCCAGTTGAATTCCAGGAGTCCTGACCTCAAGGTTGAAAAACACTACATTAAATACACTATGGCTTTTGGCTAAGATCTGTTCTTTTCAGTTTAGTATCTCATACGTCCCCCACCCATGGACCATATATTACATTGATTTTTGAAGCAGAGGAGACAGCATAAGGGCTTGCTCCGTCCATTCCATGCATCGACCTGGTATTGCAGTACCTCGAGGAATGATGCAACCCTTTCTCTTCTAGAATTTCTGCTAGTGGGATTAATAAAGGAATATCTTATCTGATCTATATCTTATCTTATCTTGCTTTGTAATAGCATTTTCTTTTGCACACACTCTTGACCGTCTTAGACTAATATTTCCGTGTGAATATGGAAAACTGATTAGATCACATGACCCATTTCCATTGCTCCTCAGTCCAGTCTTTTTATTCAAATCAAAGTCGATTATCCTGAAGTGCTTTAATTTAGGCTACACAGCTGTTTAGTCCCGATCCTTTACGTTTTCTTCACATCTGTACATGATGTAGTTTTTAATATCAAACATATCTGTGAATTGTAATGTTTATTTTATGGCTTGATCTTCAATCATGACATTTTCCTGAGCACATTTCTTCCTCAGAGATGACGGTTCTCCACTATCCTTTCAGGTTTTAATTATGCATTGAGAAGTTTTTAACCCAGTTTTAGAAGTGTCAGCATCTCTTTAGTTGCTTTCTTTGCTTGATGCAGGCCAATATGCACGGTTCTGGATGGATGAACGGGTGCTTCTATGAAACTGGTCCCTAAAACCAGGACACCGAGGATAAAAAATTCTAACCAGCTCTAGACTAATATTAGGAAGCATATTTGAAAGCACCCTGGGTCTATTTAAAAAAAGAAAAAAGAAATGTGTGCTGAAATAAAGGAGTTTGTTTTTCAGAAAAAAATAAAATAAAATTGTAACACAATAAAAGGCAATGAAAATGATGCACTACTACTTTCATATATTTTTTTTATTCTCTCAGAAGTACATTGTGCAAGGCAGAGTGTTTTGCAAAAAATGTCTGCTGTTGCAAAATGACTCATGATTTATTTGTGTTTAAATGGTCAGTTTCCACATGTAACACCAGTGGACACGATTAGTTACACACAAAACCTTGAAAGAGTGTTGGTTCATGAAAAAAAACCTACATGACTGGTTTGGAAAAAACACTAGGATTGTCAAATTTAACACAGTGTCTTTATTTATAATTGTATAAGACCATTTACAGCCATGTTTTCTAGATCAAATGCACTGATACCTGGGTAGTTTTTCATGTTCCAATTTTGGCCCCAATGATTGATTAAAAATTCACTCACTTTGGGATGGATATATATATATATATATATATATATATATATATATATATATATATATATATATATATAAAATTACTATTATTATTATTATTATTATTGCATCTATCTAAGGTCATCATTGGGTACCTGCTGGAGGGGGAAATGTCTAAATTTATCTTGTATTATTGGTTCTAAAAAGCTCAAAATCTACCAGGTACCAAAATTAACCCAATTCATAGAAGCACTCATACACTCGACACATTATAACCAATTATCTGTCTGTTACTTAACAGATAATAACAGTGTTCATTTCTTAGTGCTTGTGCAAAAGTCACATGGGAAGATTTGCACATTCAGTCCACATAATCAGGTGATTATATTTAAGTGGCTTTTATTAGCAATACTGTTTTTATCAAATATACAAGGGTGTCAGGTATATTAGACCTTCACCTCTGAGGTCACATCCATTATGCTGAGTAATTCCTCAGTGTTAAATATTGACAGGTGGTAGCATTGAGTGGGTACCCCTAGATCTGGAATTGCTCCCAAGTTAAAATGTCTCCTTTGGTCTATGATGTTGGATTTCTGTTAATGCAGTAATACATAAATGATTTATGGCTTCATCTGAGCACCAAAAAAAAAAGACCACATTCATAGTAATTCACAAATTTCATACTTAAACCTAGAAATAATAATTATGGATTACATTTCTATAGCGCTTTTCAAGGCACCCAAAGCACTTCACATTATTGATCCATTATTCATTAATTCACACGGTGGTGGTGGTAAACTACGTTTGTAGCCTCAGTTGTCCTGGGGCAGACTAATGGAAGCCTGGTTGCTAATTTGTACCATTTGCACCCTCCGAAAATTCAAACAGCAGTGTGTGGCACTGTAGGCAAAGTGGTTGAAGTGTCTTGGCCAAGGGCACAGAGCAGGATTTCAACTGCCAACCCTTCAGTTATTGGACAACCTGCTCTACCTGCTGGTTTCTCCAAACAACTGCATTTCTACCTGTTTTGAGAGATTATTTCTAACTGAAAATAACCAGGTTATGTTTGAATTAATATTAAAAAACAGAGTCATTTCTTACAAGGTTTGCAGTATCTCTGTGGATTTCTAATTTCTAATTTAAGCCTTTTGTCCAGGTCTCAGTAAAAGTACACACTCATGTGTCATATGGAGAGGATGTTTTTCACTCGAAAGGTTTTGAATCGTGCAGCTCATGTGGACAAATCACCGTCACTAAATTAAACCAAGGGTCATGTTTATCCAACTAAAAATGCATTGAATGAAAAGAAATTAAAAACACACTAATGGATCTACGTATTATATTTGGTTGGAAAGGACCTCAAATAGAAAGAACTAGAAAGAAATGAAATGTAATATTCATGATCATATTGTAATTGTATAATCTCCTGTAAGTGTGTTTTAAGACGAACAAAAAAGGACTCACAGTAGATGTACTTGTTTAAACTGTAAGTTAGTCATTTTTATTTATAAAGCACCTTTCTCAGACAAGGGGTCACAAAGTGTTTTACAGCACATATTCACCCATTCACACACACTCATAGACAGCTGCTGCCATACATGGGAGCAACTTAGGGTTCAGTGTCTTGCCAGAGGACACTTCCACATGTGGACAACCAGAGCCAGGACACAAACAGCCAACCCTTTGATCATTGGACGACCCACTGTACCAACTGAGCCATAGTCACCCTACTGGACAGAAAAGACAGACCCTCACCACACTGATTCGTTTTTGAAGACATACATGCTCGGTGGCGGCTCCTGAAAATGTTCACGGGAGAGGAAAATGATCTGATAATGTCTGAGGTTACTCATTCAACTGGTGCATTAATAGGTCGTTATTATTATAGACATTATTGACCTTATTTCTTTCTCTCTCTGCAAATTGCAAAACAATTGCAATGCCACTTCGATCAAATAGATGGCATTACAGAAATCTTTACCTTGTTGCTAGTTTATAATACATAATAGTGTAAGGTTGTAAACAACATTCATAGTTGACTCCATTACAACCAATTCCACCCTATTTACATTATTTCAAAATTGTATAATGTGAAATAGCCAAGGATACCTTTATAAAAAACTATGTTCAAAAACAACATAAGAAAGGGAACAGTTTTAAAAGAAAAAATAATATACATATACTATTACTATATTATACTACAGACTGTCAGATTTTCAAAATGTGCAGCCTCTACAACTCAACTTCAGTATCTTCAAGTGTCGCTGACCATACTCAGGACTTCGCCCTGATTGGACAATCATATCCACAGAGAGACATGAGATCAGTCAGCCCCACTAAAGTAGGGAAGGGGGAAGTTTTATTTTTTATTTATTTTTATTTACGTTCCCTATGGTGTGCGCCTTTATGAAGAAAACACCCATACATGCTACAGGTTTGGACTAATTTTTCTACTAATAGTGCTTGTTATTAATTTGAGTTGATTATTGATGCTGTCAGTTCTATTATCAGATATGAAAAAATAATTGAGTAATGACTTTACAAAGCAAATCTGAACTTACTTTATTATGGATGGCCATTAAATACAGTGAATTAAAAAAAATAAATGAAATAACCTCTTCTTTCTGGATCATCAACTGATCATGTTGATAGGAGCATGTATACAATTTATTTCATAATTACTGTCTTTGTTTCAGATGAAAAAAATAATAATAATAATATTACACACAAAAGCCCCATCTCCCAAAACTGAGGAGTCCTTTGAATCTGTCTGGATCATTATCCAGGACAAGGTCACATTTGTCAAAGTAATTTCCTGCCAGGGGCCACATTCAGTCCAGTATGATCTCTGATCAGTAAATGAATAACATAATTGCCCATAAATAATGACAACTCCCAAGTTTTTGTCTTTGTTTTAGTGCAATTAAAAAAAAACATTAAATTGTGAAAATGTTCCCGTTTGCAAACTATCTTTTCACAAAACTGAAAAGAAAAGGCTGAGGTTTTGTAAGACAATTTTAACAACATTATGACTCAACTTATCGTTTACACATGTGTTTTATACACAATGTTACACAAACGTGGTAACAGGCATGATGTTAAAAATTGGACATTTAGAATTTGAAACTAAGATAACATTTTCTACAATATTACATCTTATCTTTCATCGTATGATTAACGCAATGTACAGATTGCGATGAATCAACAAATGCATCACACGTTGAGTAAAAGGATAAATACTTGTAAAATTGCACTTAATTTCCTTTAGACATTTCATGTTTGTTCAGGTTATTCACATTTTATTGTTAAAGGTTAGTTTGTAAATGTAAATATTTTCACAGTGTAATGTTATTTTGTTCACATGAACCAAAAACAAAATCTGTTGTTGCCATTATTTATTTTTTATTTGTTATTATGCTACTATTTAACTTCAGATCATATTATTCTGTATGTAACCCTGAAATAAACTTTAACTAATGTACTGGATTGTAGAGACATATTTTTTCTTTATTTCTTAGTTTAAGAATCTCCATTATTCTCTACCAAACAGGAAAATATTAATAAAATATTACAATTCCTACATTTACAGAGACAGAAAAACAAAACTAAAAAGAACATAGTTACATTATTTTAGCATTGTTTCATTATTTATTGCAGATATATTAAGATTTGATTACGTCTCGATATATAAGTATCAAGCATTTATGGACTAGATATATGAATTGATTTTGTTTACAGCTGTGGTTCAATGAATTTGTGTGACCACTAGAGGGAGTAATGAGTCACTCTGTTGATGATGAGAAAAACAAATGTTATGGGGCTTTTGACCAAAGTGTAAGTATTAAAAAGCCCCCACCACCCCCACCCCCTAGTTAGTTTTGATTCCAGCAAACATACAAAAGCACAAGGTCTGATATATACCAGAGTAAAAGTAACATGTGGTTCAATATCTGTACCAGCTGAACATCTCATTATCATCACTTTTAATTTGTGATTTCTGACATCTCATTAAATAGGTGACACCTCTTGTCCATAGTCGCACTTCCTGCCTCTCATGTGTTTTGTTTTTTCACGTCTCTTACTCTGTAGCATCTGTTATGTGTGATACATGCTCCTCTATACACATCATTTTTGAGTCTTCTTTTATAACTTTAGTGTCACATTTTTCCTCCCAAATGTATGGACCTTGTAATTTCAGACATTGTTCCTCAAAAATTGGTCCAATCAAGTGAAAGTAAACATTAACATGAAAAAGTACATTTGTACACATTTATCAAGCAGGCTCATTTTTAGATATCCTAGTTATTCTTTTTTAAAATATTGTACCTCTTAAAAAAAAAAAATCACATCTCAATGTTTTTTCAAAAAAGGTGATCATATATTGATTTATTAAAGAACTAGAGGGTAAGTAGGGGCACATCCTCCATTGTAGTCCCAAAATACTAAGATAAAAATACACTAAAATCTAATAAAAGCCTAAAAAATACTAAGATAAATACAATAAAATATAATCAAAGCTACAAATACTAAGACAAAGATATAGATGATTGTTAAGTTTAAAGTGTTAGATTTTCATTCTTTTGTGCATATTATTGATATTCATGAGTTTGAACCATAGACTATGGTAATAAATAAATGTGATAAAATTAAATATGGACAAAGTTTCTACTCACGTGACCCATTGGTTTCTGAGCTGAAATGAAGCATAGTAGGTGATTCCCACCATCGCCATCTTCGTAGCATCACACGCGGTCACATGTTTTTGTCACTCTTTCAAATTCCCAAAATGGATTCAGAGGTGAAAGTGAGAGCATGGGGGAGATTGATTGACACCTACCAAATTTTCCTCTGCTAGGAGCTAACTTACAGCTAATGGAGGTAGACAGGCTAAAGCTAAGGCGCAGTGTTAACAGAAAAAAAATCGCAGCTGCCACTTTGCTGCTGATCTAAAACACCTCAAATCAGCAAAGGGGCCTGGAGCCATGAGGGAGACGAAGTCTGAGCGCCTGGCTATGTAATTTTTATTTTCCTACTATGGCGACACCACTGTTAGCCAAACTCGCCTTCTGATTGGTCAAACTGAAATCGGATTAGAGAGAAACATAAAATGAAAATGCAGAAGCTGGAGTAGAGAGATGATGGAGCATACATGTGATGACGAAACCCATCTAACCCTAACCCGATGGTGGTGATGCGATAGTTTCCACACTGACATTAACCAAGTGAGTTAGTCAAGCTGATATGGATCATCACCAGCTAACTCGTCCTGTGTATCTCTCTACTCCAGCTTCCGCATTTCTGTTTTGGGTCTATCTCCATTTCACCTTTCGAGTTTCAATAACCAATCAGAAGCTGAGTGTGGCTAACATAGTAGGAAAAAAATTGTCACATTCAGGTCAGACTCTGACCCAGGAAGGCCTCGGCTTGGTCTCATTGTGCTCCCCATCCCCCACCACTCCAAAATGTTCCATACTGACACCCAGGGGCGACATGACAGCAGCAACCACATCCCCCAGCCGGTCAAACCTGATTAATTTATATAAATATAATTTCACTTACCACATAAACTGAAGCACATGCATCTATCTATCTATCTATCTATCTATCTATCTATCTATCTATCTATCTATCTATCTATCTATCTATCTATCTATCTATCTATCTATCTATCTATCTATCTATCTATCTATCTATCTATCTATCTATCTATCTATCTATCTATCTATCTATCTGTCTGTCTGTCTGTCTGCCTGTCTGTCTGTCTGCCTGTCTGCCTGTCTGTCTGTCTGTATATCTATCTATCTATCTATCTATCTATCTATCTATCTATCTATCTATCTATCTATCTATCTATCTATCTATCTATCTATCTATCTATCTGCCTGTCTGCCTGTCTGTCTGTCTGCCTGTCTGCCTGTCTGTCTGTCTGTCTGTCTGCCTGCCTGTCTGTCTGTCTGTCTGTCTGTCTATCTATCTATCTATCTATCTATCTATCTATCTATCTATCTATCTATCTATCTATCTATCTATCTATCTATCTATCTATCTATCTATCTATCTATCTATCTATCTGCCTGTCTGCCTGTCTGCCTGTCTGCCTGTCTGTCTGTCTGCCTGTCTGCCTGTCTGCCTGTCTGTCTGCCTGCCTGTCTGTCTGTCTGTCTGCCTGTCTGTCTGTCTGTCTTCACCTCTAATCTCAACAAACATCAGCATTTCTCGTACACATTTCTCTCATCTCCTATCAAATAAAAAATAAAATCCCCCAAATTTCCGAAATAAACTTTTTGTTGGAAAATTTCTAGTGAATGTAAAATCAAACTATTTACTGTGGTATTTGTTTTTCGCACTCTGGTATTCACTTGTGTCATTTTTCCCCACAACACTATTAACATCTTGTTGACCGGAGCTGGTGTTAAATGATGTTAAATGAAGTTAAATAAGCTGTCCAGGGGACCTCATCACTCACAGTTGCTGCATTACTTGGTTGCTCTCACTTTGATTGCCGTGTATGAAGTAAAGTGACGTTACGCAGCAGCAGTAACACGGTGCATTTGATGACAGGTTGTGGCCGGCTGACTTCAGTTAGCAGCCCAATCACCGTGAGAGCCTCAGGGTCACGCTTTGGCTCCTGGATGACTGACGCCATGATTCCCAGCTCTGACAGCAGGGTAAGTGCACAGTTTGTGTGTGTGTTTGACTCTTGAGTGTGTCTATGCATGTGCACGACAGTCCAAGCAGGTGTTGTGAATGCAGTCATAAGACCATATTTTTTTTCTTAATGTATTTCTTCTGTCTCTTTCTGCCTTACTTCTAACATGACTCCTGTGTGCACTTTGCTTCAGCTTTCAACAAGCTTCACCCATTTTCTGCGCACATACTCACACACGTTCTGTTTGGGGAGCACATATTAAGCTAGTTGTCAAGGCGACTGTCTCCCACTTGCCAGGTGTGATTTATATCGCCATGGTGACCCTTGCCTGTTCCCTATTAGAGCTTCTCCCTCGTGATGAGAAGGAGCTATACAGAGCAGCAGTATCCCAGTTATTACCTCGCGTCTCCCAGTTACCACTGTGTGACACAGCTATGCATGAGGCCTCTTTATTTGGATCTGTCTGTTTGCATCTTTGTCCCAAAAATAGGAGGCTGCCTCTTTTTTGGGCTCTTAATGCTGCATACAAGGTGTTCCTAAATCTAAGGATGACATTCAGCAAGTACTGCATTTTATACATACATACACCTTCCAAACTGTCATTCAATGCAACACTGTAACCATGAGTAAATAATACAAGTCAATAAAATGTCATGAATTTGCTGCATTGTAAACTATTTGATGTGCAATGTTAAAGGTGAAGTGAAGTGAATAACACTGAATGGCATTGGATGATAGTACATACAATTATGAAGATTATTTATCTTTGACACACTTTTCAATAATTCCGGAATCTTGGAATTTTATATTTGCCGCCAGTAAAATACTCAAGGAGTGCAGCCAGAATTCTGCATTATGTCATGAGTTGTACCCAGTCCTCCATGTTAACCATTGTGGTGCATTTTGTGGTGATAGTTGAATATAAAACACTTCCAGCAGCTGGGAATATCTGTTCAGTGGTGTCATGGTAACAAAAGAAAAGAAAGGGGTAGGAAAATTTTATTAATTGACAGTATTATTGAGTTTCTAGGTATAAATAATAATAATAAACAGGGTTTCCACCAGTACTTGCCCCCCCGGCAGGCTAAAACAGTCACTGTTTTAAAGAAATTAAAAGCACTTATTTTTACTACATTTTCTTTGATTTTTTTTTTTTATTTGTTAGTGGTTCTCATCCCATCTGGTTACTTTCTCATACTTTGGTCAAAAGCCCCATAACATTAGTTTTTGTCACAGACAGAGTGACTCACTACTGCCTCTTGTGGTCACGCAATTCCCCTGAACTGTAGGTATAAATATATTCAGTTTTTTACAATACAGTACTTTGGCATCTTCAGGAAAACTTCTTTGTTCTTAACACTGATCATTTTAAATCTTTTTTTCAATATTTAAATTTACAAATACTACATGTAGCCAATTTAATTTACTAAGCATAATTATGAAATTAAAAGAAAAAAGTTAGTTCCCTTTTATCTTTTTTTTTTCATACTACATCAGAGGGAATCCCGTTATAAATAAACAACTCAGATTTTAATAAATCCACTCTCACTTGCTATGATTATTTCTGCTTATATTATTCTTTAGCATACAGTGTGCACAGTTCACATCTTCTATGCTTGCTTGTCACTGAACTCTAGTTCACTGTTTTTAAGTCACATACTCTCTTTGTTGCTTTAGCTAATAATCTATTTTTGTCACAAGCTTTTGACAAAGACAAAGAAAAGAAGAAAAAAATAGAATGCTTTTTTTTCCTCCACAGGTCACACTAATGTTGTGGAATCACATAGCACCAGTGTGTCTATCTAGCAGCTGCTGTAGCTGACAGGAGGCAGGCGTCAGATAAAGTTGTACCAGACAAGTACTTTAAGACAAGTTTTACAGACATCAGAACAGCTGACATGAACACAGCAGCCTTTATTTTTTTCCTAGTTCAGGTTTGGTTTGGTCTAGACCAGGGGTGTCAAATTCATCTTAGTTCAGGGGCCACATTAAACCAAATTTGATCTGAATTAAGTCGTACCAGTAAAATAATATGATATATACATAATGTCAACTCCAAATTTTCCTCGGTTTTAAAGTAAAAAAAACATCACATCTCCCAACTGTGATGTAGGATGAGACATGATTTTCGAATATTTGTGACACGCTCAAATATAGAATACTAATTTCGAATACTGCATTACTTGTATTGTGTTTCACTTGGAAAGAATGTCGTATTGACTTGCATTGTACAGTGACTGACAGCACTGTATCGACAAAACGCTGCAAACACAAGAAAGATGCACAACTAAAAACACATAAAACAAATGCAACAGATGATTGCTGTGAGAGAAAAATGCTTCAATAACCGAAATATAGCAGAGCGCGTACCTCTCTGTGCCCGCAATGTCTGTGCCATCAGAGTATGTTATTGGTGAATAGACTGCCTGAGCATGTGGACATGTAAAAAATGTTTCTAAAAACCTGACATAGATTCATGTGACTATTGTAAAATCTGTTCGACATTGTAGCCGAAATCAGCTGTTTCACCCAGTTTCGCCATGAAGGTTAAATGAAATAAATAAACTACGGTGAGTTTGACAGTGTGAAGATACATGTATGTTTGGTCCATGATTCAGCTCCATGATAGACTTTAGGAGCTTCTGTACATTTTTATTATTTCTTTTATTTTACAAATGTATTACAAAATTATAATCCCTCCCACCATCCAAACACATGCACTGATAGGTTAATTGGTTAATCTAAATTGTCCATAGGTGTAAATGTCAGAGTGATTGTTTTTCTACATATGTTCAGCCCTGAGATGAACTGGAGACTCATACAGGGTGTACCCCCCTTCACCCACTGTAGCTGGATTAGGCCCCCAGTGACCCTGATGATGATAAAGCGCATTCAGATTACGAGACAAGATAATTACCTTAACCATGTCATCAGAGACCCATTTTACATTATAATTTTAAGACATCAGATGTTCTAAAAACTAATTCAATTATAATTCAATTTTATTAATAAAGCCCTAAATCACAACAAAGTCATCTCACAGGGCTTTACAGAAAACACAATCAACTACAGAATAAAATAAAAGGTCCCAAGCATCCCTGTCCTTAAACCCCAAGAAAAAACTTCAAAACCCAGGGGAGAACCACACTGAAGGAGAGGACAGGCTATAGATGAACATCCATTTGTAGATGAAGCTGGGGGGGGGGGCGCAGGTCCAGCCACCTGACAGGCGAGGGAGTAGGTCCGGGGTCACATGGTCAGGACACAAGCAAGTCACGGCAGATCCTGTTGTCTATGGCTCCCCACGTGGACACTGCTGAGAGAGGGGAAAGGGACACCAGGTGACTAGCCATGAACAGACTTGGTATGTAAGGTTATAGACACGAGAGAGAGAGAGAGAGAGAGAGAGAGAGAGAGAGAGAGAGAGAGAGAGAGAGAGAGAGAGAGAGAGAGAGGTATTTTAAGTTATATATTCCAATAGTGTGTCAGCCATGGGGGGGTTCAGGGTCAGGCATATTTTTGAAGGAGCTCTGGGCCTTGCCTTTTACAGCACCTCAGGCTACCCCTTGTTTCACAAAATTATATTTTTTATCAATGTTAGATCTTATCAGGTGGCATTGTCATTTCCTAGTCTATCAACAAGATGTTAAAGAAGTTTGCTGATTATTAGGGATTGTTTTGTTTTGGGGGTTTTTCACTTTTAACTCAGAACTCCACTCAAATATATAAAATATTCTATTTTCTCTTTCTAGACCCCAAGGGTGTGATGTGATTATGATATTAATATCTTACGACCTTCAGTGACGCTGAAAATTTCAATCTTCTCATTCTTCTTTGAAACTACTGGTCATATTCATTGAAAGCACATTTTTTGTAGCTTATTTATGACAATGTCTACAAAGTTTAATCACAGCTTTTAACAGATCCGGATGTTTACATTTAATGAATTTTACTTTACATTACTAATGAGCTATATTTTGATGGAAATTGTTAGAGATATCAATATAGTTACTATGGAGCACTGGCAGAAAGTCATTTAATGTGTTGAGTTATTGTCCAGTTTAAGAACCAAGCACAGTGTGCTGTCATCCACAATAATTATTTGTCTTTAAGTATAAAGCTAACTTGTCTGTTTTGTAATCAAATTCACTCTGAAAAATCTGCAAGCTCTAAACTCTGGAGAAAAGCAATAACCTCCTAAAATGGGGATGTTTTTGATGACTGGTTTCATCAGTCAAGTAAATGTTGACCCAGACTGTTTAAGGACATCCTGTGATGCTCCATGAAGAACTCATTTCCTACCTCATAAATATTTGCAAGCCTATTTTTTTATACAATAACCATCTGAGTCATGTTTTCCTCCACCTCATGGGGAGGTTTAAATGGCATACTAGCTTTAATTTAATTTGAAAATAGACATTCAGCTTTTTCCCCAGGCATAGTCCAAATGAGCAGAAGCATCAATGGCTGAAAAAATAAAATGACCCAACACAAAAGTGCCAAACTCTGCAGTTGATTCCAATTCCAAAAGTGAGTCACTCCCTACAGACGCCGAGGTTACGTTTGACTTTACAGCAGAAATCCACTGGGTAAAGTATTCAGACCACTTGAAATTGTTCACTGTCATTGTAGCCATTGTCTAAAATCCAAAAAATTAGTTTTATTTCTCATCAATGTACACTCAGCACCCCATCTTGACAGAAAAAAAACAGAAATGTAGAATTTTTTGTGAATTTATTAAGAAAAACTGATATATCACATGATCATAAGTATTCAGACCCTGTTCTCAGTATCTAATAGAAGCACCTTTTCCGCTCGTATAGCCATAAGTCTTCTTGGGAATAATGCAACCAAGTTTTTCCACACCTGGATTTGGGGGATCATCTACCATTCTTCCTTGCAGATCCTTTCCAGTTCTGTCAGGTTAGATGGTGAACGTTGGTGTACAGCTATTTTGATGTCTCTTCAGAAATGTTCACTTGGGCTTAAATCAGGGCTCGTCAAGAACAGTCACAGATTTGTTCTGAAGCCACTCCTTTGTTATATTAGCTGTGTGGTTCGGGTCACTGTCCTGTTGAAAGGTGAACCTTCAGCCTAGTCTGAGGTCCTGAGCATTCTGGAAGAGGTTTTCCTCAAGGATATCTCCGAACTTGCCCGCATTCATCTTTCCTTCAATTGCAACTAGTCCCTGCAGCTGAAAAACACCCCCACAACATGATGCTCCCACCACTATGTTTAAGTGCAGGGATTGTATTGGGCAGGTAATAAGCAATGTCTGGTTTTCTCCACACATGCCAATTAGAATCAACACCAACAAGTTCAATGTTGGTCTCATCAGACTAGAGGATCTTATTTCTCATAGTCTGGGAGACCATGTTTTGTTTTATTGTTTTTTTTTTTTGACAAACCATGCAGGCTTTCATGCATCTTGCACTGAGGAGAGGCTTCAATCTGGCCACATAATAATAATCATAATTAAAATATATATTTATGGCGATTGGTAACAATTAACCATATTTGAATCTTCCCATTGTCTTTTCATTCATTTCATATGACAAATATAATTTACAATTAGTTACAAAGAATTTAAAGATTATTTCAAAGTTACAGAGTCAAAAGTCTTTCGTCTCTCGTCTGAGTGCATGCTGCCTGGGAGGCCGCTTGGCACTGACTTACTCCTCCCAGACAGAGTCTTTTGTTCCTTGGCTGACCCCTCCTTCTTGGCTTTAGGTATCTGTAACTTTCCATTTGGGGGTGTCCTGCCTCTGGAGAGTTCCATTGTTGTCTAATGTAAATTATCCCTTCCCCCTACACATTCCTCAGAGCCTGTCTTCTAAGCACAGAGTCCTGTTACAGCTTTGTCTCAAAAAAGTATGTTTGTATAAAACATTAAAAGATCTATCTGATATTATTATAATTTCTACTACCCCAACTGGTGGGGGGCTGCAGTGATGTTTGACTTTGTGGAACTTTCGCCCATCTCCCAACTGCATCTCTGGAGCTCAGTCACAGTGAACTTTGGGTTCTTGTTCACCTCTCACCAATGATCTTCTCCCACGATGGCTCAGTTTCACTGAGCAGCCAAGTCTAGCAAGAGTTGTGGTTAGGGCTGGGTGATATGGAGAAAAAAATAATCTCAATATATATATATATACATATATATATATATATATATATATATATATATATATATATATATATATATATATATATATATATATATATATATACTGTATATATATATATATATATATATATATATATATATATATATATATATACTGTATATATATATATATATATATATATATATATACTGTATATATATATATATATATATATATATATATATATATATATATATATATATATATATCGATATCTATGCAGTAAAAAAAAAAACAGAACAAAAAAACCCAAATGCGTGAAGTTCAGCAAGTTTTTTTTTATTGACGTGCAAACAGGTCGGCAGCCAAGTGCCTAGAGGTAGACAGGTACTAGTAAGAAAGAAGGAACCAAAGGAATATTGCCTTATTTTAATTGCAAACATAAAATCTGAGGGTAGACAGTTGAAGTGCTTCTTTAACATCTAAGATAAAAGACAGACATTAAATTGCTTTTAAATATAGATTAATAGATCCTAAATCCATTAATTCTGGTGTTTTGTGACTGTAGTACATTTTATATTTGTGTGTATGTGGATTTGATTCAACATTATTCTACATCAGCTTTTGTTGTGTTAAATTCACATTAATTTTATTCATTTTCATTTTAATCACACGTGCACGCATGCACGCACACACACACACACACACACACACAGGCTGAGATATATATACCATGGCTGGATTTAACTTGACTCAGAATCTTCAAACATTTTAATGTTTTGTGCTTTCTGACATTAAAACTGAGCTGCCATCCTTGGCCTGTGTGTGTGTGTGTGTGTGTGTGTGTATGTGTGTGTGTTAATGTCCAGGGGGGAAAAGTTTCAACCTGCGCACAGATCAACTACGCATCCAGTTGTCAGATAGTCAAGAAACTACGAGTATTCATTCCATACATGATCTGTGTCAACTAAAGAACATCAGCCAAATGATATGTCTGCAGATTTAGTTTTTGACGTTCAGACCTAATAAATTACGGGAGATTACCGGGAGAAATTATAAAACGGGAGGGTTGCCAGCTGGTTGAAGAGGTTCGTAGTGCTCGATGATTCGGCACCAATTTCTTGGATTCTCTGTAAAATACCTCTTTCTGGTCCTCATCTAACAGTTTAAATTTGAAATATCGCCATATAATGGAACCGTTGTTTTCTTTGGTACAAATACAGTCACGCCCGATTCTGTGTGTGCCGTCATGTATAAATTTAGTATATATACTAAAAAGTTACTTTTTTGATTTTCTATGTTTTGATCTAACCTTTAATTTACTTTTATCTGAAGTTAAATATAGTAAAATATCTGATTTACACTGACAATCAGAATACTAGTGCAATACATGATGATAAATTGCTTAGGAAAGGTTACGTGTGACGGAAAAAAACCCAATTATTTATAAGTTGCTACAAAAATAGTTTTTGGTTGTTCAACATTATCAGCAAATGTATAGATATAATCAAATATTGAAGAGCTAACCTTTTTTTCCAGAGACTGTTAATGGAAACTTGAGAAAAACATTATTTGTAAGGGGGTTTTCACAGCTGCATGTAAACAGCAATATTAGAGGATTTTTTTTTTGTTTCACTGGCCATGTAAACAGCTTATTGAGAAAATTGGCTTTTTGGAGCTGAGGGAAAAAACAGGATATTAGTGTGAACATAACAGCAGTGAGTCATAGAAATACTCTGAAATTCAAAGTATTAGTCTTAGTGTTTTATTGGAGAACATAACAAGACTTTATTTCAGTACATTTGTGCATTTTTTGTTTTTTAACATTTGCTCATAAGTGGGAAAACAAAACACATCCTCGAAGTATATATAAAACATATACACACACATAACGTAAAAGTAACATGTATTTTATGACATTACAACATGACTTTTAGAATGTTAGATCAACATAAGTGCCCATCCAGACCCATGTTCACATCCACATGACACCTTTGAACATCATTCCTTACATTAGTACCATTACTTTATGGTACTGAACAAAGCACTCACTGTTCATGCAGAGGTGGACCTTACAGACCACATTAGACCTGAAACTCATCACTCACTGTTCTCAATGGAACTGTTGATGGTCACCATTGTTAATTTTGTTACCCATTTTTCATTTTAGTTTTAGTCATTTTTAGTCTTTCACAAATCATTTTTGTCAACTAAAAGTCGCAACATTCTCGTCTTCTTTTAGACACGGTATTTAGACATTAATGCAAGGTATTTTTGTCCAGTTTTAGTCAAAACATGTCAATTATTTTGTATTTATTTCAGCAATATTCTTGTGTATTTATTCCAGCTGAGTTATGTTCTACAACTAACATATTGATTATGTCTTGATTGAATTGACTTGAATGAGTAAAGTGTTTCTTCAATTTATTAGAAATACCAACACATAAAAAACATTACAACACTACAGTTACCTTTATAGCTGAGCAAACACATTGAAATGAAGTAAAAATTGAAGATCACGGTAGCCTATATTAAACACTGTACAGATAAAATTTTCTGAATAATAATAAATCACAAAAACTAGTAAATCGATTTAAACCAGATGAAGGTCAACAGTAGAAAACTAGTGTGAAAAAATATATACTGTGCATATGGTATAACATATTCAAAATAAAAAATCACAATAACATAAATAGTCCTGATTCAACAGAAAAATGGAGTTCTACAGTAGAAAGCCAATATGAAAACATGAAATTTAATCAATAAATCAGTCATAACGTCTTTCAGGAGTTGATTGGTAGGTCTGTGTGTTTCAATCCAGAACTAGCACGTGTTTATGACAAGATACATTTGCAGTGTTACACATAAGGACCTGTGTCGACATGACATGTTTTTAGTGCAGAGAGCTAAAAACTTTGGCTCCCGGGTGCTTTCTGAGAACGCGTGTTGTTGCTAAGTTACACAAACATCACACACTTCCGTGTTAGATATATGATATGTATAAACATTAACACACTGTGGTTGTCCCGCCTCCTCCTTGCTTTTGATTGGTCAGTAAGATAATTGTGACATTGACGAGCGCAGTGCTGTTCTAAAAGTTGAACTATTTCCAGTCGACGAATAAAAACAAGACATTTTTGTCTTGTTTTTATTCGTCGACAAACACACACACAATGTCATGGTTATCGTCAGTGTTTTTAGAACAGCTGCATCATGGGAAAAAGGGTCGTCGATGAACATATTTCATCTCGTCTCATCTGACAAATTTAACACTAGTGGTCACTAGTCACTTTTCCATTGGATATATGTGCAAAGCTTAACCAATATTTACTAAAAGTCAAACGTGTATAAAATCACAAATTTGTTTATCTATTATCTCAACGTGTCATGAGTCATTCCCTAAACACGGTGATGAGCATTAATATCATGTTGTTTTACAGATATATTTATTATTATTGTATATTACCCCTCTATCCTATACAATTAAAAAAAAATTACTTTCTTGGTGTGGCCACATTTACCGCATCACATTTCTTTTAAAATTCTTCTTCGCTCATTGTAACGTCCCTCAATATCCCTTTTTTTAAGGACTTTGTGTAATTTACGTTCATATTGATCTGAATAAATACACTGTCAAGAGCTGTTAAACCAAGCTAGCCTGTCGGTGGCAGTGTTAGATGAATGGCAATTCCACACAAGCCAATCAGAAACCTCATTGAGGATCATTGATACTCCTACTATCTGTTTCCATTCCACAGAAGAAAGCGAAGCATGGCGAAGTTGTTTGTTTGGACTGACAAGGAAGTGGAGCTGCTTCTGAAAGTAGCTCAAGAATACAGGGTCAGTAATGAAGCCCAGAATATTGATTGGAAGATCATCAAAATGAAATACGCTGACATATTGATGTTGTATTTGGAGAAGTATCCAACAGATGCTAATGAAGCTTTCCCACATGCAAAGGGGCACATATCCCAAACAACCAGAATATAACTGTTAATTAAAGAAATGCTGCTATTCAGAGTGTATCCATACTTGTCAGGTGTAAGATGTTGCTTTCTGTGGCACGAAATTAGCCTAAAACTCCATTTGGACACAAACACAAAATGGAGTTTTCAAAAATCTTTACTTTATAGAAATGTATTTTCAGAGGAAAAAACTGTGTGTATAAACGAAAGGTACAAATGAAGGCAAATGTCTGCATTTCGAAAAACATCTGGGTTTGTGTAAACAGGCCTTAAAATACATATCTAGTTGCGAAAAAAAGTTTTTCCATTGCAGTTTTGCCTAATATACCATTTTTACTATGCCTGAAAAAACCCCTCTTACCAGTGCAAAAACTTAAATCCAAAAACGAGAGTTTGGGTGAAACTGTCATTTTTTTCCATTAGCTAAATTTTTATTAGCAAGTTATATTTGGACAATTTGAGGGTCAATGGAAAAGCAACTAGTATCTTGTGTGCAGGAAGGACCAAAATAGCCACTTGCCTAATGAAGGGTTAAGTCGACCAATCAACAGTCAGTGCATCAAGTTACTATTAAAATTCGTATAACGTTTAGTCTAAAAAGTCCATATTTTTGTCAGAACACAGGAGCTTACGTTACTACAAACACTTACATAATCACAGCAAGAACATTCAAGCTAGTATTAGATAGGAAACATTCATTTCAAATGCAGGAGTTGACAACATTAAAAAGTTATTTCTTCCTGACAGACCATCCTACTGTACTTGGGGTTAACAAAGTACACTAAAAAGGTCAGGTTTTTTTTTTTTTTTTTTTTTATCCTATTTTTGCTGGGATGGGTGTGTTGAAGCACATGATTATTTTTCAAGTCCCTCTTCTCCTGAGCACACAATTGTGTTCTTCTCATGCACTGAATGAAAATGACCAATTGAACTGTACTACATTCATTTCAGCTGTTCAAATAATAAAAGCAAAGAGATAAACAAACAGCAAATATGGCTCTTGGGACAAATATAATGTGACTTTGACAGCTGTTGTGCTCTTATTGTTGTGATGCTGGAGCAGTTAACTTGCATACTCATGCCAGCCAACAGCAATGTGCTGTCTCAACAATTACAGAACCAAATCCATCCATATGACGCATGCAAACACTTCCAGCATGAACAAGCAGACCATCTCAGAGGCCCCTGATATCTTGTAATAGTTGTAAAATGAACATGTTCACACATAGCATGCTGTTTAGGAATATATATAAGAATAGGAAATTCTGATGCAATCAAATTACAGGAACTATTCTGAAAATTAGAACATCCTGAAAAAGTCCATGCATTTCTGTAACTCAACTTTAAAGGTTAAAAGATGAGAGAGAGAGAGAGAGACAGAGAGAGAGAGAGTGTGTTGAAAAACTTGTTTTATTTTGACATTTGGTCGAGGTGAGCTTGTTCCGTGGCTAATTTAGCTGGATCTGAGCGCTGACTAAAGGGAATTTCTTTTACGGCCTGGACCGAGTTGTTTTCCACCCTATCCATCTGGACAGAACTGACAACAACGTTCGTCTTTTGACCATGGAAAATTTACAGTGACGAAAGTACGTTGGGTCAAGCCCCTCCGGAAACCATAGAGATCTCATTGAAGTGACTGTTATGTGGGGAAAAAATGTATGAAAGTCTATCAGTGAACTCTTGGGCAATTTTCAACGTAAGTCAAATCGCCCCAAAAGGGGTGTTACCAAGTGTCACTGACTGTGCTGAGGACTCTCTGATTGGACAATGATATCCACAGAGAGACAGATGAGATCAGTCAGCTCTGCTAAATTTACATTTGCTATAGTGTGGCAGTGCGTCGCCCAGTCACCCTTATGGAGAAACCACCCATGCTTAAGATATCCCACTTTACATGTCATGAGTCAATAAATTGTATTGGTTTCACTATTTATATTAAATTACTGGAATAAAAAAACTTTTACACTATATTGTAATTTTACTGGTCTACAATTTTTTTTAAGGTAGTATCTGCTTCAAACTTTAAATTTGTGAAGCAGGTTAATTGTAAACACAGTTGGTTTGATGTTGTGTTATTTTGTTGTTGTATTATTTTTATTGTGTTTTAACCACTGATGCAAACCATATTTCCCCTCTATGGAACCATAAATGTCTGAACTGAACTGAAATGCTAAATCTTACATACTTTAATAAGATGAATCAGAAAAGAAATTACAAAACTTTTGGTTAGCTACAGTGTATTATTCCACATAGATGGTGGTTTATGTACATGTATACAATATTCCACCAGAAAGAACCTGTAAAGTGAATGGATCATAATGTGCAGACAGTGTTTTGAAATAGATCTGAGACAAATCCTGTTAATTCAAAGAATTTCACATTGTGACCCCAGACTTATCTTTAAAACATGAGCCAACCAGCATTTAAGACTTGAATTTTCTTCATCAGTAATATACCTGTGGTAAAAATGTCATCAGTTTTATTCGGGAATCATTTTACTACAATTTTATTTTATTGTTTAAATAATACAACAATATGCAGAGAATGCATTTTTCACCCTCATGTGAACGTCTCTGGAATGAATGAGGACACGCTCATTAAACATCTAGCCTTTCCAGTCTGGTCATTTTGGAGCTGTTGGAGGAAGTCAGCAGATTTGTATCTGTAGTATCTGTAACAACTAAACTCCTAGAAAGTTTACTTTTGTTGCATCTAGGTCATTCCAATGTATGGTAGCTATTACAGCTGGGTTCTCCCAAACCTGTTTTTTAGATGTGTTGTGTGAAGTCCTAAATGTCGTGTCACACTGGGTGACCAGGTTTATTAGTTTCCACACAATCTCGACTTCTTGAACATCACCAAACAAGACGTATTTGCTGTAGCTCATTTAAGTGTTTATTTGCTTCATCTACCAAGATATAATATAAAATCTATATAATGAGGTTGAATTTAGGTTTGCACTTAGGTTTCTCCAAACTCACCCTACTGCAGACCATTTAAATAGGTGTGTTGTCATTTACACATTCACTCTTAGTAAAGCACTCCCAAACCACGGTTCAACCCCACATGCAAAATTCTAGATCATGCACGCACATTAGTAGAGTAGCTCCAGTCCTTAAAGGTAGGGTAGGAGATCTTGGAAAACAAGTTTTATTTTGAAAGTATACAGACACTCATGCCTCTTCTTCAGCCCACCCCTCGAAACCATGCCTTCAACAATACATGAAAATGCATGCTGTCTGGAGCGTTCACAGAGGTACACGAACTCAATGTCGATTACCTAAAACATTTAGTTTCATCAATATCTTTCATTTTGTCATTGACAGGGTGAATATGATACCAATAACTGATTAGTATGTCCAAATAGTATATAATATTAATGGTATCATCTTATCTATCGAGTAGAAACACGGTCACCTTAGCATCGGTTTTGAGCCCCTTTACCTTTTTCAGTTGATGCCAGCTCTATTACCACCCTTATCCTGTTCCGTTCTTCACTCAGCTTCCTCATGGGTGTATCTTTTTCAACCACAGTTTTAACTTTAGTTTTGCTGCGGGTTGTCATCTTTTCAGCCATAGCTGTTATTTCAGTGCTATGGGATCATGAACAGGTTGGGTAAAAAAAAAAAAATGGTAAAAAAAATGCTTCAAAAAAGATCTCCCCACTTCTAATGTTATATACGACTGTTGACATTTCATTTCATTTCATTTCATGTGACACACATCAACAGAGGAACATATCAGTCTGAACCATGGATCACCAAACTACAAATTTAGCAAAGATGATAACTTTATACCTGCATAAGCCTCATAATCGAACTCACCCATATAGAAAAAATGGTGCCATTTCAGCATCAAACTCCATTCTTTTCATTTAGAGCTGTGTCCAGTAAGGAAACAGTGCCCTTACCACTTCAAACAGAGCTATAGTATAAGGGGTAGGGCTTGAAAAGTAACCCCTATGAATTGGGACACCCCTTCAACACTCGTCTACGTCATCAGTTCACTCTGCCAGTTGTTACGTACTTTAAACAGAAGTAAACAAACATGTCTGCTGCTGTAGTTGTTGCGTTCTCCTGGAATATCCAGACATTTTTACTAATATCTGCTCGGTTTTTGCAATTCCTTCACTACTTCCATGGGACCGATTACTCCACATTTACATAAATAGCAATTTTTTTTTTCATGGGCGTTTTATGGAGAAAATGACCATTACACATTGCATCAATGTCAAACTTTATACAATACAACAGTTATCACAACTTAAAAACTGTTAATTACGACACAATTCTTACATTTGTGTACTTCTTTTGTAGATGCCGCTATTGTTAAAAGGATTTGTATTGTATTCTGGGAAATTGCTCGTACCTCTCCATTTGAAGTCTACCTCTGGAAAATCTCTGTTTGAAGGGATATAAAGCCCACCCCTTCCCCCTACCCCTCTGCCTTAACGTTAATTGGGACTGCCCTACCCCTACATGTGGACCCGCAAAATGGGGAGGGGGGGGTTAATCCCATGACCCATCAGTGTAAATAAATCCTGCTCATATCTCTACAAATCAATAGATTCGCCTGTTTGACAGGACTTTATATCTATTTATTTTCAACACTCTAATGAGAACTGTAGGTCGTATTTCAAAATACAAATATTACATGTAGCCTCATTACATTTAGTAATGATTAATGTGCATGTAACAATTTGTATTCCCCCAAAAAACAATGCAATGCATTATGTTCAGTGAAGTTGCAACAGCATTAAACAAAATTGCATCTCAAAACATTTATTTGGCATGTACATATTTTTAATGTTTGTCAAGGCAAATATTCCAGTCTAGATTGATTTGATACAAATGAGACAATTGACTGCATTAATATCTATGTGTGATAGATTACATGTATTTTAGTTATTAAAGCTGGGTGAAAGTAGTGGCACATACACACTGTGAGTCAGACTGGGTAAAGTCGTTCTCATATGTCCTTTGGTATCCATGACTACAGTGTCTGCACTCGGTCCCATTTTGGCATTTATGAATTCTTCATTAGCTCTATGTGAGAATGTGTGAGTATGTGCTTATATTGTATTTTGTACCCACATGCGCACACCTGTCGCTGCATTTGCGAGCAGCTGCTGAGGTGTGGATACCCCCTGATCTGTCAAGATGTGTTTGCTGATAGTGTAAGAGCGAGGACAGGAAACAATGGGGCAAATGAGGGTACAAGGAAGTGGGAGACGTTTTATTGAAAGGAAACCATTTGGGGTAGGATCTGTTGAAAGCAACAGGGTAAGAGAAGAGCAAAAAAAAGAAAATGGAGAGAACTGCTTGATTCTAAATATTTTAAATCCATCAGAAACCTTCACTCACGTCCCCCATGTGTGTAGTTATAGAGTTATTTGTCATCTCTTATCATCCCTCCTGCTTCTGCTGCACAATTTAATCTTTTCTCAGAGCATCTACGCAGTAAAAAGTAGGGACAAGATAAAGTGACCGTATTGTGTAGAAAAGTGAGTATGTTCAGCTTCAGCTTCAACGAAGCAGATGTGACTGAGACAGACAGCGTTTCCCTCTGAGCCCATTTGATGTGTCTGTCTTGGAGGAGTGTGTTCTATAGCGCTGCTCATGTAGTCGGGGTTAGACCTTGGATTATGCTCTGTTGATAAAGAGCTAAGTGTTTTGGATTCCTGGGCGCTCAGAGCACTGCGTTAGAAAAGAAAACAGTCTCATACTGATGGAGACATGTTGCTTCAGGTTAATAGTAAAAGCCAGACATGTCACCTGGGATGTAGAATATAAATCTGCTACATGGACATGACATTAGAAACAGGATGAAGATCTTCACATTTGTTTCATAGTGACTTTACAACTATGTCTTCTGCACAGGTGTGAGCTCATTCACAAACAGAGAGTTCACACATTTGCACTTAAATGATATAATGTGTAAAAAGGTGAAGATATTTGCATGTACTAATAAGTGAACTGAAGGGTAGAAAAAGAAAAACGAAAGAAAGCATCTTCCTGGACTTTCTGTGCTATAACAAAAATAAACATTATTTATTTTCTGTGGAAAACTGTGGATATTCGACCATAACCCAAAGGCTGTTTATACCCACTTTTGAAGTTGCATGAACAAAACAAAAAGAAAAAAGAAAAGGTTTCAAGCAGATAAACTACACATAAAAGGCAGTGCCCTATGGTTGATTTTTTTTTTTTTTTCATGGATGAGACCTGGGACTAATTTGGTCTCATCAGAACACACCATAACCAGTAACCATAATTTAGCATAAATCCTTTTTTGTGATATTTTGTTATATATAGTGCATCTTTTCTGCTCTTCTACAGTGGCAACACGAAATATTTAAGGTGACAAATGAGCAATGCAATTCCACAGCATTGCTAGGGACGGATCGGATGGTGTAAATCAGATTGTGTGAGGAAACAATGTGTTGACTAATGATTATGGATGTTTGTGTTGATGGAAGATAAGAGGTGTAATGGTGCATACAGTAGGAAACACAACCTATTGGGAGTACTGGTTTGTAAAAGAGGGGTGGGAGTTTATAAGTTTATTTCTTCCCACTCCTTTTCGAGCACATAATTTTAAAAAAATATATTTTCTTTTTTTTTACGATGTTGTATGATGTGTTGATGATTTTGTTTGCTCGAAATAAATTGAACTGAACTGAACTGAACCAACTACACAAGTACATGAGAAACTATTTCAGTATAACTACATTACACACCACTTCTGTTCAACCTTTATTCCGGAACAATGTCTGTGTAAACAAAATGGTGGGATCATTTAGGGCGTATTCACATAGTAAAGTCCGGACTAAGGTTCGGACCAGAACCTTTTTTTTGCCTTTTCACACTATACTTATAATCTGGACTTTATTTACAGTCTTCATTCACACTATATTGAATCAAATGGACCAATGGACTTTAGAACGTCATGTCGTCAATGCGTGTACAGCGTGCGTCTCTCTATACTCAACCCTGATTGGTTAGTAGATGAGCGCGCTACACTGTTGCAGGAAATGCTCCCAGATAATGGACCCAGTTACTAGTTTCATCATTTTTGCCCTATTTTGGCAATGTTACCAACTCTCGTACCAGTGTTCTCACCAGCGGCTTGTCTCCAATTCAGTCTTTATAGTATCATCCGACCAAATTTCAATGAAATACCTGGTTTCCTCGTCTCCCCATGTATTGCCGCGACTCATGCTTGGAGTTGACTAGATTCCACGCACGTGACTGTGACATAATTGGTCCGATAGTCCGGACTTTCCTAAACAGACCTTTCACACTGTGCACTAGCAAACCTTGGTCCGGACCGAGACTACCTCCTCAGCTCGGACCAAAGACTCGGTCTTTAGTCTGGACCAAGGTTCGGGGGAGGTTTCACACTTGTCAATAAGGTTCGAACTTTCCTGGAAAGTCCGAAAGTCCGGATTTTCTGAGTGCAGTGTGAATATGCCCTTAGTCCATGATACAAGCACTGGTTGTATGCAGGTAAAATGCATTTTCTAGAGTCCTTTACAAACTCTCTTTGGCTCCTCTACCGCAGCAACATGGGCCTTCACTACCTACAATTAGCTTAAAATTTCGCTAACTTAAATAAATAAGCAGTTCCCTGTACCACATCGGTCATCACATATCCAGACAGGTACAAAACTTACATGCTGAATCTTTAGGCCATGCAAAGTATTTATGAACAATTCTTGGTTTCTTGCTTATATGCTTCAGTTAACTTACAATCACACTTTTTAAAATAAATGCATAGGAAGTTAAAATCACATTCATTTAGTACATTTACAAGACTCCAAATACAGAAATAAAGATTTCAAGAGTGATAACTATATGAAAATGAGGACTGTCATGTTTTTGTATCTTATGAATCGTGGGTTGGATGCACTTAGAGATTTCTACACATAGGACAGCTCTTATAATAATAATAATAATAATAATAATAATAATAATAATAATAATAATAATAATAATAATAATAATAATAATAATAATAATACCTCAAACTTATATAGCGCTTTTTTGGACATTCAAAGACACTTTTTTATTCTGTTTCATGACCAGTTACATGTAGTATTAGGTGTCATTACCAGCACTTACTATGTCTAATCATAAATGAGATTTAAAGTCACTTTAATTAAAATCAGTAGGACTTGGCAAAATGAATGATGGCTCTAATGATGACTTTTCACACTCTCAGTGGCTGCTGTAGGGGAGGGTGAGTCAGTGGATAAAACAATATAAAAACAGCATTTTACAAAGTCATTAGTTACATGTCTTAAATGGCTTTGAAATGTGGTGGAGATCCCCTGCCATCCTCTCCAATTATTGTTCCAACTGAAATATGAAAGCTGATTGGAGGACTTGCTCGAGTCCTGTCTTCTGTGAAGTGAAAGGTCGACAGCCCGCCATCGTCTTCCTCATCAGGGCAGCCAGTCTCTAATCTTCAGATGACAGATCAGGTGGTCTTTGTCTTCCACCTGTTTCCATCTACTGTTTTTTTTTTTTTCCCACATCAATGTTAGTATCAAACTTTCTCTTTTACCTGAGTCTATGTCTCAGGGGACACATTGACTAGTTTTTGTGGCTGGTGGTTTTCTCCTCAAATTACTCTTTCAATTTCTTTGGTCATAATATTATTTTGCCTTTTTTGGTTCAGGGGCTTTAAATTATATTGTCTCTGACATCTGTATCTTTTAACGTTCTGCTATAGTGGTGAAATTTCCCCTCAGGCTGACTAATAACGATCTGTCTAGTGTCTTTTTCTTGATGAACGGCAATGGTATTTCCTTTATAGAGAAAAAGAGAGCTTGTCTGTGGTCAAAAAGGGAAAGGCAATAACTTGGGAATTTATGCAGTAATTACAACAATGTGTAACAGGATAAAGTGATGAAGTGATGACATTTGATAAGATCAAAAGTCAGCTTCACTGCAGAAAACCTTTCCTGGTAAGTTATTCAACATTTTAACACAAAACACTGAATAGAATGACAGTGTACACTTGTACCAAACGCAGGTACATTTAATGTTAATGTTGATAGACAAAATACCTTCATGTTTTAATATTTTCTTTTTAATTTCACATGTTTCAACTTTCACACCTCGACATGTGTAATTGTTCATTTTAATATAACTGAACACAATGTAATTTTTCGACAATTTTTCAACTTTTTCCCTCTACTAAACCATAATTTTCATTTGCTTACCATTAAAATACATTCAGTTTCTCAACAGACAAAGTTGAAATGGTTATGACTGGTCAGATCCAAACAATAATCTCTGGGGTTAAAAAGTGAAGCCAATACCAAAGTGGTCAAATCTGCTCTGCATCAGTGTCCGTTGAGTTCTGGCTACAGAAGTGAGTCAATTCCCACTGACCCCATGTTAAAATGAACATGCTTGGAGCCTGTTACAAAAACAGTTTTGGTTTTTACAGTTCAGGTCACCATTAACGACAACTGTTCAGGGGTGAATTTGTATATAACTCATCCATTTAGATCATATTATGGTCAAAACATTCTGCATAATTAAGGTGGCGGTGGCTGTGCCTGACAGGTGAGTGTCTGTCTAGGCTTTGATTGACAGCTAGCATTAACTCAGCTGTCAACTCAGCCATTCAGCATTCTTGATTATCAAAAAAAAAAAGTGCTGACAGGCAGCTCTGTTGTAGTTGTGTTTTAGGAGTATAAGTAACTGGGCCATCAGAGTGTCCCTTCATGAAGGTTAATCACAATATATAGCATTAGCTGATGTTAGCATTTAACCATATTGAATTATATGGTGGAAAGGAATATGAGCTGCACAACAGTGAGACCCTAAGAGAAGTTAGTAAAGCATCCTAAATTGCACTTTCAGTTTGTACAGTCATACATATGGCCACAGGCCAAACCTGGTCCACCAAAGGTTCTGATTTGGTCCACAAGATGTATTTGAAAAGTGAAAAATTCTACTAAAGTTATTCAGAGACAAAAAGGTGTCAAAGGTTTTTGTTCAGCTTCCACATTCAGGCCAGTTGTGATCTGGAGTAAAATAATAGCATAATAACCTATAAATAATGACCCCAAATATCACTGGGAATCACTTACTTTGAGCTCATGACGAATAATGAATATGTACTGTAATAAAGTTTCAATTGGCACACTGGGAAAAACTCACCAAGAAAAAAAGCATCATGGGTAGCTACCTCATAGCCAATGGGATGCTACGTACAGTACGTACATGATGAATTATGTACACTACGTACCATAATGCACATACAGTACTGTATTTATGTCTTGGAGGTTTTGGTTTCCTTTTGTAAATAGAATTTTCTTTCATATTCAGAGACGAAAAATTGAGGTAAAGGTTTTTTCGTTACTTGGATTATTTGTTAACTGGGTCTTTTGTAAGTAGAGGGACCACTGTATGTGTATTTTGTCAAATGTTTTTTCTCTGGTGTGTGTGGGGTGTGATCTCCACCTTGAAACAGTGCTGACTGTACAGATCTTCTGTGCCACCATGTTGGATGTATGTGAAGCTGCTTGACTTCTTTGCAGCAGTACAGAGACTGGTTGACAGAGGCTTTGAACCGTGAAACAGCGATTCAGATTACATGTATGGATTTTAAGTCTAGTGTTGACACAGCACTAATGATTTATTACGCTTAGGATTAGAGAATTAGTCAATCAATTGCTGAATCAATAAATATACATTTACACTGTTAAAGCTGTGGATCTTGTTCCCCAGCCTTTATAGCAGAGGTCTCAAATATGCGACCCGGGGGCCAAATGTGGCCCACTTTAAGGTTCCAATGTGGCCCTGGGATGAATTTGTAAAGTGCAAAAATTCCACAGTCAAGGCTGTCGATCTGATTTTAATTCAGGTTCCACATACAGACTGATATGATCTCAAGTAAAATAATAGCATATTAACCTACAAAAATAATGACTCCATATTTTATGTTATGCTTATAAATAATGAAAATGTTTGTTTGTTTGTCTTAGTGAATAAATAATTTTGACTATATTCACATTTACAAACTATCCTGTAACAACAAAATATGAAAAAGCTGAACATCCTGAAACATCTACAGAAAATTAGGCAGAAATTTAACAATTTTCTGCTACTGTTACAAAGTGTTTAGTGTCTTTATAGATCTGATCCACAATGTGCATGTATAAATGATCAACTGAGGCATGATACTGTTAAAATTGCACTTATTTTTCTTAAGAAATGTCAGTTTTTTTCAGGTTATTCATATCTTTTTTGTTTGTATAGTTTATCAAAGTAAGTATTTTCATAATATATTGGGGTTTTTTTTGTACTAAAACGGAAACAAATTGGACTTGTCATTATTTATAGGTTATTATATTTTCATTTTATTGGTCAAATCAGGCTGAACGTGGCTCCTGAAAGAAAATGAGAAAGAAATGAGAAAATAAATGTTAAATGATTGCTTTTTAACAATCATTTAACAGCATGTGAGTACTTTACTATGAGAAGACTTTACATTGAAATCCTACTCTTTCCTTTAAAGGATAAAAAAGAAAGTGGTGCAACAATCTTTAAATCTCCGATCTGTCAACAGCTGAACCTCCTGTTCACTTCCCCACTCGCACCATTCTTTGTATAATCAACGTCTGGAGCTTGTTTATAGAAAGCAAATGGTGCATTCAAATGCAAGATTTTGGCTGGAACAAAACAAAGACAGTCATGTTCCTTTGAAACCTTACTTTATAGGGAATTAAAACAGAGAGGGCTTCATCAGATGAGCTGGTGAAGCAGGGAGGAAAAACAGGGAGGATGGGGATGTTTAGGAAGAGAGAGAGAGAGAGAGAGAGAGAGAGAGAGAGAGAGAGAGAGAGAACAGTGATAGAGGTGGAGGGACTAATCAGTTTGTTTCATTGTCTTTGGAAAGCACACGCTCCATCTCAATCAAATGTTATTATTGAAGGCCATCAGAATCTATGCAATCAGTCACCTTTGTTTGAAAGACCTTCGTCTGTTGAATATTGCTGCCACAGACCAAATGGTATTTTAAAAAAAAAAAAAATAGCACCGTCACACTGTGAGGTTTTTTCCTCCTCTGACCCACAAAACATAATCCCTTTTCATCGGCTCCCTCCTTCCTGCCCTCTGTACTTTCTTCTGTTTGCTGAGAGAAGAAGCAGCATTTTTTACACCAACAATCCCTTCTTTTCTTGGGCTTTCTCCTCTTTCCTTTCATCTGTTTCACCTCTCTGCGTAATTAATCTTCCATGCTGTTGATGCTCAATTTGCCACCGTTCTTTTATTCTTCCCCCACTATCGTCTCTGGTGATCCCCCTCCTCTTCCTCTGTCCTAAATTTACACCTCTCCTCATTACTTTTCAGATTATCTGGTTTTACTGTTATTTCCATTTAGGTCAGGCTGGTTTCAGAGGTGGGGAGGGGTAGACATCAATCCATTTACCTGCAATAAATCAGAATGTATTCCTTTTGATTTAGACAATAATTGCTTTCAGTTCAGGCTGCCAAGGAAAACAGCTTTTTGTCTCGGTTTTTTTGTTCACATACATTGACTTTGAAGCCAAATACCTTCATCATTATATTGCAGGAATTAAATATCTAAATATTAAAGACACAGTTTGGAAAATTACTGTTAGATCTTCTGTGACGATCAGTAGAAATTCCTTTTTGCTTCGGGCTTTGAAATATGAACTGTATATTCTTAACGTTTTCCTTATGAGATGTTCTTCATTTAAATCAGTGTTCTTCAACCCTGGCCTATGGAAGCCACTATCCTGTATGTATGAGATGTTAGCGTTCTCCCACACACTTGACAAAAAGCAGTGAGTCGTTATCAACCTTCAACAGAGCTTGAGGACGAGCTGATCTTTTGAATCACGTGTGTTGGAGCAGGGTTATATGTAAAACATGCAAGACAGAGGGTCACTGAAGAACACTGATCTAAATATAAAAGTATTTGTCTGCTTGTAATGTGGAATGCAAACATTTCAGCAGTGTTTCTTTTTTTTTTGGGGGGGGGGGGTCCACACAAGAAAACCCTGACAGCTTTGCTAGTCATAATAATTAGAGAAAATGCTGACTTCTAAACACTCACAGTCGTTTAAAAACTGTTCACAAGGCTCTAAATGCAGATTAAATGCAATTGAAATGATCTCCCAGAATTTAAAAAAAAAAAAATCCCATTTATTAAGATTTCCTGCAATGAGAAGAGAAATCTACACTTTATAAAAGTAAGATTCAAGAAGTACTGACCCGACAACAACATTCTTAAATTAAAATATGTATATAAGAGATTTTTTTCATAACTCTACAATTAAAATAATAGATAAATAAATAAGTAAAAACAATGCATTAAATTTTTTTGGAAATAAAACCCTAGCAAAGTCTTTAAAAGTACACAAGTTTTAAAAGTGCAGATTAGAGTAGGTACCATTTACGTCTGAATACTGGGTGGGGGGGTGATGTAAATTCATAAGTCTGATTGCAGTGGGGAGGAAGCTGTTTGAGAATCTGCATCATATGGACCACAACCTTCTGCAAGAGGGCAGAAGATTCCAGAGAAGTGAGAAGTTTATTGAAATATATGATAAAATGAATAAAAGTTGTTTCAAGATTATAAAACCAGAGATGAACACTATGGATTTAGAGATTAAAAATGCGAGTCCTCCAGGTTGTTTCTCTTAAACAACAACCGTACGACTGAAAATATGTTGCTTGTCAACAAAGCAGCAACTTGAAACTTCACTTGGACTCTGTGACATAAAACACCCACAGAGGAAATAACCTGGGTGTAATAATGGCCATAATGTCAGTGATATGGTGGTGTTAGATTATTACATAACTGTGCCATCATTACTTGACACTAAACGGGACTCATGATAATCACCTGTGCTATAGAGTATGACACAGGTTGTGTTTTCAAAATGCATTTATGTGACAAACTCTTTGGATGTTTTGAAAATCAGATTAGTAAGAGTCACTTTGGTCTATTTGGGAGAATGGTGTAACTTAAACCTGTAATATTTGATAATACACTCTTATATACAATACAATACAATACACACGCTCCTCTTTTTTTATTCCTATCTATTTATACACATCCGTAATCTCCATTGACCAGCTGTAATGATTACATACTGAGTCCCAATTACACTTTTACCCTAAAGAATAAATCACATTATTATAATCCTTTTGTGTGAAGAGATACAATTATTTTACCCCAACTTTATGGGCAACAGTGTATTTAATTGGCACAGAGAAAAACAAATCCCTAATTTCAGTATGTTTTAGTCACTAAAATTGTCAAGGGCAGAGAGGATGCTTGGACAACTCAAATCCAACAAATGACATGTATTTTATCCTCTTAAGTCATTTTGAGTCATACACAGTAAATTTTGCAGTGTTAAATCGACACTTAGAGAGTTTATTTAACTTCTTCTAGAGTGTATTTGGTCCCATTGTCTCCAAATTAACACTGCAAAATCTACAGTGTACAAACATTGATAACCTTGAATAATAAGAAACAAAAACAGGTTGATTAATTTCAAGCATTGTCAAACAAACACATAACAATACACATATACAAATGAAAAATGTTAATGTTCTTTGCATCTGCTTTGAATTGATTACGAATCAAATTAATTCATGTTTTAAATTCATTCATGTTTAACTGTAAAATAATGACATGTACATTTGTCTCTACACTACGCTGATGAAACAAAACTTACCTATAAACTAAATTTAACTCCACAATAACCAAATGTAATTTTTTTAAAATTATTATTCAACTTTCTTGTCATTACTCATGTATAAATACAGCGTAACGGCATGTAGTTTGGCATCTATTCAGAAGTACAAAAGAGCAGCAAGTGCAGCATATACAGTACATACAGTATGTACAATTAAAAAGCAGAATATACATTTTCAGATAAAATAGTGCATGGGGTATGAATCGTCATTTACAGATGGTTATTTACAGATGGACTAAGTGTACATAAGTGAGTGTATATACAAAGTATGTACAATAATAATAATAATAATAATAAATTTTATTTGTAGTGCACTTTACATCTGAAGCAGATCTCAAAGTGCTAAAGTAAGTTAAGAATTATTTATGTCTCTTTCATAAATACAATTTTATTTCGTATTCAGAGAAATTGAGGTAAAAGTTACTAACTTGGATTTTTTGTTAGCTGGGTCTTTCGTAAGTAGAGGTATGACTGTATATGTATTCTTCCACTGTATTACACATAGTTTAAGCTAAATTTAGGAGTGGAAAGTATAGGCCTCTTAGCTTAAATATTCAGTGACTGGGGTCCATCTTTTCAGAAAAAAACGGTACTTTCATTTGTAACTGAGCCGTCATTTACTCTATCATGTGGGCATGTTTTACTTTCTGCAGCCAGTGAATTATCACAAGAGCAACGAGGAATCTATTTAAACCAGTAATTAGCTTCTTTTTTTTTTGTCTCTATTGAGGTTTGTATTTCTATGCAGAACCAAAACAATACCAAGCAGAACTTTATTTCCCCACTTTTTTTTTTAAACAACTGAATAGGTATGAACGTACAGCAGCTATGAAAGAGAAAATAAATAAATGAGTACATGTAAAAATTAAATGAACGAGTATAAATGAATACATAAAAAGGAAAAACGAAAAAGAAATAAAAGCACAAACACACAAGAAGTTCACCCCTCTGCACCACCAGTGTCAATATTTCATGAAATAACTGGAATGCTGTTGATGTATTAGAACAGGGTATAAACTAAAACAATAATTATTTTTAAATGTACTGTGTTGTGTGCTTTTCCCATGTTTTTGAATCAACAAAAGCAGCATGGTAAATCTCAAATCAACAACATTTTAAACATCATTTAAATAAACAGACAACATCAATAAATTAAACTAATTACAAATGGTGCATTTCAGTCAATTTAAACAGTACAATATCAACAAATAATTACAAAAAATTGAGCTCTACAAACCTTCTACTTTTCTACAACCTTTTCAGACACAGGTCAGAGAACAGACACCAGCTGGGTCCATCAGAAGATCAACTAAAACTCCACTTTGAGCTTGAACGCTGCCCTGCGGTGTTCAATCCAAATGTGCTCTTCTCTGAAGCTGACTGTTGACCAAATGCAGAATTATCTGACAAAAGTATATACTGTAAACTCACCGTGTCTATATTTATGGTTAAACAAATGTAGAATATACAAGACAAGTGTTGTCCATCAGACTCATTGATCCCATATTCAGCTTCAATAGCACTTACTAAATAACAGTTTTTAGTCACATTTGTATGTTATGTTATATGGTTACAAGTTTTTATATATAGTTTTGATTATTTTTTACTTTCATTTCTTTGCTGGTTTTGCTACCTGTGCCTTTGTCATTAATGTATTTTTGATTGTACATGGTGCCCATAAAGTATTTTTTACAATTTAATACATTTATTAAAAAAGCAAATGAATAAACCAATTTGTGGAAATTATAACAAAATGAAACATATTTAATGAAGCCTGTTTGGATCATTTAGCCTCATTAGTGATCAGAGTGACATCTCATTAGTGTCCTGTATCTTTATTTGGTAAATGATATCTTTAATATAACCCTATTGAAATAAATCCAGGGTAGTAACATCTGGTAAACAAGGTGTCCACCAGTTTGAACATGTTAGATTTAGGAACCTCCTGGATTATTTTTATTTTTCTGAAGTGAAAATTTGATAGTAGATGCACAATTCCTCCCTGTTCTTCATCATAGTTACAATATCTCTCCAAATAAAAATATAAAATGAGCAGTTTCTTCATTGTATTTATAACAAAATTTGTCCAAAACAAAGATGAATATTTTACAGCATCAGTGGCTGCAATGAGCCTCTTTTACAATAGACATATTCCCATTACAATAAAGTGCTATCTGTGCAGAAACAGAAATGCTGCTCATTTTTCTTTTTGTCCCATTAAAATAATTGCCCATCTCTAAACCCACACTCTATATAATCAAGTGACAGATCATCGTGGCGGTGGATTTATTTGTTGTTTGTCGTTAAAATGGCTTTGATGCCAAAACATTAATTACACCATTATTTATTCCATGTTCTGACCTGAAAAAAATAAATACAACAAAATAAAATAAAAAACCCACCAAGAAGCAATCTTTTGCCCCGCAAGCAAGTCATCCCCTGTCTCCCCCACCTCAAGGGACTCCTCCCACAATTTGAAAAACACTCCACTACACTAAACAACATTATCAAAATTGAAAATTAAAATGACCTCCAGCCAACTTCACTTTGTCCTTTTGTGAAACTGAATATTTGTACCACAAAAAAACAATTCTCCTCAATGTTTTCTTTAGGCAGGTGTATTTATATATAGCACATTTCATACACAAGATCATTCAAAGTGGTTTATATGAAACATTTAATGCATTACAGCCACATTAAAAAAAAGTATAGGCATAAAAAAAACAGATACAGTAAAGCAGATAAAACAGATACAAACTTTAAGCTTTAAAGAGAGTGTGGATCTGAACTGATGAAAAAAATATATTCAAATGCAGCTGAGAACAGGTGGGTCTTTAACCTGAATTTAAATAAATAAATTGAGTGTTTTAGCTCATCTCAAGCTTTCTGGGAGTTTGTTCCAGACATGACTTTACACCATGTTTAGATCAATAGACATGAGGTCCCAGTGACATTTATCTATAACCTCTGGCCACTTAGAATTTCATTGTTTGATGTGACCGTCTCCTTTCCTGTGCATATGACAAATATATTCTATACTATTGTAAAGTCTCCTACTTGAGTCCAGAATGAATCTGATAACATTTGTTCAAAATCCTGACTAGCACTACGTAGGTATGGACTGTCAAACTCATTTTATTTCAAGGGCCACATTAAACCAAATTTGATCTGAAATGGGCCGTAACCACTAAAATAATAACGTAATATATAAATAATGTCAACTCCAAATTTTCCTCTATGTTTTAGAGCAAAAAAAAACAAAAACTGTTAAATTAAGTGATGAAAATGTTCACATTTACCAACTGTCCTGTAAAACAATGTGAACAACATAAATAAAGTGACACTTCTACAGAAAACTAAATGTAATTTTAACAAAATGATGTCTCACTTTATCATTTACAATATACAGATTATTTATTAGTGGATCTACAAATGTCTACAATTATGTTGGAGCAACGTGGGTATGTCAAGGACAATGGTCGTTATAATTACACAATTTGTATTTGTTTGTTTTTAGTTGACGCCTGACAGAGCCTCTGTGTTAATATGTGGAACCTCTTGGTCTTTGTGTGTTTCCAACCTGCACTTTATGGTGCGACACTGCCCACTATATTAGGGATTTTTGCGCCCTTACCTCCTTCCTTTTGTTCTGGATGTGTATGGAGGAGGTAAGCAGCCATGTAGTTTCCTAAATTCCTGTTTTGGCTTCTAAAATATTATTTTGGGTCCATTGGCTATTTCATAGTTTGACAATTCATATTTATGTATAATTTGGTCTGTTTAGGGGCGTGTTTTGTGGATCCACTGACCGAGGGGTTCATGTTTTCTGTCAGTAACCAAAAATAATGTTTTTGTGAAATTTGTTTTATTGTAAATACAATCAAATTAATAAAGAGCAAAATGTAGAGATGTATTTATAGGTTATTACGACAGTATTTTATTGATCCAACCCATTTTGATCTGTATGTGGAACCTGAAATAAAATTATCAATATATTTACTATCATTTTTGTATTTCACAAATATATCCAAGGGGCCGGACTGGACCTTTTCAGGGGCCGGATTTGGCCCCATGGGCCGCATGTTTGACACCCCCGCTCTATACATGTGCATCACATCAGATTCAAAGGCTTAAACAACATCTAAGCCTTTTTTAACAGTTGGTGGAACAAAATTTGAAGTTAAAGTAGGATTTATTTTGGTGTAAATGTGAATCCTTGTTATAGCCTCCAGCCTTAGTATGATAATCAGCTGTTACTGAGGCGTCTTAACACAAGTTTTCACAATTAAAAACATTCTTTAAACTTATAAAATTACCTGAAATAGTGTCTCAGTATTAACCACCATTTAGCTTCATGTGCATATAATACATTAAAACCATAACTATTCCTAAAATCATCTGTATATTTTAATATATTATTCTTCAGATCAAATCAACAGGACTTAGGCCATAGTTTGATGAGATTAAATGAGCAGTCTAGATTGGGGTTTTTTTTTTTGGCAAGTGGTCTTTGTACAAAATGTGGCTGTCAGACTCCATCTCTGAGTGCTTTTGATGTCAGTTACAATGTTGTAAGTGCTCAATTTTTATATTACTGTCTCACATTATAACACTCACACTGAAAAAAAAATCTCCACAAAAAAGAAACCACTTATTCTGAAACCTAAACACAGTGTCTTATACCAGGCAGAACAATGGTCGAAACACATTTGGCTCAATTTCTCAAAATTAGGATAAAGGCTCGGCCTCTGCAAGACCATAAGGGACCTGAAAAATGACCACTTTTAAGCAATTTATGTTTTTTACAAGCATCTAAAACACAGCTCTGTAAGAAAGACATACTATTTATTCTTAACTTGAGAGTTGATGCCAGTTGTATCCCTCTTAAAACAAAGAAAGCAGCCTTGTTCTGCTTGGATATGTGTTTTCAGACTTTAAAAAGCTAAATGGGCACTAACAACCAAAAGCATCTAATGATCTAAGCTGATACGTTTTAAACCACTAGTTCTGTCAATGCATGTAAATACTTCAATACATTTGTTGTCATCAGATGTGACACATTTGGGTGTTAGAAACACTGGCATTATCTACAACACTGACTCATGTTCAGTTAATGATGTACTTTACTGAAAAACTGACTTTTTCTTCAGTTTCCTCTTGTGATTTGAATGCACTCTGATGTTTTGTGAAAAGATTATATACTATATACTATATATATATATATATATATATATATATATATATATATATATATATATATATATATATATATATATATATATATATATAAATAAATAAAATTTCCTCTCGCCCCACGTGGGCGGTGTCTCCTTCAGACTCGGGTCCTCTACCAGAGGCCTGGGAGCCTGTGGGTTCTGCGCAGGATCTTAGCTGTTCCTAGCAATGCGCTCTTTTGTACAGAGATCTCTGATGTTGTTCCGGGTATCTGCTGGAGCCATTCTCCCAGCTTGGGAGTCACTGCCCCTAATGCTCCGATCACTACTGGTACCACTGTTGCCTTCACACTCCACATTTTCTCTAACTCCTCTTTCAGCCCTTGGTATTTCTCAAGCTTCTCATGTTCTTTCTTTCTGATGTTGCTATCACTGGGGACTGCTACATCTATCACCACCACTGTCTTCTCATGTTTATCCACCACCACTATGTCAGGCTGATTGGCCATCACCATCTTGTCAGTCTGGATCTGGAAGTCCCACAGGATCTTGGCCTGTTTGTTCTCTGTCACCTTTGGGGGGTTCTCCCATCTTGACCCTGGGACCTCCAGTCCATACTCTTTACAGATGTTCCTGTACAGTATGCCCGCTACCTGGTTATGCCTCTCCATGTATGCCTTGCCTGCCAGCATCTTACACCCTGCTGTGATGTGCTGGACTGTTTCAGGGGCTTCTCTACACAGCTTACACCTGGGGTCCTGTCTGATGTGGTAGACCCCGGCCTCTATTGCTCTGGTGTTCAGGGCTTGTTCTTGTGCAGCCATGAGTAGCGCCTCTGTGCTGTCCTTTAGTCCAGCCTTTTCCAGCCACTGGTATGTCTTTTCCATATCAGCCACTTCCTCAATTTGTCGATGGTACACGCCATGCAAGGGTTTGTCCCTCCATGATAGCCCCTCTGGTTCCTCGACCTTACTGGGCTTTTGTTGCCTGAGGCATTCACTTAGCAGTTGGTCATTGGGGGCCATTTTCTTGATGTATTCCTGGAGGTTCGCCGTTTCCTCCTGGACAGTAGTTCTGACACTTACTAGTCCTCGGCCCCCTTCCTTTCGCTTAGTGTACAGCCTCAGGACACTGGACTTGGGGTGGAACCCTCCATGCATGGTAAGGAGTTTCCTTGTCTTGATATCAGTGGCTTGTATCTCTTCCAGTGGCCAGGATATTATCCCAGCTGGGTATCTGATTACTGGCAGGGCATAGGTGTTAATGGCCTGGATCTTATTTTTGCCGTTCAGCTGACTTTTCAGGACCTGTCTTACCCTCTGTAGGTATTTGGCTGTGGCCGACTTCCGAGCTGCCTCCTCATGATTACCATTTGTCTGTGGGATCCCTAGGTATTTGTAACTTTCCTGCACATCTGTGATATTCCCTTCAGGTAGGTCAACCCCTTCAGTTGTGATCACCTTTCCTCTTCTAGATATCATCCGCCCACATTTATCTAGTCCGAATGACATCCCAATGTCTTTGCTGTAGATCTGGGTGAGGTGAATTAGGGAATCAATGTCACGCTCATTCTTGGCATACAGCTTGATGTCATCCATGTAGAGGAGGTGGTTGATGGATGTTCCACTTCAGAACTGGTATCCAAAGCCACTCTTTGAGATGATCTGGCTGAGGGGGTTTAGGCCTATGCAGAACAGCAGGGGGGAAAGAGCATCTCCTTGGTAAATGCCACATCTGATGTTCACCTGTGCAATTGGCTTTGAGTTGGCCTCCAGAGTTGTCTTCCACAGCCTCATTGAGTTCTGGATGAACTCTCTTAGTGTCCTGTTGATGTTATACAGTTTATATATATATATAGTTTATATATATATAGTTTATATATATATATATATATATATATATATATATATATATATATATATATATAGTTTATATATATATATATATATATATATATATATATATATATATATATATATATATATATATATATATATATATATATATATATATATATATATATATATATATATATATATATGTAGAGAGAGAGAGAGAGAGAGAGAGAGAGAGATATGGATATGGTGGTTAAATCTAGTAGTTCAGTATTAGTAGAAATATATTATTATAGTAATGATTTTATTTATGCAAATCATGGTTGATAAAATTATTGTTTTTAACAAAGTAAAAAAGACAAATTTTCCCAAAGTATGTGTTCACATCCCTGACATTCCTTTGTTTTTCAGAACGATTTGAATTAAACAGGAGCTTCATTTTTGATACTGCGGGACTTTGACCACATTTGTGCCTGTGTTTGTTTTTATAAATCTGTGTACTTTTGTAACATTATCATTGTCTTCTTTCTGTCAGGTGTGGTCGATGGATGGATACTATAAGGGCAGGCGTGTGCTGGAGTACCGGACGATGGGGGATTTCACCAAAGGACAAAACTTTGTGCAGCACCTGTTGCCTCATCCTTGGGCTGGAACTGGTCACGTGGTCTATAATGGTTCACTGTACTACAACAAGCACCAGAGCAACATTCTGGTGAGAGGATACTAACAAGAGAATTATATCAGTAAAATGTAATGCAGTTTGCTATTTTTAACTCGGGTTAGATATGGTATCACAATAAACTAGATTTGTGATGTGCATGTACTGGAAAACTCAATTCAATTTCACTTTTTCACCTGTGGGGAAGCCAAAACACACTGATGGTATTGGTACTAATGATATTATAAAAGCCAAGTAGCTTCTGTGTATGTGCGTGTGTGTGTGTGTGTCACAGGATTCACACAGAATCCACACAGAGCTGGCTGCTGCAGTTTGGCATAGTAATGTATTTTCGGTCAAGGAACAGGCTTGCAAAAATGGCAAGTTAATAGGACCAATACTTTGGGTGATATTAGTAATTTTGGAATATAATACCCTTACAATCACATTACTTTTCCCACAACACTTTGGTGGTGACTGCTAGACATGTACGGTACAGAATTCATGAATACACAACAGCATAAAAACTACCACATCTAGAACCTAAAGATCCCAATGCACAAAAGAGAAAAGAAAAAGAGAAATCTGCTATTTATACAAGTATTTGCATACATTTAGATGTAAATGCTATATACATATTTGCATTGTGGTTACACACACTTGGTGTGATATGAGGGTGGGTGGGTGGGGTTACTGAGAACTGTTCTAGTGCGATGGCTGTGGGCAGGAATGAGCTGCTTTTGTTACAGAAGGAAGGACTCTGATCAGGTCTGTGAAGCAAGTGACACATTGAATACAGGCATTTTATTGCTTTCCACAGGCTGGAATTTAAAACAACAATGACAATATTGTAATGGGATTTTTTTTATATATATATTGTGCTTCATATCATTATGATAAATATTTTATTTTGTTTACATTGTCATATACGCTCAAACAGTTTGTTTTTACTTTATTACACACAACAGTCATTGTGTTGTTTTAAATGCTCTACCTCTATATTTCTGAAATATTTATTATGATATGACCATAAATAATAATTCTACACTACAACTAATGACCTAGTTAGTTTCTAAGTCAGGAAAAAAAGTATACTCACATTTATGACTCAAATTATTTCAACATTGTTATCAGGTTAATATTTAAAAACCCTTGTAGATATCAAATACGCTAATTCTTTTGTTTAATTAATATAGCTGTAGGTCATTTTCCAATTTCAATATATGTAATTATAATATAATCAAAATATTACAGTGACTAATTCATTTAATTTTATTATAATTAATATGATGGGTGTGGGTGAGTTTCAGACTTGCTGAAGGGACAGGATGTTGTTTTAGCACCGTGCATCGTGATGGACTGTTTCAGCAAAGATAAATTGGGAAAAATAATGGAGCTGCACAGGAGATTGCTGTGAGCAGCTTGGAACTGTTTAGCGCAGTAAAGCAGAGCGAATAAATATAACAGCAAATACAAAATGAATATGTATATTTCTAGTTAATGAAAACATAAAATCAACTGAATAGTAATGAATAATGAATTTATCAGCCTGTTTTTCAAGGAGTTCAGCTGTTTCAGACAGAAATCGCAATGGCAACTGCCACAGTACAACAATATCAGTTTGGCTTTTGCTACAGAGCCAATCAAATGTTAGCATTTGTACTGTGACAATAAACAGTAGGACATTTTGTTGCCACAGAGCAGAACATGGATACTGTTCCATGAACTCATTAGCCTCTTGCTGTCACAGTACTGTGGTGTATATGGACTATATGCCCTGTACACACCATAATGAAACTACAACAACAATCGCTGTGTCAAAAGTATGTTTTGTCCACATGGCACCAATGCCATCAGTCCCGTCAAATGGTATTTTTGGAGAACGTTTTCCAGATCAGAAAATGTCACAGTGCTGCCGACGAGTTGCCTTATGTATAGGTAAAACAAACTCCGGTGAACACAAAACCGAGATCGACCGTGCCCTAGCGACCTCTGGTATGCAGTCCTTATAGAGACCCCTGTGGTGACATCAGCACATATCCTGGGAGACTAAGCTCCAGGTCTATAATGCTTCAGTCATCTCTGTCCTCCTGCATGGTGCCAAAACCTGGCCACTGAATAACACCCTGGCGGCCAGGCTTGACGGTTTCGACTCCAGGGCCCTCAGGAGGTTTGAAGATATCAACTGGAGCCAGCATGTCACAAATCAGACCCTGAGGGATCAAACCCAACAGCCCCCAGCATCTTGTCTCACAGTAATGTGGCGAGTATGAGTGTGGTGGTGACTACCTGTGGAACACACAACGAGCACCATCATGGCCGTTAATCCTCAGCTAGTCAGATGTAGAAGACCCAGAGGTGCACCCTGCACCCTCTGGCTGGATGTACTGGCCCAGGACTTTAGGGCCTGCAATGTGACCCTGGCACAAGCCCAACATCTTGCCTGTGATAGACCTAAATGGAGAGACCTGGTTGCCATGGTTGGCTTTACGCACCTTGAAGTGCAAGAGGACTGAGATGAAATGAGATGAGATATAAGCAAAACACCACATTTTGGGGAAAAAAAGCTTTTATAGCTCCACCTAGTTACAATTTTATTTTGCTGGTGGATGTTTGGATGTCCATGTAAATTTCACAGCTGTAATAAATGTTTTTTGTTTTTCTTGTAATAAGCCGATTTGTCCAAAGTTGCTCGTGATTGAACCAATTTCAGGTGTTACATCTGACCTGTGTTCCCACTGTCCCCAGTCTCCCCTACATTATCTGCAGAATGAATTGTAGGTAGATGGGAAACGTGTGTGTGAAGTTTCATAAGAAGTAGTTCCAGTGGCAGAGCCAGACTTTTTTTTACTTTTTCGGGGGGGGGGGGGAGTAGCCAAAGCTATTTCAGGGGGGCATATACCAGAGGTGGGGATTTCCAGGTCCATCAAGTCAAAGTCCTGCCATGTATTGGTTCAAACCTGTTCATTGAACCAGCCCATTTTGATGAGCACAATGCCTCATCCAGGTAAATGGGATAATTAGTGGAATCACCTGTGTTCAGTGAACAGGTTTGAAGTAATACATGGTAGGACTTTGACTTGATGGACCTGGAAATCCCCACCTCTGGCATATACAGTATATAACAATGAATTTTCAATTAACATAATCATTTGCAAAGCGGTCTCTTTTCATGTAGTGCTTCTTAAACACACAAAGAGATGAGATTTCTGTATATGTCACGGTTTATTAATGTGCAATGTAGAGGTGCACACACACCTACACAAATGCCCTCAAAACTTCTCTATAAATAATCTCATCTTGACATGAACGGAGTCTTTGTGCTTGCTTTGTGCCGCGATAGAGGGGGTCAATGAGATTTCAGGAGGGGCAAATGCCCCCCAGCCCCCGTGCTGTCCATGAGTAGTTCATAAGAGGGGGGCTTTTGGACCGAGGGGAAAAAGCATCTCACTCCTTGGTCCACGTTTTTCAGATAGGGTGGCAGTCCATGTCTGAGTATGCAGGGCAAGGGTGGTTCGGAGTAGTGGATGAGGGTTCTTGTTGGAGCGCGGGACCGGGGTTAACGCAGTTTCCCTATTTCCACCTGGATACAGATATTTCTTTCAACGACATGTGTCTAGACACAAAACTATTAGAATTAACAAAAGATCCAGTAACTATACCCCAGCCTTTTCCTGTAACCAGACAGGCACATGGCATGTGCTTATTGCCACAGTGTTGTGGCAGCAGGGTGACAGGTTACCAGTTTACACACATGATATAATGAGGGCACTGGTTGGCTCTGTGGTAATAGACAAATGAGAAAGTTAGTCCCACTATGCTGTGGTAATAGCTACTTTGAAAAGAAATGCAACTCCGCTAAGTTATTCACATAAATCAGTACAAGTATGTGGCTAATTAACAAACCACCAACACCTGCCTACATTTACACAATTACACTTTCTCCCTACACAGATGCACAAGAAAACCTTTCCAAACACACTTAATAGTAACATAAACTATCATATAACAAATACAAGGACTTGAATGCTTGTTTCCATAAAATATGAGACCATTCATCATTATTTTTTGGTTCTACTACAATAGTAAAAATGTCTTCTTCATTCTGTCATTTAAAATGACCCACATGAGCTGTTTTATCTTCCATAGTCTTGTCTTTGCTGTCACCAGTGGCAGCTGGTGCTAAACAAGATTCTAGAGACGTAAGAATGCATGAACACGGCAGTTATGAATTCATGTGCTGAGCCAATTTTTTGATGTGTCACTCACTGATGTGTGTGTGTGTGTTGACATCTTGTATGCCTTTGATTTTAATGTTTGACAAGACTGTAGGTGTTTAAGTGTCTTCTGTGGCTAAAAACTAAAAATACATGTGTATAAAAAGTTACTTGCAAGAACCATAGCCATATTCCCAGGTGAAATCCATGCAACAAAACCACTAACCCACAGTGTAATTATCCCTTTAGGACAACAGATTACCTGTAACATGTATTGTGCTGCTCCTTGAGTTGAATAGCTAATCAGCCATGTGGTTATATGCTTAACACTCAGACTAAACAGAGTGAGCAGGACTCAATTCTGTCATGGGATATTTGAAAAAGGTGTATCATCAGATTTATTGCATTTCTGTTAAAGGATCAAGAAGCACAGCTCAAATTCAACACCTGTATCGAAGCATGTTTATGTTTAATTCTGCTCATGATGACTAGAGATCAATATTGTTTTTCCACAGGAGTCATTCTGGTTTCTATGAATGCCAAAAAAATGGTGGTTCCCCTTTCTTCTTCCATTAATCAGATCTCAGTTTTGGATTTAAAGGATTTATGCTGTGTGGCAGAATTTGATTGACAGGTCTGTATGACCGCTCACTCACCTCTGTGTGTGATCATTTACTGACAGAAAGGTCGACTGTAGTTGTTAGTAATAACTTACACTACAGGGACAATGTTAAGCAATGCAGCGATCTACTATGTAAGTCAGCTGGCATTTAACATTAGCTCATCAATGACCCCTAATTCCATTACAATTCCAACTATTCTTGAACTTCTGGCTCCAAAAGGTCAACATTGCTTTTTCCAAAATGCAAGATATTGGTGCCAAAACAATCCAAACTCTAATGGGTGGCACCATTATTTGTCTGTCCATTAATTACATACAATCAATGATGTTTCTGAAAGCATCTGTCACTTGCCAGCCAAATTGGCAACCCAGCAATATGATCACACAAAGTTAAGGAATAATTAAAACAATCCTTTTGCACTGCCAGTGAAAGTGGGAGAGACTGCCCTCTCAGGCACTCGAGCTGTCATATTGTTAAGTTTGCAGACAACACAGCTGTGGTGGGACTGATCTCTTCTGAGAATTACTGACAGGAAGTAAAGCTTCTGGAAGGTTTGGTGCAGAAACAACACCCTCTACATCAACACTCAGAAGACAAAGGATATGATTGTGGACTACAGGACCACTAAGAAGAGCCCAATTCCCCTCAAAGTGGTTTCTAATCTCAGATACCAGTGAGTCCACATCATAGATCATCATGACCATCATGACCTGGAACAAGAAGACTTTCTTTATTGTAAAGGCCCACCAAGCCTCTGACTCCTCCAGAGACTGAAGCAGGCTGGTCTGAATAGGTCTGTCCTAACAGCCTTCTACCAGAGGGCACAGGAAAGTATCCTTACCTTCTGCATCACTGTGAGGCACAGCCGCTACTCAGCTGCAGTCAGTGACATTTACAGCAACAGCAGAAGGAAAAGGACTTCATGGATAATGAAGAAGCCCACCCACCCTGTACACAGCCTGTTTGTCAACCTGTCATCCATAAGACCCTACAGCATCACAGCCAGAACCAACAGGCTTAGAAACCACTACTTCCCAGATGCAATATGATTATACAACTCAAATCATAACTGAACAATAACTCACCTGGTGCTGTTTCATTTATGCAATACACAGCGCAATATTCATCCAGTCTTATCGCAGTTACAATGTGCAATAATATGTTTTTTGCATATACATTTTCCAGTTACTTTATCCTCAACCTCTATGCATTTTATTTATATATTAGTAGTAGTAGTACTAGTATTATTAGTAGTAGTAGTAGTAAAATTATACTATCAGCATGCTTAAATTTTTTATTTTTATTTTGAGCTATTGTAATGGTACTGTGTCCATCAGTGGCTTCCTTAGCAATTTCACCAAAGAGTGTCTCTTATGAACCTACTTATTGGATTTACTGTAAAATTCACATGTAACTTCTTCAGGACAATATCTTGTCAGGTGTAAGAAATTTAGATTTTTTTTATTTTTTTAAATTTTTGAAATATTAAAAATGCACCTTTACTTTTAATGTAAACCCAATCAGAGATGCCTCATCACCGCATCATGGACATGTATGATGAAGTAAAGGTAAACTCTGTTTGTCGACCTCAAGTCATTTTTCTACCGTGAAAAAACAACTGGAAACAAAGCAATCCAGATATTTTTTTAATAGAATCAACACACAATGTATTCAATAACAATGGAGAACACAGTAATATTAATGAAATAACCATGGAATGACAGCTTTAAGAAGTTATAATAGATGGCTTTGTTCTCCTACTATCAAAGTGTGTTTGTAGAGTAATGGCCACATCTTCCAAAGTTTGAGCTCCTGCCTCAATTGTATATTTGTGTTTGTCTTTCAGGTACAGTACCATTTCCGTTCCCGCAGTGTGTTGCTCCAGCGCAGCTTGAGTGGAGCGGGTTACAACAACACCTTCCCCTACAGCTGGGGGGGCTCCTCTGACATCGACCTCATGGCTGATGAAATGGGCCTCTGGGCTGTCTACACCTCCATCCCCAACGCGGGAAACATAATGGTACAATCTGCATGTCAGTTATTGGGCTCCTTGTCATAAATGTAAGAAAAAAAGCTTTTATGATTAATGATGTAAAATGGAGACACTTTTTCAACCGGCTGATTTATCTCTTCCGCTTATACATTTTTCTGTCAGCAGGTTTTCCTCAAGTCGAAAACACCTACGGTTTTTAAAAACCCATTAAAGCTGACAGAGACTGACGCTTTGAATAATGTAATGTATCACAATGAAAAGCATACATTTTCTCAGATGTGACTTTAATATATAAGAGGCAGCTAATTTTCTGTCATACAATACACTTGTCATATACCTCTACCTACAAGAGCAGGTGGAAAGGAAGCCAACTCGCAAGTAAGTTTGAATGACAGGTCAATGAAATAAAACTCAGTAGGAATCACATTAAGCCAAGAGTTACTAAAGAAAAGCAACCTTTCTCAATTTACAAAAAAAAAAAAAAAAAGTGTGTGAATGAATGCCCATTTCAACCAGCTCAGGAAGGAACATCAGAAGAGTTTTGTGAGAAATGTCATCTTTACACAGGATCATTAGTGTGAGTTGTTTGATACAGTACCATGTGCCAAAACCTGTCAGATAAGTTGTTCACGGGTTTGTCATAGAACAGTTGTGTTTCTATTTTAATCAGTTTCTACTTTCTACAACAGCCCCATATCAGCTTTTATGGTCAAGAGAGATGTGTACTATTTTAATTATATGTGTTCAGTTTTGAGCCTTTCACTGAAAAATATGGATTTCAAGAAAGTAAAAAGTAAAAATAATAATATTACATCGTGAGAAAACATGACAGTAAAGTTAATATACAATGTCCAGCAAAAAATACCTATCTGATAGATAGTTCAGATCACTGGATAAATAATGTAGACTGTTTAAAAAAAAAGAAAAAGACTAGAATTAACAGCAAGTCTTGTAACATTTCAATATAAAAAAAACCAAGTGAAAATACAACGCAAGATTGTTTATTTAATTATAAAAATGAAATCTAGCTGTAGTTTTTAGAGGAAGAATATGTTAACAAAATAATTTTTGTATGTAGAAATAATGTATTTCTATTGTTTTCAGAAAATAAAACTGTAAATTGACAAACAATGTGATGCGACTGCAATTGTGAGATGGGGGGGGGGGGTCCTATTTGGGGGTTTTTGTTTGTTTTTTTAAGAAAGTAATACAGAAGTAAACATTTAACAATTTAAGATTTTAATAACAGGTGGCTGTGGTTCACTTGGTAGAGCAGGTCATCCAATGACCAAAGGGTTGGTAGGTTGAATCCTAGTTTTGACTGTTCACATGTCCAAGTGTCCTTACAAAACTATGAAGACACTGAATCCAAAATGGCCCCCAGATTTAAAAAACACTGTGGGCACCTGCAGGGTTATGTAAGGTTTACTGTTTACATTGAATATTACATTTACATGTTTAAAATGTTAAATATACATGATTAACAATTGAAATCTATACATCTTACTCTGTAAATATATTTATGGTTTGAATCGTTTTTTAAAGTATTGTTCGGCAACCATAGTTACCAGATTTTTTTCACGTAAAAACAAGGGGTTTTTTTTGGTTTGATTTTAACGTGTAGTGATTGTTTCAGCTACAACAACTTCTTTAACCATTTTAATGATGTAGTGAGGAGCTTCTCATTTGTGAAACAACCATTAGTTTGAGAGTATAAAGATGTTTCAATGGAAAAAAATCACTCAAGATTCACTCAACAATAGTTACATTTCAGCTCAGAACAGTGTACAGAATAGGACATTAACGACTTCAGTTTTTTTTCAAGTCGACTTATCCGTCAATAAAGTCGAAGTCGAGTCGACGGCTCGTGACAACACAGTCAAGGCTAAAACAAAACACAAAAAAAACGCGGACACACGTCTGTCCAGCAATGAGCAACTTGTATTAAAGTTCACTGCAACGTAACAAAGTCCACTGACAAGACACCAGCATCAAGATTTTAACCCCAACAAAACAAAGGCTAACGTTAGCAAAGAGTTTTCTGTTAAATTTAACTGCACACCATCAGTAGGTGAACATACGTACAGTATGTCCACATTTGGTCTGGACCCACACCTCTAAAACTGGACTGTCCACACGTCTGTCACGCATCCTCACTTTTTATATTAAGCTTAAGTCAGCGGCTACCACCACACTGTCCACATCATGTTTGGGAAAAAAGAGCACGTTGTCTTAATGCATGTTGTCTGCACTGCTGCTCACATTCAGGTTAGCTAGTGAATGCCTCTTCAGATGGCCCTGCTGGTTTTTTTTCCATCTAAGGTGAAGTATTTCTACACATGCGATGTGTGTCTGTGACTCTGTTTTGTTTTGTCAGACCACCACAACTGTCTTACCTGCAGCAGCCATGTCTGGTTTAGGTCTGGGGGGGGGGGGGGGGGGGGAATAACATGTGACTTGTTGACTCCTCCAAATTTAAGTCGACTTGTGCTATGGGAGTCGTCGTGTCGACTAGCCCACATGCCTGTTAATGCCCTAGTACAGATCATTTATTCTAGATGTCTGTGTAGTCCTGGGTTCCAGTCTGGTTTCAGTGTCTGTATGAGTTACCTTCCTGTCACAGAAAATGATGTCAGCATGAGAGAATGGTTGTGTTAGTCTAGGAGGTCTGAGGGTAATTACTGGAAAACTGTTAAATCACAAATCTATATAAATCTAAGCAAATCGGTCCTTGGCTAGTAATCTGAAAATGGGTTTTGTGCTATTTTCCAGTACGTCAGATAATTTTATAATGTTACTCTCAGAAGCCCCAGACATGTTTTATAAAGCAAGAAGCAAATTATTAAAAAAAAAAAAAAAAAAGTATATTAACAGTATGTCCCCTATAGATATTGGTTTGCATAATATCCCAGTAGAAGAGCATGGTTATTTTTCTTATTTTAAAGTGGGTCACTTCTACAACTATTCAGTTTAAGAGTAGTTGTACTTTGTCCTAATTGTTTTTGTCACTTTAAATATGAGCACAACTTTATTTTTAGTTTAAGATCCATTTTGGTCTGTCAGTACCTAGACTTTTATTTTAATTGTCTAGCCAGCACTTATCCCACTGGCAGATTGTTTTGTGCGAGGCAAGTTGCTTTTGAGAATGTTTGGCTTCTTTCCACAATACAAGGCAAGTCTGTGATGTGTGATAACGCTGGCTGTGTTCAAACCTGGCTCTGTAATATGTTTTTCATGATGTGATCAGAAGTTGATGGTTCTAAAGCCACACTGGTGACACTTTGCAAATGTGTTGTGGGCCACACTCTGCAGATGTCCTCTGCACAAGATAAGCTTCAATATGTCATATTATCATGTTGAACTCTTCATTTACCCACAGAGACATAAATGTTTCATATGTGTAGCGATGCCTGAACACTCCGGCACGAAACTCTGCCACTTTTTACTTCCATTGTGGAAATATAATACAGTTCAATCAAGCCAGATGGAGTTGAAAGGGTACCTGACTGTACCTGTTGAAGATCCAGTCAGTATTATAATATATGGCATGACTGAGACTCATTAAAAACTTAATGAAATGGCTGAAGATATATCAATGTTTAAAGACTTCTAAAGGCTTCAGGGTTAACCAGGTGAGCTTTACATATAGGCCAAACTGACGGGGGCCTAGAAAGAGGGTATTAAAGGGTACCAAAATGACGAACAGACCAGTAGCATTTATGACACACATTGATAAGGACTGACAATGAAACCTTAAAAAAGTAGTTTTAAACCTGAAAGTTTATGTTGCTTAAACAAAATGCTGAATGAAATGAATCCTTGCCTGATGGCTTAGGCTGTTAGATGAGCCTGTTCATTTCCATATAGAGCCAAGAAGTGAGATCTGATCAGAAATGATGACTGAAGACACATTCTGGAGCTGTAATCCAATCATGCAAACACATGCTAATGCTAGGGTTGTATTTGTCTGTTCAATGTCACCTGAATAGTCAAAACAATAGTAATATGAGGCAGGTTTGCATCCAAATGTACAGTGAACTTTAACCAAATTTACTGAGGCAAAATGATTGTGGAAAAATAACCAGTAAAGATGCAAACATCCACCATCTACCAAAATCTTTTACTGATATAAACTGTACAATCCCTGTTGATCCACTAATCCATGAAGTTGGATCAATGGCAGTGGATGGTTGATGTTGAGTTAATGATAGGTTTTGCAGGAAAAGTCACTTTTCCCTAAGTTTTATATATATATAATCCTCAACTTTTATAAACATCTATATAAGTAAATGAAATGTTGGAATCTGATTTAAGAATAAATAAATAAATACAGAACACAATATTCCAACAAATGGTGAAAAAAACCCACTTAATGACAGTTGCATGTAGAGAAAAATTCATTTGGGCACTACCACAAATGTCACACTGGGTCCTCACAGTGGTTCATCATCGTTAACTGTGTGACTGTTAAAAGGAATTATTCATACAATGACATGACACCTGGGGCAGCCATGGACTAAATGGCTGGAGAGTTAGCTTGTGACTCACAGGTCAGCGGTTCAAATCACTGGGTTGGTGGAGAGTCGTTAGCTAATTTACCCCTGAGCAAGGCACTAAACACCCGTGACATGGTGAGCCCACTGGTCCTAGTATGCAGTGTATGGTACATGATGGACAAATGGACAGTGAAGGACAAATTTATCTGTGTGAACCTACTGATAAAATAAAGTTTCTTCTTCATCTGAACTGTTTAGGAGAATATAGATATAAAGGCAGTGAACTTACAATTAAGTGATTAAAATGAACCAAACCACTGGTCTGAAACATACACTATCATGTTGTTTCAAACTCTTTCAATATCATCTGTCAAAGCCTTTGTCTAACATTTCTTTCCGCAGCTCATCACACTTGGTGGGGTTTCATTTCTGTTCTCAAAATAATATTATGTTATTTCTAATTGTGTAAGAGTTTTTGATGTAGCACTGAGATTCCAAACTCAATAGGGGGGGGGGGGGGTAGAAACACACACTCACAGCTATTAAAGCTTCCACTGAATTAATGTTACATGTCTACAACCTGAGCCTAAAGCTCTGTATGTTTTATTACAATCCATCAGTTAAAATAAGTGTCGTATAACCTTCAGTTTGCTGACAGTTTACATTATAGCTCTGTTAGCTAAGTTCTGTTTTTAAACTGAAAACGGCCACAATGAACCCACAAATCACCTCTCTGTTTTCTGTAGTTTTTGTTGTCAGTAGCTGAACTAAAGATCTGTTTGGAATTGAACAAACAATATCAGATCTGTCATAGTTTAGTCTGAGCCATTAATCAACAAATAGCAACGTAGCAAAAATCCTATAAAAACTTTCTACCTTCATAAACCTCAAAATCAACGCTGCCATTTCAGCATCAAACTACATTATTTTCATTTACAGTTGTGTCCAGTGGAGAAAATAATGGCTTCTATAGTACTTCTTATCACATCTTTTCTCTAAAAGTTGTTCCTTAATGGTTCTCATCCCATCTGGTCACTGTCTCATACCTTGGTTAAAGGCCTTTTGGTGTTAGTTTTCTTCACCATGGAACACAGACAGAATGACTTCAGAGCTCTAAATATGTAATTTTTTGCCCTTTTCTTTTTTTCCAGTTCACAAGATTATAGTACAATGTAAAATCAGGTTATACCAGAAAATTTTTCTACCAAAGAGGTTATGTTATCATTCCCATTTGACTGTATAAGATTACATTTTTATCAGTTTTTCTTCCTTTTCACCCATTACACCCTTTCCAGCAACAAAACAGAAATACATTGTGTGTGTGTGTGTGTGTGTGTGTGTGTGTGTGTGTGTGTGTGTGTGTGTGTGTGTGTATGTATGCATATATATATATATTTCTCTCACCCCCCCTGGGCGCTGTCTCCTTCAGACTCAGGTCCTCTACCAGACACCTGGGAGCTTGAACGTTCTGCGTAAGATCTTAGCTGTTCCTAGCATTGCACACTTTTGGACAGAGATCTCTGCTAGAGTATCTGCTGGAGCCATGCTCCCCAACTTGGGGGTCCCTAGTGTCCTGATCACTACTGATACCACTGTTGCCTTCACACCCCACACTTTCTTTCATCTCCTCTTTTAGCTCCTGGTTTTTCTTAAGCTTCTCATGTTCTTTCTTTCTGATGCTGCTATCATTAGGGACTGCTACATCCATCACTACCACTGTCTTCCCATGTTTATCCATTAACACTTTGTCAAGCTGATTGGCCATCACCATCTTGTCGGTCTGGATCTAGAAGTCCCACAGGATCTTGGCCTGTTTGTTCTATGTCACCCATGTTGAGCCCTGGACCTCCAGTCCATACTCAGTACAGATATTCCTGGACAATATGCCTGCTGGTTATGTCGTTCCATGTATGCCTTGCCTGCCAGCATCTTACACCCCGCTATGATGTGCTAGACCTTGTCAGGAACTTCTGCACACAGCCCCCTGGGTCTTATCTCGTGTAGTAGACCTCGGCCTCCATTGTCCTGCTGTTCAGGGCCTGTTCTTGTGCTGCCATGAGTAATCCCTTTGTGTGTGGGTGTATATATATATATATATATATATATATATATATATATATATATATATATATATATATATATATATATATATATATATATATATATATATATATATATATATATATATATATATATATATATGATGATATTTGTGTGGACAGTACGAGGCGTCACTGCCTAAACTCGACTTTGTTGCCATCATTGAAAATTGGCCACCTGTCCAAACCTGTCTGAAGGCTTGTGCGTTCAGCAGCAGTCACACAACCAGATCATGGCATTAATGAATTAAAATCATTTTAGAGATATGGAGCAGGTTTGTTTCCATCCTTACTTCCACACTAAATATACACACACCAGCCACTTTATTAGGTACACCTGTCCAACTGCTCATTAACACAAATTTCAAATCAGCCAGTCACATGGCAGCAACTCAATGTTCAGGCATGTAGACATGGTCCAGATGATCTGCTGCAGTTCAAACCGAGCATCAGAATGAGGAAGAAAGGTGATTTAAGTGACTTTGAACGTTCCAGGGTTGTTGGTGCCAGACGGGTTGGTCTGAGTATTTCAGAAACTGCTGATCTGCTGGGAACCATCTCTAGGGTTTACAGAGAATGGTCCGAAAAAAAGAAAATATCCAGTGAGTGGCAGTTCTGTGGGCGAAAATGCCTTGTTGTTGCCAGAGGTCAGAGGAGAATGGCCAGGCTGGTTTGAGCTGATAGAAAGGCAACAGTAACACAAATAGCTCAGTTCAGGCTATTGGTGGTGTAATGGTGTGGGGGATATTTTCCTGGCACTCCTTGGGCCCCTTAGTACCAATTGAGCATCGTTGCAACACCACAGCCTACCTGACCATGTCCATTTCTTTATGACCACAGTGTACCCATGTTATGATGAATACTACCAGCAGGATAACGCACCATGTCATAAAGCTCCAATTATCTCAGCCTGGTTTCTTAAACATAACAACTCAAATGGCCTCCACAGTCACCAGATCTCAATCCAATAGAGCAACACATCCCAACACCTTTGGGATGTGATGGAATGGGAGATTCAAATCTGCAGCAGCTGCAGGATGCCATCATGTCAATATGGACCAAACTCTCTGAGGAATGTTTCCAGTACCTTGTCGAATCTATGCCACGAATTAAGGCTGTTTTGAAAGCAAAAGGGGGTCCTACCCAGTACTAGTAAGGTGTACCTAATACAGTGGCCGGTGAGTGTATATGTATAATCTGGGTGAGGCTGGATCTATACTCCGAAACCAAGTTGTCTGCACCCCCACCCTCTAGCTCAAATGTGTATGTGTGGTGAGAACCCACCACCCACCCACACACACGCGCACACACACACACACACACACACACACACACACACACACATGCGCACACACACACACGCGCACACACACACACAAACCTCTCATTCCATCATGTTAGAAACCAGTCAACAATGCTCTTTTCTTCTAAACTCTCTCTATTCAGATGAATTCATTTTATTGAGTTTCTCCGCAGAATTTATTTTGTTGAACTACATAAATGTCATCTGTATCCAATGGTTCAATAAATTCATCATTAAAGGTGTCATTCCACTGAAAACCACTTTTCCACGCTCCTTTTGGAATCTGATGGGTCACCCCGAGTTACCAACACATGCTGCCTTTGAAAGTGGTTTGTCACCTCCACTGGCTGTATACACAGAAAATGGTGAGAGGAATAAGGGACCCAGAAAAAGCCAGTCCATCTGAAGTCAGACGGACTTTAGCGTCACCCACGTGGGGTTAAACCTGTCCCCTATTGCAGCGAATCTGGAAACTGGAAAAACTCTGTTGTTCGACCTCAAGTCATTTTTCTAGCGTGCAAAAACAGCAAAATACAGCAATATTAATGAAATAACCATGGAATCACACCTTTAAGGAATACTGTATAACATGCTTTTTTCATGAAGTATATCAACAATATTTAGTTTTTATTCTAATAGATTCAGGTTCTTAGGAAAATCAACCCTTTTTAATTAATCATTAATCGATCAATGAGGTCAAATGATTAATTAATTAATTAATTAATAATTTGCATCCATAATCAATAGATATATGACCATAATTTTTTTTTAATTGCCATTTTCAATTATTGAAGAGTAAAACTACTGCATAGATCATCTTGAATTAGAAATGACAATCAAATCAACTACTTAAAAATGATGCATCTGTCCTTTCTGACGATGAAAAATGCAGGTAATCTGCAAGCCATGGTATAATTCAGAAACTGCCTACACCTCTCTAATGTAGGAAATGACTATGAATGAAAAACAAAACACTGAGGAAGTTATGTAAAAGCAATACCCTTCTCACATTTTGTAGCAAACATTACATATTGTGTTCATGATAATCTACTGACACTTTTTGTGAATGACGTTTTCATAAAAATCTTTGCAGTGTTAAAATGTGGTATTAAAATTTGATGATCAGCTGTAAATCTACATGTGTACAGGCAGATACCCTGTTAACAAAACAAGCCAGCTTTCATCTTATTGAATACAAATGAAATAAAAATGACACTTCTGAAAAATACTTCAATGATGTAATTAAGTAAGGTTCTAAACTTTATGAGTTTGTATAAAGAAAAATTACTATTGTTTTTAATTAACTCACGATATAATTTTTTTTTTGTGTCATTGTCCCTTTTGCTGTTTTCTATACTTTCCATCTGTCATTATGTACGTGTTACTACAGTGTGTGAAAAACAACTCACTGCTTTATCCCTTAAACTACACATAATCTACTCAACTGCACTGTTTGTGAGCAAACTAGAAACTAAGCTCTCATTTTTAACAAGTGAGAGGCCAGGGCACACAACAGCCTCTAGTGGCTCTTGCTCTGCATAATTTTGTATTATGTCATCATTAAGATTGATTTCAGCATAAATGGACTGCACAGTAACACTGAAAACCACTCACTTGGTGCATGAGTCAATGCAAATCACACACCACAAGTGTAACAGGAAAAACTGTCATTGTGATGCTTTGCATTTCGCTGTTGTTGAAATCTAACTTCACTCCAATATGTAGATTAATGTTCCTTGTAAGGATGTAATGGTATATGTATTCATGCCAGACCATTGATAACAGTAATTCACCTTTACTTAAACTGAACAGCAGAGATAAAGGACTGACACATAAAATGGAAAAGGTGAAACATCTCATAAATACCTTATAATATATTACAATAAAAATCCATAATGATCTGGTTTGGCAGAAGCAGTGGGAATTAAGGGTAGTTTCTTTTTTTTTTTTTTTTTTTTTTTTTTTTTATCCAATTACAATTTGTAACTTTGTTTATCTTCTGCTCTTTGTCAACACATGCAAAGTGATAGTATGACAACTCGCTGTGTTTGATGGACTCAGACTCACATTACTGCAGCAGATGAATAAACAGGTTTGGACCCAGTGCAGTGGAATGTAATGTAAAACTGCCCATTAGTGGAAAAGCAGGGTAATGTTTGACACAAACAGCTGGTAGGAATGAACTCCTCTTTACTTTTATGCCACAGTGCATTTCAGAACCTGTGTAGTAAAAGTTGAAGCAGCAATGATACTTTTTCTTTTGTCTTTTTTTTTTCTATAATTATCCGTGCTTTTTGTGGCATAAAGAGTAACTCTTCCTGTTTGTGTCCAGGTGAGTCGTCTGGACCCTCGTTCTCTTGATGTGCTCCGGAGCTGGGACACTGGCTTTCCTAAACGCAGTGCAGGTGAGGCCTTCATGATCTGCGGGACCCTCTACGTCACCAACTCTCACCTCGCTGGAGCTAAAGTCCACTTCGCCTACCACACTAACACCTCCACATATGAGTACACTGACATCCCCTTCCACAACCAGTACTCCCACATCAGCATGATGGACTACAACCCCCGAGAAAGAGCACTATACACCTGGAACAACGGCCACCAGGTTATCTATAACGTTACACTGTTCCATGTCATACGGAGTGACGGCTAGAACCACATGTAGGAATAAAATAGCTGGTATAAAGGAAGCTGTAGGATGGTAAAGAGTTGTTCAGTTTACGCCACACATACACATGCACATCCACCCAGTGGTCATTCACATCAGCAGGAACATACATTTTGTCTGTGTTTGAATGACTTCTAGACTGTGGGGGCTCACTGAGCTCATAATGAGACACAATACACGTTGTCAAGCACGGGCCTAAAGGTCACAGACAAGAGTATTCATCACGGCCGAGTTGAAAATCAATTGCCTCAGCAAAAGGGACGCTGATAGAAAGGAGGAAGTCAGACAGCGTGAGCTCATACATATTCTGTTGCATTTCATTCTACTCGTGTCTCTAAAGTGATTTTTGGAAGCTGAGGGCAAATTGTCAAAAAAAAAAAAAAAAAAAAAAAAAAAAAAAAAGAAGCAGCCCATGAACTGAATTTCAACACAAGTGGATGCCGGCCCCCGATGAAGATTTGTTTTGCAGGTTTGTGATGTAATTGTGGAAGTATTCAGTCAGCATGGTTGTTCATTCAATAAAACTTATCGTCAAACTTTTCCATGACTCGTTTGTCTTTTCTGTTTCAGAGCCAAGAAAGCAAAGTGATAACTGGTGCAACTGCATTTGTGTGTGGACAAATACACAGGTGTGTTGAAAATTAACACACAGTGAATCACTTAATTTTATTAGGGTTGTCATGGAGCTTTTGAATTATATTAGGTTTGCATGTAGCTATTACTGTTTATTTTCTGCTACTGCTCAATTTACCACAGATTAATTTACAATGAGCCAAATGAAAGGTTTAAGGTTAATTCACTTCATTATCCCCACAGGGAAATACAGCATTGGAGTTTATGCTAATGCTCACAGTACCTAGCATTAGCATTGGTGATTAGCATTAGCACTTAGCCAATTAGGAGCACAGTGAGTTGTCATTGAAGGCGCTTGGGGACCAATTCCAGAACTATATCTGTAGCTTGGCCACTGACAAGACAATGAACCTATGTGTGCTTGCTTTTAATGGAAGTAAAACTGGAAGAAGTGAAGCAAACCAACAGTGGCGTTTTATATATATATATATATATATATATATATATATATATATATATATATATATATATTTAAGGTCAATTGGAAAGGCTGATCCCCCCACACACAGTAAATCTGATTAACTTGACATTTGACATACAGTGGTGGAAAACATTTGTGTTGTATTTGTACTATATTACTGCTAAGTATTGTTGCATTTTCCAAACATACATGCTCCCTTTTACATGTGCACTGTTCTATCAAGGTCAAAACTGAATGTTACAGTAGATAATGAAATACATCCAAGACATGACATGTTGAAACTGCCAAGAATTTTGTTAACAATAATAATGTAATAATAATTACAAAAAAAAACATTTGTATCTGTCTGACGCAGCCACACCTTTGGAAACAAAAAAAATAATATTTCATAAATATTCCATGTTAATACTTAAAACTGAAAATGTTTTTTTCCACTACTGTACAAGTTTAGCTTAATGTACTCTACAAATAAAGCCTGTAGTGGATGTTTGTCCACAAACTAAATTAAGTGACAAAAAAAATGATTACTTCGGTGTCAAAAGATTAAATTTTTTATAAATGTGCTTAGTTTATTATATCACCATGCAATCAAAGAGACAAAGGTCTAAGGTTTGATTGTATATAAACTCACAGCCTGAGCTTAAAAAATGCAGCCATATTCAGTGTCTGTGACACAGTCTCTATATCACAGATATACATGAGTGTATTTTTAATTTTGCTCAGTTATATTACAAAAACTAAATACCTCCAACACATTCTGATGGACTATAAACATTAGCATTTCTGTTAAAGTGACATGCTTTATAAAGGTCTTGAAAAGGAGAATTAAAATTTTTTGTTCATAATTTTAGGGTCTCCTCACACACATATTTGTGTTTTTAAAACATTAAACATTAAAAAGTGCATTTTACAGGATATGTCTCCTTTAACCAATAATGATTTTTATATGTTAGTCATTTATTCTTCTGAGTAGATGATCCTGTTTTTAGCTCTGGAACAATGTGCTTTTTTTTTGTTTTTAGATTAGACTTCTAAAAAAAATCAACTCTAGGTTGATCTCCAGTCTGACAGGAATACTTGGCGATGTAACCAGCAGTGAATATGATCCCAATTAACCTAATGGTGGTGCAGTAGCTGTCATGAAAAGAAAAATCATTATTTCAAACAGCCAACATCCCCACGTGTTCAAATGACTTTAAATTTGACAAACATCTACAAATTAGTATTCTCTGCTGTTCTTTACCATGATGGATTGTTTTGCCACTTGTCCCTGCTTTAACTTTTAAGTGATGGGGTTGTTTCCTTCTGCTGAAAGCTGAGATGTGAGAGCCTGTAGTGACTTACAGTTTACAGAAGTATGGTTTTAATTGTATTGTGACTGTAAAGACACATATATGGGATACGGATACTACACCAAAAAATGTGTGACGTTAAATAAATAATGTTGTGACATTTAAGGAAAATTTAACCAAATCAGATTAAGGGAAGAGAGAAAACTGTCAAACAAAAGTGCAAGTGTGATGTCACCATGTATGATGTATTAAGAAAAGAATGTATTATTTTGCACCAGTAGCACCACTATATGTAGTGGTGTTAGTAAATAACTACAATTGACAGTAACCTAGCAGTACTATTACTATTTTGTGATTCAAGTAACATTTCAGTAGGTTACCTTATTTGATTGACCAAGTAGTATGGTAACCATGGTAATGACTACAGAATATATATATATATATATATATATATAGAGAGAGATATATATACGACCTTTTCCCCCAGATCTTCTCCTCTCCAGTCTCAACCTTTGCCCCAGATTCATTCCAGATCACCTGGCCCGCACCGTGCAGCTGCAAGCCGTTGCTGATCTGCAACTATATAAGCAGTGGGGCTTGCAGTTGCCAGTGTGGGACCATTCAGTTTGTCACCTACATAACCTGGACACTCTACCTATTGCCGCTGTCACCATAACATGGACATTTCATCACCACCACATACGCTGGCAGATCTATCCCCAGATGTTTGTGTTTAGTCTGTGTCTTGTCTTTATTTTGGTTTTGTTATTAAATCTGTTCTCCCTTTTTAAATTAGTACGTACAGGTGTTTTTTAGACATAAATTCCCCTCAGATTGTGTTTATTTTCCCTCAATTGAAAGATCATATACTTCCTTGGCCTGTGAGTGGTTGGTAAGGATTAATTTTTCTTTGCATCTTCTCATTGTCTTTTCATTATTTTAATATCACAAATACACTTTACAATTAGTATTACAGTGTTACAGCTTATTTCAGCAAAAGATTATTTTAAGTTTAATTGAAGTCAAAAGTCAGAAGTCTCTTGTCTGAGTGCAAGCAGCCTAAAAGGCCACACTTAAAACTAAAAGGAATCTTATATACTTATTTACATTACATTAATACTTATATTTTATACTTATTGTAATTTTCCAATATACTGTCAATTTGCATACCTGTATTTTGTAAACGTAGGTCACAGATACAACTGTCTGACCACACAGTGTCTGCAGACTTTATATGATACCTTTTAGTATCCCTTCAACCTGGGTGGAGGTGATACCATAAACTAGTACTGGTTACCAAATTCCAGGTCCTTTTTTATAATGGAAACACAATAAGGCAGTTGAGTCGGGACAGGTGGGTACCAGTGGATAGCTTCTGTCTGGTTAGCCAAGTAAACCAATCCTGCTTCAGGGTAGAGTAAAGACCGCCCACTTAATTTACATATATACTTTTCCACTGACAAAATGGACACAGAAATACATAATGTACTTTTAAATTGTTATTTATATTAATACCGTTTATTATTAGATTAACCTTATTGTTATTTATTATTAATTTACAATGTATAACTGTATTCTATGTTACAATTGTGATTAATTTTGTTCACTTTAGAGGAGGAGGGCTGGTATAAGCTTACATGCTTTTTCCCCTGTTTTTAAATATTGTATTGTATTATTTTCTCCATTATCTTCTTTTGTGCGAATCCAATAAACAAACAAACAAAACATAAAGACATGGATCAGATGTTTATTCAGTCGTGCTTATGTTAGAATTGAACAGACGCATAAATGGAATGTTTGTCATACATGCACACATGGTGGTTTCACTGGAAATTGCAATGGTCTCTGAATTTTTTCCCTGTTATATACACTGTATATTAAATGTACATGTAGGGATACATACACAAGCTGTCCTAGCCTGTGTATTTTTTTTTTCTTGCTGACTTTCCAAATCATATGGATTGTCCTTCCATAAAAAGAGAACAAACAAGAGTTTGATACAAGTGTTGTTGTATGTTGATGTAAAGAAAGCAGTGAATATTTGGTTGCAGTTTTTACATTGTTCTTCATTCTACTGCTCACAACTGTTCTACAGCAAGAAATTAAAGTACTGCTTCAACTTTAGACTGAACACCATTTCTCTGACTAGCAATATACCCTAATAAAGTAAAAGGCACACTTTTCTCAGTGTAATACCACTTCTTTTTATATTTTTTTGACCATTTTCACAGTAATAATATTAATAGCTGCAAGTGTCTATTGTTTTCCTTGGGTTCTGTTTAAACCACATCAATAGGACTACAGGTCATGTTGGTATTAGTTTCACTAATGATGTTTTTAATTGGTCGTAATTGATCCCCACAGTGCTACATATGAAGTGAGGATGTCTTTTTTTTGAGTTTGGGTCAAATGCAGCAGCAAAGGTTAACCTGCTCATTATTATTTAAGTGGCTATTAAGAGCAACAAGTGAATGGTAACATCTCCAGCACAACCAGGGCAATTGTTGAACCCAGCAAACCTACAGAACATGCACGCAAACACACACTAAACAGGAATAGAAGCTGGCAAAACAGGCTGAAGATCACTTGGATGATGAAAAACACACGGTAAATCGATATAAAACAAGGGAGGATAATGGAAAAGCTCTGCTATATATGGATCTAATTGTGGAAACATCACAAATGGCCATTCTGTTGCCATGGTGACTGTGATGATGTTATGTCTGACTGCCTCATGTTCTGCTTATAAAGGAGAGGGAGAAAAAGGATATGGCACATCCTCCACTTATTTTATCCTTCCATATTTCTACACCGTACAGTAATAGAATAGTTACACACTATAAAACCCATACAGAACAGAAAGACAAAACACACTGGCATGTCAATAATCTGTTCACTCTGACATATTGTACGAGTCCAGCTTTCCTTTGCCTGCTTCACTGACTTCTCTAGTGTTTGATTTCTTAAATTTCCCAGAATGCCCTTCAACAGCCCCCAGAGAGAACAGGTGTGAAGCTGCTGCACCTGCTCAGCTCCTCAACACACACACTAATTAGTTGATTATAAGCAGATTAAGGCAATGCTCTGATAATTACAAGGTTATGTAAACACTTTGACAAGGTTTTCTTCCTAAGGCTGGAATGAGGGAATTTTTAACTTGATTGGCTGTACTGGGTACTTAAGAATTTCCTGCACAAAAGAAGTGTAAAAACAGACAAATGAACAGTGACAGGATGATGTCTTTTAGAAATGTTTGTATAAAAGGTGACACATTTGCACATAGGGAAGTGAGCCTTAGTGTTAATAAGAAAATGCAACAAAGAACCAGAGGTGGTAAAAGTACTCACATTATTCTGTACTTAAGTAGAAGTACAGCTACTTTTGTGGAAAAAATACTCTGGCAAAAGTAGAAGTACTGATTCAACTCCTTTATTTAAGTAAAAGTAAAGAAAAAAAAGTACAATTTCTCAATTGTAATAAAGTACAAAAGTAAAAATTAAAACAAATGTTTTTGCCATGAATGCAATAATACTTATTTAACCAGGAAAAATCAGAAAAGTTTCAAAAGTATTTAAAATAAATCCTTTAAAAGTGAGTTACTGTGTAGATAATGTGTTTGATCAGGTCACAGTTACTCAGTTTTGTGTATACGGACAGGAAATGTAGAGGGAGAAAAAGTCACAATTGAGATAAAAAGTCATCATCAGATTAAAAAATAGAGAGAGAAATATGAGATTAAAAAAAGCATAATTTTAAGGTCAAATGTTACAATTGTAAATTAAAAGTCAAAATTATGAGATGACAAGGAAATTGAAATTTGAATGGAAATATTAATGGGATAATAGACATATAACTATAATATATAAAGTCACAATTTCTCTCCTTCACTGATTTTCCCTCTGAAGTGACTTTATTTTTCATACTGTCACATCTGTTTAGTTTGAAAAAGTAATGAGTCTATTCTGAGAATGGAAAGTATAGATATTTATGAACATATAAAAAAAGTAAGTAAAAGTAAGAAGTTACCACAAAATACTCAAGTAAAGTACAGATACCTAAAAAAAATCTACTTAAGTACAGTAACAAAGTACTTTTACTTAGTTACTTTACACCTCTGCAAAGAACCAAGGAGGTGTCGCTTAAGGTTTTTATTTTCTGTGTAACAAAAAAAAATTTTTAAAAATCCAAAATTAAATTTTTCATGTGATCTAATAAGAAAAAAAGAACTCTGCTCTTGAGACTGAAGAAAACCTGCCCCAGGACTCACACTCTGACAAATCACATGCTTTCAGAAAAGTAGGGAGTTAAATATATGACCAACAGCTGTATATTGATCACTGATCAGATTCAGTTCGTTGTGTTTTCTGTGGCTCAGACAAGTGAAACAATCAACTCATTTACATGATTATAAAAATCTAATAACCATTAGTAATCTGATAATTGTACTAATCACACCTGATGTATTTACATGTACTTCTGAAATGTGGTAAATGAAAAACACTGTATGCACCAATATGTAATGACCTTTTACACATGTTTTTTTTTAACTCAAAGATACATTTACAAGTTAAGAAAGTAGTGGCTAGTGGCTAAAATAAAATCTAGTTTAGTGTAAATCTCTTTTCACTCAATTCATTTCTGTACTTTCTGTGTTTGGAATAAGTAAAGCACTTCTATCTGTCTGTTTGTCTGTCTTTCTGTCTGCCTGCCTGCAATTATGACTGATGTCACTAACACCAAGTGTAATTTCGCATTAGATGATGTATACATTACACTAATCATGAATTAACAGCTTAATTGATTTCTATAATTTCCAGGTTTGGAATAAATAAAGTTAATCTATCTGTCTATACCTCTATCTGTCTGTCTGTCTGTCTGTCTTTCTGCCTGCAATTATGTTATATGTCACTGTGAGGAAACAGGATAGCCTCCCCCTCACTAAGGTGACAAAAACAATACAAAACTTAAACTACTACTACTACTTAAACTTAGTTTGTTTTGGATGTTTTATTTTGAAACCCCTTGCTAACCCCTCTCTCTCCGAAGTCCACTTCCTGGGGCGTGTCTTCATGGAGTGCACACATGGAGATGCAGCAGCAGGATTCCTACAGCTGCACCTTGTCAGGCCAAATGACCAGAGAGAGAGAGAGAGAGAGAGAGAGAGAGAGAGAGAGAGAGAGAGGGGAGGGGTTAGGTGAGTATTTTGTTAAGTTAAGCTTATGTTTAGTATTTCTTTAGTTAGTTCATGTTTTTTTTTTCTTCTGTATTAGTAAAAGATATTTGTATTGTGTTTTGTTAACTGTAAATATGTGTTAATTGCAAATGTTTTAGAGTCAGGGGGGTGTGGTATATTTGTGTTGGGGGAGGAGACTAAAGTATAAAAGCCAGGGGAAAGAAGCAGCATGGGTGTGTGCAGGTGGGGGATAGGTGCTGTCAGCTCTGCTCTGCTCTACTGCTGGGGGTCCAAATGAGAAGTGGCTGCACCTGGTAAATCTTGTTTCTGTTTAAAGGAAAGTTGTATGCTGCACTGTTTAAATGTTGTACCTTGCCTGAGCTCAGTAAAGTAAAAAAAATAAAAAAAAAACTCTGGTAAGCAGATTTCTGTTCAGCTCCTTTTTTTTTTTCATCACGTTCTGCCTCCTTCAGCTGCCGGTGGTCCATCCAAAGGGTGTTTTTACCATCAAAACCCAACAGTTTGTTTGTTTCTACAAAACAAATTGAAATAAAACAACTGTAAAGAAATGTTCCATTTAATTGTGTCAAAAATTTGTCATGATTATGGGTTAATCCTTTGTTGGTCAGCTCAACCGTTTGGTAGAGGTAACTTTGAACCCTGATATCTAGTCTAAATTTAAGTCCTTTGACACCAAACTTCTTGGGCAGTCAATGATATATTCAGGTCATGCTATTATACCACCAAGGAAGAAGATGGTAACCGTGACAACACCTCTGCTGTCACAACACTTATGGACAAAATTACAGGCAAATTGGGTTTTTTTCATGTGGCAGAAATTTGTGATGTTAAAATGGGGTCATGAGCCAAAAAAGGTTGGGCTAGTACTGGTTTAATGGTTTGGCCAGGTCAGCATATATGGTCCCGCTTTGTCTCATTTTGGAAGGTAAGTTTTGTCAGGTCTTGTTCTCAGCCATAGTTGCGGTTATTTTTGAGTATTTTATGTAAGGGGTGTCACAGTCATTTAAAATGTGGGAGTGTTCTAGGTTGTGACATTTTCTGAATCTATCATCGGGCAAATTAACCAACAATTATCCATTAATGGTTCAATTTTTATATTAAAAAAGTAATATATGGCCAAAAATAATAACAAAAATGTTTTTCCTCAATTAAACATTTATTCCAAGAAGAACAAAACTTTTGACAGAAATAAAATAAGAATGAAAATCTGCCCCTCCCTACCCCTACTCAAAACATCCAAAAGTGCTCCTCCTACTGTCAGCAAATTAGCTTAGAGTATATTTCATAAAGCAAGACATAGTTCAGTTAACTTGGTTGTGACTGATAGTGATGACTGTTTGCTAACACCACAAAAAAGAGCCGTTTACATTTCATCGGGGAACTGAGGAGCGCTTCATTTGCTCATCCTGGTGTCTCGCACAAGCAGGTAAATGGTTTTATCCATAGATATTGTAACGACCCCTCAATGTTATTGCTGTTCAGTGTTCCAGTTTCCTACCGTCAGTGAACGCCTATTGATTGCGACCGACAGTAACCATTTATCCTGCAATAAAAAGTAGGTGAGACCAACTCTCCGTCCATCTCCTGTGTCCAGTGGAACACTACAATATACAACCTCAGGAAAAAGTGGGGGGTATGAAATCATCTGGTTGGAAAAGTGGAGGTGTCGCAACACCCCCATCCCCCACAGGTGCGACCCCCATGTTTTATGTTGACCTCGTTTATGTTATAATTTGTAATATTTTTAACACTTTCTGCAACAAAACCCTAATCCTATTTCCTGATTGCTTGACTGTTTGGTCCCTAACAATGTACAAGGCCTTATTCTGATCATTAAGGAAATATTAGTTACAGTAGGACTCACTCCATGTGATATTGTGCTCAGAGCAACAACCATCTGCATGTTTCTTCAACATTAGCAAATGAAATCATGTTTTGGAGGCAAAATATGGTCAGAATTTTCAAATCTGTCAGGGTTTCTATTGATTTTGGCCACCACTGTATATGTAGAAACAGTGATGTACAGTAAAAGCAGCATGCCCCAATAGAATTAATGATTTTAGTGAGGAAATAGCAATTTTGGTGCAACCAAGTGTTGTAGGCACTATTTTGAAATCACTATGTCCCAGCCTCATGGGATTTACTGCTTTAGTATTCTACATTTCCCCAATATAAGAGGTAGAAATAATGTACTACTTTGTTGATGCCAGTAATTTTATTCATGCAGAGAAGGGAAACTGAACAAAATCTTAATGACCTGCAGTTTTTTGTTTTGTTTTTCCAAGTCTGCAGATCCTTTCGCGTGTGTTAAGATTTTCTGATCTTCCATTAATCCAAAAGTGTCGCTTGTGAAAGTTTCATCTCCTGTCGGCACATCATCACGTGTATTTCAGTGTTTTCCATCATAGTTGACTGAGCTGAGCTGTAACGAGGAGCTGTACTATCTCGGCTCCACTGGTTTTTCCCATTACCTTTACTCCCCTTGATCAGTGTGTAAGAGGTTTGTAACGACTGATGTCATCAGAGCGATGCATTTCTCCATTGTGATTATATCAGCTGATTTTGTGTGTGTTTTAAACCTTCCAAAATACACAAAGGAGTAACAAAAAAAGATCCCTGCAGCTTCTCTATGGCATGGGTAATAATATATATGAGGCCATCTGCAGACTGTGAAGACCTGGTTTTAGCTGAAACAAGACAATGTTCACAATTTGAAAAGTGCTTTAAGTACCCATTAAAAAAGTAAAGATTTTTTTTTACAATAATACAAGATATGTGCTTGAATAACTTTTTTTTAATCTGCCAATGAAATAAGTCAGTCAGATTTTCCAAATATATTGCTACCCTATAGGTGATTGCATCTTATTTTAAGTGTGATGAGAATATTTTAACTATGAGAAAAATACACTTTGTAAAATTTCGATTGTAGCCATGTAAAATAGCTCCAAAGACAGACTGGGCATTCAGTTTGTTTGTGTAACCATTGGTGTTGGACTGTGTGGTGTTTAAGGAAGAGACCTGCATGTACAACTTTGGGAGCCAGTCTCCATTTATACTCCTTTTTTTTTTTTTTTTTTTGCTCCTGACAACAATAGCACAAAAACCTCAGAAAACCTCAGAAAACATGCCCCATACTCAGACCAAATGTCACAGAAATGTGTTTCAGCACATCATAAGCACTTCATGCACAGTTTGGACTAGAAAGTTCATTTTAAGGGAACATATAATGTCCATTATCCACACATTAACACAGTTCCCTGGTGTCTCAATGGACTGTCTGTGACATGCTTTGGTCAAAATACCACAATGCCTCTTCAGCCTCTTCAACCCTTTTTAAAACATTCGGTTTTAGTGTCTCATGCTTTCATGCAAATGAGCCACAGCTGACTCCGCCCCTCTCTTCCACATGCTACTGAGAGGTAAAAGAAATGAAACCTGAAAAAAACATAAAGACACAGATTAAATAAAATCAGATGGAGAGAATCAAAGCAGACAGAGTAGTGAGTTTTAGAGCCCAAATGTCATCAGGTCCTGTTCCATTAACAGTGCCATTAATATGGAGATTTAAAAGAGACAAATGCTCTTTCCCCCCTTCCTGTCCTTTGAGGAGAGCAAACCTGTTTTCTGAGCTGTCCTCACTTTATTTCTTTTCTCTCTGCTTCTTCTATGCCTCATCTACTTTTGATTTTTCTTGGATCCTCTGCCTGCTGAGCTCACAAAACATCAAGTAAGGAATTGATCAGCTGGTCACTCAACGTGATTGGCAAGATTTTTACCTAAAACAGAGGCCTAGAAAGTCTGCCTGCCTCAACAGGAGTTTCACAGCTGGTTATCATCGACGCTTGGAGACAAGGAGCTTGGATGATGTCTGTTTTATCGGATGAGGATGTGAAAGTTATAGAGTTTTTGACAACGGGACAGCTTGGAGTTACCCTGATGTTGGAAAGTTGGCACAGAAGGACTCCTGCTGCTGTCAGATCAAAACTAAGGAGCACTTTTGGAGCGGTTAGTGACAATGGGAAACATACAAGAACGTGACATGTTGAGTGTCAGACAGCTTTGAGGTAAAGACAGGAGTATGGCAAGGTTGTCTACTTTCACCTTTTCTGTTCAACCTGGCAATAGACTGACTGGTTCTTGAGGACTACCACGAAGGGTAGGAGCAACGGTATTCAATGACTACCAGGGAGATAGTTGATCTGGACTTTGCTGATGATCCAGCACTCCTTTCACACTTCTATATTCAGCTGTAGGACAAAACTACCCATCTGGACTAAACATCTGCAAGAGTTGAGAAGAAACCAGAAGCCCTAAAGGTCAACGACACAACCAATATCCCAATGACAGTAGGTGGAGAGAAAATCACTGAGGTGGAGTCCTTTGTGTAACTGGGAAGTGTGGTAGACCTAGAAGGAAGCACAGAACAAAATGTTACAGCTAGGATTGGCAGGTCAAGGGCAGCCTTTGTTATGCCAAAGAATATCTGGGCCTCCAGGGATGTCCACATCGACACCAAGCTGCACATATTCAAGTCTAACGTCAAGTCAGTCTTGCTATATGGATCAAATGAATTTGGGAATGAACAAAACCACACAATGCAGGATACAAACATTCATCAACAACTGCTTCAGATACATCATCATCAGGTGGCCAGAGAAGGTCAGAAATACAGAGGTGTAGTTTAAAGCAAGGCAGGAACCTGCTGTTATACACATCCTGAAAAGGAAATGGGGGTGGATAGGTCATACCCTCAGGAAGCCAGGAACCAGACAGGTGCTGACCTGGAACCCCAGAGGTAAAATAAGGAAGGGCTGCCCCAGAAACTTTTGGAGGCATGACACAGAGAGGGAGATGACTGAACTGGGGATGCGCTGGGTTGAGGTGGAGAGGGAAGCCCAAAACTGAGCTGGATGGAGGACAGTAATTGGTGGTCTAAGCTTGACATGGGGTCAAGGGTCATAAGAGAGAATGACAATGAGAAGGTTTACAGCAGACACGACACAGTAGGAAGAGAGTTACGGACTCACAACATCAGTGTGCAACCTGTGGACTCAAATAAAGCTGGATTTCATCACAGGAAAGACTGTGGATATACTTCAACAGGTCTCAGGACTGTGGGGGAAATGGACAAACTATTAGAGGATCCTATCTGCTGTGGTGGACAACCTGTTATGTGCAGCACTTCTGCATTCACAACCAAGACATTTCCTTGAAGGGACTTACTTGCCTTGTGACCACAAAAAAAAACCCCACAAAAACAATACATATATGCATGCTTGCAAATAATAAATGCACATCTTGAATTCAAAATTAAAAAAGAGGGATAGAACCAACACCGAATGTCCGCTCATACCACTTTTTTCCTGTTCTTATTTTATTTTATTTATTGATTTATTCTGAATATGGAATTTCCTGACTGCCACCAGTTGACCTCCCCACACAACACAATATTGAAATAAAAATTCAAGAAAGCAAACATAAAGAACAGATAGTAGAATATTTACTGATGTGGTGTCCAATTATTCTTTAATATTACAGTCATTCTTAAAACAGTACAACTCCTAATGGTTTCAATGTTTTATAACTAATATCTTATGTTTTAAAAACCCGACTGCAGAATGTTTGCAGAGTGAAGCTCATGTCTGTGCCTAGTTTTCCATTTGGTGATGTTATCCGTGCAGACATGTTACATAACCACTTGGGTTTCATTTCAACTCTGCTGTCTGACAAAAGTGAACATATTGTTGGATTTACTTTGAAAAGACGATATGTATAAAACCCACCATCTTTTTTTCTCCCTCTACTCTTTCTTGGCTTCTCTATATATGTTTCAGTTTTTTCTTTCCTTTTTTTCCCCCTTTTTTATTACCTTCCTTTATGCTGTCTTGGCGAATCCCCAGCCTGTCTGGCATCGTCCCTGTTGTAAGCTTCCCTTCTCCCCATCTATCACTAGCGTCGGCCCTGCTTTTCTGCATAGTGGAAGTACTCTTCCGGATGGCCCGCCGGAATTCCACACAAGGATACAGAGTCGCAAACTGTATCCTTGCCCCGTCGGAAAAATGCTGCTCACTGAGATGACACTGGATATATCATTTTTACCTTTTTATTTATTCATTTCTATCTGTCCATCTATCCTTTGGCTTTTGCCTCTTGGGCAGATATCAGCCTGATGAATAATTTACTCTGGCTAACAGAGACCACCTGAGGGGAGAGGTAAAGTGAGGAGGGAGTAAGATAAATACTTGAGGAAATAAAATCCCAAACATGGAAGGAAAAGCGGAAGAGGGGGATGCTTTTCCAAAATGTCGACGTAGAGCTGAGGCCTGTGATCATGTTTAATTAATGACAGATGAAAGATCAGCCTATAAAACAAGGACACAGGCTGAATCCTGGGAGCAAAACACCGACGGCTGGAGGTGAAGGTCAGACCATCGACAGTTTGAACTCCTTAGAGGGGGGAGAAGACGCCACAGAGAGAGAATGAAGAGGTCTAAATGAAAAAGAGAGGCTTCCGGTTTCATAGAGGCACGCCGGCTGTTCTATTAATAGCAGCCGGAGCACATTGGGGAGGGGAAATCAGCCAATTAGAATAAAGCTGCACTACCACACTGACACTCACTGAGCTGTCACACTCAATGTTGTCATTTATTGTCACCTGGATATTCTCTTTAGGCACTTTCAGGAGAAGTGGCACCGACCGCTGGTAACCACCCTCCCTTGTTACTGTTTGGTTGGCAAAGTCTTTACAACAGTTCACATCCTCTCAACGGGACTCAAGGAGCCGTGACTTGAAGCATTAGGGAATTCAGTGGCAGAGTGGAATGTAATTCAGCAACATTTTCAGGAGGGAAAAGACAAATTGGAACACAAGGTATACATATAAATATAAATGTGTAGGGTGGAGGCAATATATAGCTATCCAGTAGTGACGAATCTACTCATATTATTTACATAAATTAAGGAAAAGCTCTAAAAACCTACATGGGCAAACAATGAACCAGCATGTTTATGATTTTTCTATGAATGTAAAGTACCCAAAAGCGCCCATGTTACTCAGCCCCTACTTATCTGAAAGATATGCTAAAGCCGTACGCTCCTGCCAGAGATCCAACACAAACCAACTAGCGGTGCCCTCTGCTCGCTCTAATCGATCCCAGACAAAACTGTTCTCTGTATTAGTCTCTCAGTGGTGGAACACACTCCCAGAATCGACAAGACTAGCATCATCTCTCTCAACCTTCAAGAAGCATGTGAAGACTCTCCTCTTTTGTGTCTATCTACTGCACTGATGCCTGTGCTGACCCAGACACAGGGTAGACTCTAGGCATGCTGCATGGTGTGTGTGTGGTTTTATGTCTACTCCTGGGTTGTTTCTGCCGTACGCATATGCATTGTCATTACTAATTGGTTGACGGCTGTTTGCTAACACTGCAAATACATTTGGCCCAGGAACTGAGATGCGTTTCATTTCTTTTTGCTGATGTGCCGCTCGGGCGGATAAACGGTTTAGACCAGATATTGTAATGACCCCCACAATGTTATTGCTGAATTTATAGCTTTTGTGGATGCTATGTCGCTACTTGATCAAAAAAAATAACGTGACTACAGGAAAGTTACTTGATTCATAAAGCAGCGACTCTATGGTCAAGCTACTGGGACATGTAGTGACGCTACTGCCCATCACTGCACACACACACACACACACACACACACATATGATACTTGCCAACATTTCAATAACAGAATCCGGGAGATTTTTGCAGCGGTGGTGGGTGTTGCATTTTCAGGAGACACAAGTGAACAGATGTTGTTTTTATAATGATAAGTGATGGTAAAGTGGTATGTCTTTAGTTTCCAGTGCATGATTAAATACTCTAAGACACTTTTTTATCCAAAAATGTAATTTTATTTTTCAAATGATGGCATGTATTATTAAATTCACATTAACTTTATTGATTTATTCTTACTTTAATCACACACACACACACACACACACAAATTATTGAGTTGTTATTGAAATTTTAAATAAAGTTAATTTGTTAGAAAATGTTGTTTACATGTCGTTTAAAAAAAAACAAAAAAAAACTTGAGCCCCTGCCCCACCAAAGGTCTCTGCACGGCCCTGCTCCAACCTACACAATATATTTAGAAATGAGAAAAATACACTTGGGAAGATTCTGATTTTTGCAGTGTTACAGAGGTTTTCTTTCCCACTCTTGCCCTTGGCCTTGCTTATGGAGGATTTCTTTGCTTTCTTCACAGTATAGTGGAGTTTTTTTCAACCTTGTGTGTCAAAATAATCATGTGTTTGTGCTATACAAATAAAATTGAATTGAACTGAATGCCCTCTTGGGCATGGGTGTCAAACCGGTTTGCCATGGGGTCCAAATTGGCCCAGGGGATGCAATTATAATAGGCACTTTCCCACAGATTAGTTCTAAGACCTCAGTTCTAGGAACTATATAGTTCTTAGGGAACCTTCAGGTTTGGATTCCAACAGGGCAGTAGGAACCATGGGAGGGGCAAATGTGACGCTAATGTCCACTACAGTGATGTATTCTTTAAGCACTGAATTCAACAATTACACAAGGAAGTAGTAGAAACTAGAATAGAGAATGAAGAGGCCACAGCGCTTATGTTTTGTATCGCAGGAATGTTAATTGTGGTCAAATACAGCGTCTAATGTCAAGAATGGAGGAGTTTAGAGGTAGGAGATGAAGAAACCAGTGGCAGGTGATACGATGTATGGTAATTTCGTAGCTTTAACCCCCCCTAAAAAAAACACATTGTCGGCCCGTTAATGTCATAGCATTAACTAACACCATTATTAACCCAAAAACAAAACCATTTATCCATCCATTTATTTATTTTTTCTCTGTATTTTTTCCAACACAGCTGATGCTACACAGATGGTTTTAAAGATAGCGATTCTGCAAGATGAGGAAATGTGCAATGTGTGGTCTGGGCTCTACCAATCACCTACGTCATATAGTTCCTGAATAACTAAAAAACACCCTGCCTGCCAGGAGGAACTAAAAAGGTTAGAGGAACTATGTAGTTCCTATGCTGTGGGAAAGGGTGAAAAAAGGTTCCAGGAACTACAAATGGTTCCTACAGTGGGAAAGTACCTTATGAAGATATTAGCAATCAAGGATGTCAAAATCCTTTTAATTCAGGTTCCACATTTAGACTGATATGATGTCAAGTAGGTTGAAGCAGTACATTAATAATAAAGAAGTGGTGCCAGGCACAACGAACCCCACCCCCCCTGCAAACTTTTGAGCTGATTTGCCCTATCTCTTATCCTGATGAAAACACATTTTTGGTGACTGTAACCTTGACCTTTGACCTACATTCAACACGCACCATTCCTGAAAATTTCATGGAAATCAGTCTGGTATTTTTTGCGTAAAGTTGCTGACAGCCAAACTGAGCCAAAAACAATATCCTGCTACTGTACTATTCGAGGGGTGGTGTAATAATGTAAAATCCAAACTACAATTGTAAAAAAAAATTCATTCCATGAAAATGTTTATATTCACTAATTGTACTTTTACACAAAATGTGAATAATGTGAAAAATATGAACAACCTCAAATGCCTTATGGGAAGTCAATGTAATTGAACAGTATTTTGCCTTTTTATGTGTAAATGATAAACTGTGATATATTGTTAAAATTGCCCTTTTTTTTAAAAAAAAAAGAAAATATTCAGGTTTAAAATAAACTTTGTCGATCTAAACATTTTCATAATGTAATTTTACTTTTATCACTCTTGTTATTTTCCTGGTTTGGCCTTTTTGAGATCATACTGGACTGAATGTGGCACTTCAAGTAAAATCAGAGAATGAGTTGTTTGTCCTTGGAATTTATGAACAGACTGTTCACAAGGCACCCCTCTGCCCTACATGAAAGAAAGCCATGAAAAGGAGAGAAAAAAAATACTTTCTGACAAATGTTACAGTATATTCAAAAGCAAGGATGTCCAAATCCAGTCCTGGAGGGCCAGTATCCTGTATGTTTTGCATATTTCCCTCTTCCCACACACCTAGAAACCATTACATCATTATCATGCTTCTGCAGAGCTGACGATGAGCTGATCATTAATTGAACCACATGTGATGGAAGAGGAAAATGTTTCAAACATGCAAGAACTGGAATTGGGAACACCTAATCTATCTACAGTATGTCTCCCCATGTCCAGTTTCCTCCCACCATCCAAACACATACACTAATAGGTTAATTGGTTAATCTAAATTGCTCATGTGAGAGTGATTGTTTGTTTATATATGTTCAGTCCTGAGATGAACTGGAGACTCATACAGGGTGTACCCCGCCTTCACCCATTGTAGCTGGATTAAACCCCCAGTGACCCTCATGACCCTAGTGAGGATAAAGCGGGTTCAGATGACAAGATGAGATATTTTCCTGACGATAAATCACTCTAGAGTATAAGTCGCACCAGCCAAAAAATGCATAATAAGGTTGGACAAAACATATACTGTATAAGTTGCAAAAAAACCATTGCCTTGTTAACAGTATTGTGATATGTAGCGTTATATCGTATCGTGGTCCTAATATTGTGATTTGTATCGTATCACCAGATTCTTTCCATTACGCAGCCTTAATCAGAAGCAGCTTAAATCATTTAGGGCTACAGCTACCAATTATTTTTGAAGTCGAATATTCTACTGAATATTTCGGCAATTAATAAATTAATCAGATTTCATCATTAGCGATCCTTGAGACTCATTATTATAGACGACACTAAATGTGTAGCCCACGTTCTAACCAGTGCTGCTCTTTTGCTCAGTTAGCAATCACCTTAAATTGGTTCATATTAGGCTACTGTGGAGTGGAAGACAGGTATTTACTTTGGCCTGGCTTCAGATCTGTACTTACACACATTACATGAGATTATCTGTTAATGATAAACCAATATATTGATCAGTCGATATATCAAGCCAATATGCATTTTTTTTTTTCCCTGCCATAATTTACTGACAGTTGGAGCTAATGTTAGACACTACTATACACTGGAGAAAAAAGATCTTTTGGTGAAGGATCGTATTTTCTGGACTATTAAGTCGCTCCAGACTATAAGTCACACCACCCAAAAAATGCATAATAAATAAGGAAAAACATATATAATTCGAACTGGAGTATAAGTCACTTTTTAGGGCAAAAATATTTGATAAAAATCAACACCAAGTACCAACATTTCATCTTGAAAGGCAATTTAAGATAAAAATACACAGGCTGAATGGGTGGACGGTATCCTAATGTAACACATTCAGTTACAGTAATATTGCATGGTGCATAAACAACATACTGAGAACATGCCTGGTAAGTTCAGGTAACATATAGCATAAAGAACATTCTCATGCTTAAGAGGTTCCCAGTGTGAAAATAACATGGGAAATTCTATAATAATGTGTTAATAATTTCACAATATAATAATAATAATAATAATAATAATAATAATAATAATAATAATAATAATAATAATAATAATAATAATAATAATAATAATAATAATAATAATAATAATAATAATAATAATAATTTCGCTCTGGAGAATAAATTGCACCCCCGGCCAAGCTATGAAAAAAAAAACTGCGACTTATAGTCCCAAAAATACAATAATCACATTCATTGTTGACATTCATTATGATGTTGTCAGGTATTTTCTTGCTTGTGAATGAGCAATGAGAAAAAGTTAGCAAAGTGATGCTGCACAGTGCTCCTGAACCCTTGGGAATCATAGATAGAAATGGTAGATGCTGCGATTAATACTGTGACGCATGCGTGTATCCAGCCAGAGGTTGCTTTTATCTCGCTTGATATCCATGATACCTATATGAAGGGAATACATACGTTGAAAATAAATAAACTTATCAAGCTTTGAACATTTCTATGTATGATTCTTTGTGATATGAAACAAATATATGTATAGTTTTTATTTGTTTATTGAGATTTGTCTTAACATTTGTCAAACTACCTAGCATGAAAACAGTGGAAATGCTTTGAGAAGTGGAACGCTCTAATATGACCATCGTGCTGACCCACCGGAGGTTATGCATTCTTTTATTCTGGAGGCGTGGCTTCAGGGGGAAGTCTGAAGTAAGCCGTTTGGACATTTGAATTGTGTAGTTTCAAATGTAGTTTGCTCAAACAGTTTTTCTACCTTTAATACATTTAGAAACTGTTCGTTGGTGATATGTCCTCCCCTAATAAGCTAAAAAGCATTTGATAGTCAAAGGTCAAGGTCTCTGTGAATTCATTAAGTATTTTTTCACCACATATTAAAACTTCAGAACATGACACAAAGGACACTGAATGCACCTGATCAGACTTCAAACTCTACTCAGTTTAGTTTTACTCATAAAATACAGATTCAGGCCAGGGCCTTGAAAACAAATTCTGAAGGAACAAACATTGGGGATGAAAGGCTTCTTTTACTAAAGGTAAAACCTTTGACACACGGTTATGGTCCTAGTGTATTTCAAAAGTCCATAACAGTGCAGGTTCAGAATATAAAGACAAATAAAAACATAACAGAAAAGTAACAATAGTAACTTACTAAATAGGACCTAATACAGCCTCTGAATATCACACTATATAGAACAAAGCGTCCTCATTATAGCAGATATTATAATTAAAATAAAAAGAACAAAAGAATACTATGACTTTGAACCACATTATAAACATACTATTCACAATCCACTATATTCAGCCATGTTCATCCAATGACCTTTTTCGCAACTTTTTGCAGTTTTCACATTGAGTGGGCGGCTGTGGCTCAGTTGGTAGAAGGATGGCCGAGAGGTTGGCGGTTGGCATCCTTGCTCTGGCTGTCTACATGTCAAAGTGTCCTTGGGCAAGACACTGAATCCTGACTTAGTCTCCCAGTAGGACTGACAGAACCATAGAAACCTACTGGTGTATGAGTGTGTGTGTGAATGGGTGAATGTGAGGCTAATGTAAAGCGCTTTGAGCACCATGAAGGTGGAAAAGTGCTGTATAAGTGCAGACCATTTACATTTGAAACACTGCTGCATAGTAACATTTGTCAGTGTTTGTGTTTTTGCTTGCCTGATCACAAACGACACCTGTCAGTAATGTAATATGTTGAAAATGTGCATATATTTCCATTACAGTGCCACTTCAGTTTCTACACTGTTCATCTACTAAACTTCTACCAACGGTAATAGTTTTCCATTTTTCTAAAAGCTCACTTAAACACAAGATTCATTGTTTTAATCTGCAAAGATTCAATTTGAAGATAATAAAATTGAAATTACAACACAAAGTCTATGCATACATAAAAAATAAACTACACACAACAAAACAGGCGAGGTATAGCTAACTTTATATAGACAGCAGTAGCCTCTTTTCAAATGAGTGATGATGATGGACTTTTTATGACTGTGACCTGCATACAAATGCTCTCATACTCAATACTGAATACATCTGCATGGCCAAACAACATACACACATACATTTCATGCACAACCAAAGCACACTGACTATTGTCTAATGATACCACAGTGTCCAATAAGAGAGCATACCAGCTCACATCACATATAATCACATTTCCAGATCTTAAGGAGCTGCAGTGGGCTTTTCCATACCACTTACCCATTAATAATTGTGTGAAACCATAACCGTTTTCCGTGCTTTGAATATAACCTTAGCTTTTAAGTCTTTCCACTTGATAAACTGGCTTTAAATCTCAAGATGACGCTGTTGTTCTGTTTCCTTTGTAGACAAACAGCAGAAGAATTTAACTTATGTTGCTTGAATTGTAAAGTCCTGTTTATACAACATTGGAAGCATAACCTGTGGACCTCCGATTATAAAGGTGTATTTAATATGGTGCATACACACACACGATAAGTAAAGAATATTTTTTTATTTGTAAATATTATTCCCTAGTTTTGATGTCAAGGGCATGTTCACCAATTACAAATAACTATTGAAAGACAGACAAATGACTGACATGCATGTCATCCTTGTAATTATCTTTTTATACGTCACTTTTCTGAAGGATTTAAGTTTACTCTTTCAGTGAATATCCATATGTCATATCATGAAAACCTCCTGAATTAAAAAAAAACCATTGTAAGTAATTTATCAGTACCAGTATATTCCTCATAGTCCTTAACCAATAGAAAAGCTGAATAAATGTGCAGAGGAAATAAAAACTATTGTAAATCCCAACTCACAGAACTAATGTTATCATCAGGCCTCTGTATTTGTTGAAATAAGGCACATCAGTTTGATGTAATTTTTCACTTTTTAAATTACAGTCAGGACCAATTGAGTTCATATTGAAACCCTGCAGTGATTACAAATTACCTGAGGTCACCAGGCTTCCTAGCAAATTGGGATAAAGTTGCTCAAGCAGAACAAATCAATGAATAAACAGCAAAAGTGTAAAATGTCTCTAAACCTAAAATCCTGACCTCTGAAGCCAGGACAGGAATGCCAACACCTAAAAGCAACCGAACTGCAACTGAAAAAGTGAAGCCAATGTAAGACAGTAGAAAATCTGAGGTAACATGAATGTTCACATACATGGTTTCATATGTAACTAGAAATGCATGTATGTAATTACAAAATAAATGACAGTTTATTCACATGTGTAACAATCCAGACTTATATCATCACGTTTTGTAGTTTTCTGTTTGTCTTGCTGCTATTTCTGTCATTATCTGAGTTCATGTCTCACTCTGTCTTGTTTTTCTTCCTGGCACAGGTGTTTGTCACGCCTCCTTTTTGAGTTCACCTGATGTGTCTCACCTGTTTAGCTCCATATTTAAACCCCTCCTGTTTCTCTGTCAAATCATGAATTTCTTTTGTCCCAGCACATCAAATGAGTGGTTTACTTCTTGTCTTAGTCTCTCTGGTTATTGATCTGTTTTGGTACTTTGGTTCTGGACTGTTGTCTCTCCCTTGTCTGCTTTGTCTGAATCTGCTTCACGTTACTGTACCTGGAATCCTCCACTGACACTCAGTTTGCCTCCTCCCCTGTATTGGATTCTGGCCTTGTGTTATGACCTTCGCATGTACACCAGTAATGTCTCTGAGTTTTTCTGTGTCTGCTTTGGCTGGTTTACTGGTTCTAACACTGATCTATTTTCTTGACCTCGTCTTTGCCCTGTTCCCTAGTTGCTGCCTTGATTAACCCCTGCCCGGTGACACTTGTCAAAGCAGCATTCCTAGTGCAGGGCCCACATTATTTTAATAAAGCTAGTCTATTGTGGTCTGTGAATCTTGCATATGGGTCCCGTTTGTCTCTGGATTTAAGTTTGATTGTATGACTTTAAAATGTGAGTATGTGATTCTTGTTTACTATAATATATCACTTTATAATACTTAAGTTTGACAGTAATGCATGTGTCAACAATTTACATTATACTATCTTTAAATACTTACAATAGAGGATATTATTATGATAAATAGTGATCCATCTATCAAATCCAGACTAAAAACTCACCTCTTCACCATTGCCTACTCACCATAAGTTTAACCCTCCATTTTGCTTTCTGATTTGTATGTATTTTATTTACTTCATTGCATTATCCACCCATCCATCCATTTTGTGAACCCACTTTAACCTCACTAGGGTCACGTGGGTCACATGGAGCCTATCCCAGACAGGGTTCACACTGGACATGTCAACAGATAGAGACAAACAATCACTTTCACATACACATTTATGGATAAGTTTAGAGTAACCAATTAACCTATCAGTGCATGTCATTGGATGGAGGGAGGACCTGGAAAGAACCCACACAGACATGAGGAGAACATATAAACTACACACAGAAAGGTCCCACCAACTGGTGTTGGAATTAAACCAAGAACCTTCTTGCTGTGAGGCATTAGCACTAACCACTGCACCATTATTATTATTATTATTGTCACGACCTCTGCTCCAGTGACCTTTTCCCCAGTGCTCTCCACACTCACCTGGTCCCGCTATAAAAGCAGTAAGGCTTGCAGTTGCCAGTGCGGGACCATTCAGTATTGTCACCTCCATAACCTGGACAGCTTCTCCACCTCCTCAGTCACCATAACCCAGACATTCATCATCACCATGGACTCTGGCCGTTTGTTCCCAGGTTTTGGTTTGGTTTTGTCTCTGTCTTGTCTTTATGTTTCTTTGTTTTGTTATTAAATTATTTTTCCCTTCAGTACTGTGCAATGGAGTCCTCCTTCACCTCACCCCGATCCGTGACTATTATTATTATTATTAAGAAGAAGATGGAAGAAGAATAAAATATTAATAAATATAAAGAATATTCATTTGGGAGCTAGCACAAAATTTCTACTGGGCCTTTAGGGGTTAATACGTCTTTCTTTCCTTTCTTTTTTTTCCCTTGACAGCCATTTGATGATCCCTAGATTATCTTAAGAGCCACTTTCACACACAGTGTTGTACTCTCCTGAGCAAAAGCATGCAAAATTCAATGTGTGAAATTGACTAAATTTGCTGCTGCTCGTTTCCCACATAAACACTGTGATTATGCATATGACTGACATTCAAGTAGCGTCCGCTGCTTTGTACTAAGCATTTATCACAGGACCCTGAGGTTCCCTTTCAGCCCACATTATTGATTCTCTGCATTACTCCATCTTCGATACCTTTCTCCCTTGTTCCCTTTCATCCTCTAATTTGATCTTTCTCCCTCCCTCGGAGTCTCTCTTCATTGAGATGCCGTCCCTTTCCTCCACATCCATCAGAGCATCCCCTCCTTCTCCTACTCCTCTTATCTCATTACTCTCTCTAATTAGCCCCAAACGAGCCCATAGGAACCAATAACACGCCTTTTCTTTTTGCATATCAATGAGATTTACACACATGCATATCTGTAAAGTCACATATGATTTGTGTGTGTGTGTGTGTGTTCAGTTCTTTAATATAGAATGGAATGGAATAAACTTTATTGATCCCTTACAGGAAATTCATTTGTTACAACAGCAGAGAATAGTGCAGTACTATGTGTGTGACTAATACAAACACAGTAGAGTAATATGTGGATTTGTTAATATGGACATGACTTTTGGCAGACTTTACTTTGATTATGTAAACAAAGTGTATTTATATGTATATTTGTGTATGACTGTGTGTACTTGTGTGACCAGCTTGTATCTCAGTTGGAAACAGGAAATGTGTGTTTGGTCAGGAACAGATGATTGTGCAGCTCTCAGTCTCAGGCAGAACTATGTTCCAGGGGGGTGGTCACTCTGCACACACACACACACACACACACACAGACACACACACACACAGATACAGATACACACGCACTTTTCAGAGAAAAAAACCCCACCTATGACAAGCAGGCAGGCAAGCAAACAGGTACAAGGCCATTCATGCAGAATAACCCTGAGCCTCAGCAAAGCTAATGAGATGTTTTGTTTTTGCACATTTGCACCTATAGAGTCAATAAGTGTGTTTTTCTTTTTACGTGTGTATGTGCATTTATTTGACACTGTAATTATATTTTTTACACTTTAATAGTAGTGTGTGAGGGGTCAGGCTATTTGTTATATTATGAGAACATAAATCTCCTCCCACAGTCATCTCCGGGGACTTGTCTCTAAGAGAAACAAACTATACCATAACTAAATAATTAAATGTGAGTTCAGGGTTTCATACACTACATTTGCAGGTGTTCATGGGTAAAGCTAGGGTTAAAGTTGTTATTGACAGTAGATAATTCCACTTTAATTGCCTTGCCGTCCCATATCTATTGGCTTATTTTAACATGCTCTTAACTTATTTATCATTTATTTACTGTCCCTTGTATTATATCATTATTGTTATGTTTTATTAGGCTTTATATTGACATTTTTAGTGGTATCTGATTATGTTTATTTGTTAGTCTCTTTTGTCGATTTATTTTTAGTCTGTTTTAACCATGAACAGTAGGCCGCTGTCCATGGTCTTTATCTGTGTTGTTTTGAATACGTCCTCTGTATGTGTCCTGTGGTTTTGATGGGGCTTTTTTTGTGTACACCATTTGAGATGCCCTCTCCAGACTGCAGAACAAATCTACTTACTGTTATCAATAAAGTCACCTTGAACCCTGATAGGAAATAATTTTTTCTTCCTAAAAAAATCCTTACATGTATTTACTTCATGATGCTTCTCTTCTGATACTAAACAGTGACATGTTAAATAGTTTAGACACTCTACACCCACTACTGTACTTAGTAGAAAAAAAAACCTACATCACAGAATGCAAACACTTATTGAAACCACCCAAAGGGCTTTGAACTCTTGTATTTCGGATTTTCCTCCATTATTTGTGACCCTCCAGAAGTCCCACAGCAGTATTTCTAGCTTTAGCCTCAAATATGTTATATTGGTCAAAATGATCAAATTTGAAGTTTATGCATAAAATCTAAATAATATGTCTCCTGAATACTTCTAACTATGAGTTTTTGTGAAATTCCTACCATAAGTGCTTCAAATCATGCCTTTTAGGAAGGACAACGACTGACTGAGTAATTACATCTAAAACAAAGAAAAATCGGCTCAAAACACGGCTTTCCTTCGCTCTAGTATTAGGTATTTCCCCATCATGTTTGGTACCGTTGGAAAGATCGGGATTCCCTCTAGACAACCTTTAAATAGAAATCTACATAATTATATTATATATTATTTGAACCACTGGGAGGCCTCAGAACAAAGCCTTCTTGAGTAAACAAAATCCCTTGTTGCTAGGGTGATGTTGAAAAACAGCCTCTGATTGGTTGAATTAGTGTCACACAAGCATTTTTAATAAGCTTTAAGATAAATCTTAATTTTTGAAATTGGACCCAAGTGACTGTTTTTGTGCTGGAGGGTTACATTTCTTGCAAAAACCCCAGTTCTTCAGTGTTCTGTGGTCATGCACAGCTCTTTCAAAATCTACTCCTAGATTTTCAATGATGTTTAGAGCTGTGGACAATGGAGGCTTTTCCAAAACCTTCAGCTTGTTTCTCTAGAGGTAATCCACAGTTAATGTTGAAGCATGTTTTATTTTCCATTTGTTGAATTCATCCTCTTTTGAACAGCACCTTTTTTCAGTGTCTGTTTTCCTCCATGTTTTGCTGCTATTTACTTAAGTCCATTCTTCCTTCTACTGCCCCTGGCTTCAACACAACCCCACAGCTGGATAAATCCACTCAACAGTTGCCATGTTGTTCTTTTCATGAAAAACTGTTGGGTATCTTCTCTAAATATACCAGCGCCTATTGTGGGCAAAATATTGTATTTTAACAGGATCATTCCACAGGACTTATCCTCCAAAAGGCTTCTGTAGAACTATAGCTTTATATTTAACACACTGTCCTTCTGTTGTTGAGGATGCACTAGGTTTTCTACTATAGATTAATTACATGAAGGTCTCAACTGTGCAAGAATGATGCACTGCCATTCAAGTGGAGGATTTTATGAATATTTGTATCCAAGAGCTTTCTTAGATAGATTTCATTCTATTTTATCAGGCTGCACTTTTTAATCTTGCGCTATTTTACTTATATATACATTATTTATTCATTGGGTGTTACTGTTTGTATTGATATCAGACTAGTATTGCTGATCCTGAGTGTGGATTTTGTTCCATGTGTACAAATGTAATGATAAATAAATTGAACCTTGAACGATCTCATCACACAAAAATATAGAAGGAAATAACAAGCATGAAGATAAAGCAAATGATCACTACACAAAACTAACTATTGGAAGCAACAGCTAGGGGTATATCCCCTAACACCCCCAATCCTGAACCAGAAGCATGAAGTGAGGCATCCCCAGGTCACGACCTTTGTTTTGCACTTTTTAAAAAAAAAAAAAAGTTAATCAGACAAATAGTTTCAGAGATATGACAAAAAGAGTGTTTGTGATTTTCAACTTTTGAGTGCCCCCAATATGGGTAATCGAGAAATCAGTTGTCCAAAATTGAATCCATTCTTCATCAATATTCATATATATGAAAAATATGCAATTTCTAAAGCCAATATTTTTCAAGTTACTGCATTTACATGAAGGATATCCAAAGACAGTGGTTTTAATGGTGGTATAGTAGTCTGACCAAAACGTAAATTCTCAAAACTCCATTCAGGGATAAAATTATGGCTAAATAATTTTGGAAACCTGTAAAACATGTGATAATAGATTATTATTGTTATTTATTGAGAAACTTTTAATCTACTTTGATTCATACACAGAAGGTGGACCATTATATACCATTACTGTTCATATGGAAATGTACAGAACATCAGGTTTGACAATAGAGGATCTTTGGTACTGGTACCTTTCAACCTAGTCTTGAGCGACACCATATGTATAGACGTAAGAACATACAGATTTTAAAAGACGGCCACGTAATAAACCTGTGCAGATTTACATCCAATCAAATGCAGATATGTTGCCTCCTTCTGACAAAGTAAATTATTTTCCCTTCATGTGTCAATTAAAGTGCTGTAGCGTTTTAGTCAGTGACACCGTAACACTGAGCGATGTCAGCAGGGTAGCACACATGCAGCGGATTTGACATTAACTGCAACAGACAGGCCCATAAAATGCCCCAAAAAAAAATAAAAAAACTACTGTTCTCATAAGGAAAAGCAAATAAAGTTTTGTTTTGCACAAGCAGGACACACAGAAAAGGATGTAAGACTGCGTGGCATTTCACAGAATTCTGTGTCATCTTCACATTTGGATTTATTCAGGGAGGTAGAGGTCATCTATGTGAACAAATTTCATTAATATAAACATGAATAAATCATGTCCACTTTTATTCTGTCAAATGATCTCTGAGAGGAAAAACTGTTAGAGGCCGTACTGAGTGTCAGATACAGATAATAAAAGTGTCATATATTATGCACATGGAATTCAAAGCAAAAAATCAGACCTCAGTTATTTGTCCTGTTCATCATAAACGCTTACATCCAGTTTAATTTTTCAATTGATGCTGGGAGGTAGAGGAGGAGATGTAATCCTGTTCAAGTCACAGATTACAACATCATCCACTCTGATGTGTTCTTTGTGTAGACAAACTGCAGGGGGTCCAGTGCTATATATGGGGGTCCCATATGTAACATGGCTGTTCCAGGGTGTTTCCTGATCTGTGACGTTAGGCCCAGTGTTGTGCAAGTTACTTCCAAACTGTAATCCATTACAGGTGTTACTGTGATTTAAAAGTAATTCCTTACTTTACAATATTACCGTCTCAGACTTGTAAAGCGTTACCCCTTTATAGTATATAATAGCCCTGTATTACTTTTGTGTTACAGACAGTAAAAAAAATGGCATGTGCGTAGTTTTTGATCTCATAATTTAGATTTTTTTTATCTAATAATTGTAACTTTTTATATCATTTTGACTGTTTATCTCATAATTTTGACATTTTATCTCATAATTTAGATTTCTCATCTCATAATTTTGACTTTTATCTAAAAATTTTGACTTTTTATCTCAAAATTGGATATTTTGAGTAGAGGTAGGGAGGGGAAGGTTTTCATTCTTATTGTATTTCTGTTCTTCTTTGTTATTGAAAGAAATGTTTGAGGAAAAACACATGTTTATTATTTTGGGCCATATATTACTTTTTTCATATAAAAATGTAACCATTAATAGATCATTGTTTGTTAATTTTCCGATGATTGATTCAGAAAATTTTGCTCATGTGCCACAACCTAGAACCCCCCCCCCACATTTTAAATGGCTGACGCCCCTGCCCCAGCCCCACCAATACAAGAGATGAACATAAATTAGCACCTCTACGTACGAGTGGACAGTAAGTAACACTACGCTCTACAATCTTTGAATCCCAGCAGGAATGCTTGCATATTTACATGTTCAAACAGCGGATGCAGCACTGACGACACTGTACTGAATTTTACTCCCTGTCAAAAACTGCTCCCCCTTCCTATGTCAGCCATGAAGAGGACATTGTGCTCCCTGCTCACAACCAGCTCATTAATTTTTCTTCTTTCTGACTGTGAGGTATGAAATTAATTGTCAATTATGCTACCTCTTAACACCTTCATAGCTGTGTAGCAATTACATAATTAATAATATTGTACGCTATAGCTGTTTAATATTAAAGAAAGTGCAAAGTGTCAGGTATATAAAACTTTCAAACATTAAATATTAAATACACAACACACAAAACACATACAGTAATAATAAAAAGAGATACTGAAAACTATAGACCCCATCAGAATAAGTCTTAAATGACTTCAGCAGCTCATATTTAGAGCTATACTGGTGTAACAGAGTGAATTTCATGCAGACTTAGAAAAGGGGGGCAGTTTTTGACAGGAAGTAGAATTCATCACAACAGCAGCAGATACATCCACAGCCCAGGGTCATGCTAACTACTGTACGTAGCTCCCGGTGCTTCTGTCTCCTGTCTTGTTTTTCTATATTGTCTGTCATTTCCTGTTTTATTTTTGCAGTGTTCCTCCTGTGTCATGTCTTGTGTCTTTACTTCCTGTTTTCCCACCTGTGTCTCACCTCATCAGCCGACTCCATTCACCTGTTCCTTCAGCTGCACTTCATCTGCCCTCTGTCAAATTATAATTCCTCTTCCCTGTCAGTCTGTGTAGTTTATGTCTGGTCACCTGGCTTTTTCTGTCTGTCATCCTGGTAAACCTGTCTGTTGTCTTGTTTTTTCCTCCCCTTGCTTTTCAATCAAGTTCACTTCAACCTGTCTTCCACCCAGACCCAACTCGTTCCATCTATCCTGGACACTAATCATCTTCCTCTCACCACTGGACACTAAACCATTCATCCTGTTCCTGTTGTGTGTGTATTTGAGGCCTCACCACACTGTCTGACAGTTTCTTAAAGCAGGTTGGGGTTCATAATGTACAGGGTGTCCCAAAAGTCTCCATACATAGGAAACATAATACATTCCATACATACATGGTTCTAATATGTATTTCTTTATATTTCAGATAACCCAAGGAATGCATTTGAAAAAAGAGCAATGAATTGAAATCATCCCAACAAAATGGTAGTCATATAGAGCATATTATATAAATAAAATGATTTATGCCAAGAAACCTTTATTTTTTTCCTATGTATGGATACTTATGGGACACCCTGTACATACGTACCTGTGGCCAGTGTTACTGTTTTCTGTCATTATTCACCCATTGGCACCAACACCAACAGGAAACAGAACTTTCTTGCTGCAATTTTCATTCATTAAGTTCTCATTGTCTTGTTGCTTTTTTCATTTCAGCAATTACATTATGTGCCGTGCTGTAATGCAAGTGCTCTTGAACATCGACTGAGTAAAATATTACTGAAAATTAATTATTACGGCCTTACATAACTCCATCACAGCAGAATGTAATGTGTTACTGTAATGCATTACTTTTGTAACATGATACTCCCAATACTGGTTAGGGCAAACTGGTCTGAATTTATTTTAGTTCAGCTGGACGTCCTGCTTTGGGAATGGGTCATGGGCGTCACACCTGTGGGGGATGGGGGTGTTGCGACACCCCCACTTCTCCAACCAGATGATTTCATACCCCCCACTTTTTCCTGAGTTTATATATTGTATCATTACTGGATCCAGGAAACGGACGTAGAGTTGGTCTCACCTCATTTTTAATGCAAGATAAATGGTTACTGTCAGCCGCAATCACGCCAAAAAAACAGCAATAATATTGCAGGGCTGTTACAATATCTATGGTTTAAACTGTTTACCCACCCGGGCACCACAACGGCATATCTAAATGAAGCGCACCTCAGTTTGCCGAGCGAAATGTAAACAGCTCTTTCTTCGCGGTGTTAGCAAACAGTTAACCAGTAAGTAATGAGAAATGTTGCCATTGTTAAACTAAGTTAACTAAACTATGTCTTGTTCTGTGACATATACCCTAAGCCAGTGGTTCTCACACTTTTTTCAGTGATGTTTTCCCTGAGAAACATATTTTTAGTCGTCACCCCTGACATGAACAAACATTTTTGTAAGAAAAAAGAGGAACAGTGTTTGTAAAATCAGTGTCTGATTTTTTTAAATCCAAACTTATATAATTTTTTTAATCTAATAATTTTGACTTTTTGTGTCATAATTTTGACTTTTTATCAAATAATTTAGATTTTGTTATCTCATAATTTTGACTTAAATCTTTAATTGAGGAAAAATACATTTTTGTTATTATTTTTGGCCATATATAACTTTTTTAATTTAAAAATTTAACCATTAATGGATAATTGTTCGTTAATTTTCCGATGATAAATTCATAATATTTTGCTCATGTGCCACAACCTAGAACACCCCCACATTTTAAATGGCTGTGACGCCCCTGGAATGAGTATGATGTATGACATTTTCCAGAAAGCTGGAATTCTCCCCAACTGTAAATTCAGAATGGGCAACTATTGACAGTTTTTTAAGAGTTTTGAATAAAATGATCTGCAGTTATGTAGCACTTTTATCCAAAGCACTTTACATTAGTGTCTCATTCACCCAGGCCCACCAGGAGCAATTCAAGGTTCAGTGTCTTGCCCAAGGACACTTTGACATGTGAACACTCAGAGCTGGGACGCAAACCACTAACCCTTCAGCCATTGGACGACCCACTCTACCAACTGTATATATACATGCACATCCAGCTGCTTTTCCCCAGACCTCAGTATATGTAGTTGCATCCTCACTCGTTAGAAACAAAGGTAATGGTCTGGGAGTGAATATGGGTTCTGTGGAGAATATGTTAGAGGAAGAATCTGAAGGAACAGTAAGACGATGGAGTGGGTGTGGGCAGCTGTGGCAGTGGTAAACCTGTTCACTGTTTCCTGGGTATTCTTTGTGTTGTGCTATTAAACCCCTTCCACTCCTCTGATGCTGTTGTGCTGTAGCTTCCTCTCCTTCTTTGCTTTCATCACTTTCCTCTTCACACATGTGAGCCTTATGTATTAAAACTTAACTAATTCATATTGATAAGGTACAGTAATAATTGATGAGGTAATTAATAATATATAGATGAAAATAGTCTCTGTAACACATATGTCAAACTCAGCCCCATGTGCCAGGAATTATATTTGGTCTGCAAGATCATATCAAATGTGCATTAGAGCTGGCCTGCTGCATGCACTGCTAATACTACAAATCCCAGAAGGCTTTGCTAGTATGTTAGTGAGCAGTCCAGACTGGCCAGCACCCCTCCTTTTCTGTTAACAGTCACTAACACGTGGTCCCAGGCACAACAAACCCCCACCCCCTTGCAAATGTTTTACCTCATTTGCCCTATCTCTTACTATATGATTGTGAAAATATATATTTTGTGACTGCGACCTTGACCGTTGACCCACATTCACCAACATTTAATAGGATCTATTCTAGACCACCTCACAGTTTTGCTGAAAATTTCATTAAAACTGGTCCAGCAGTTTGTGCATGTAACAAACAAACAAACAAACAAACAAACAAACAAACAAACCGACAGACAGACAGACAAAAAAAGCAAACCCAAGACCATACCCCTCTCCCGTTTTGGGAGTGGGGTAACACCAAGCTACCAGTCACCTGAGAAAATGAATTTCACTCCTCTGCAAAAAAAGACCAATTGAAAGATGGAGAACAGGTGGGAGGTAGATTATCTGTTTATAAATATAAACAACAGACCTGTTTGTCTTTCTGTGGAGCCAATGTGGCTGTAACGAAAGAATGTTAAAAAAAAAACAAAAAACACTATGAAATAGAGCATTAACAACTTCAGTGTTTTTTCAACTCGACTTATCTTTCAATAAAGTTGAGTTGCGTCGACGGGCCGTGATGACATCATCACATTCTCAGCGGAGAAACAACAGACACATGGCAAAAAAAAACAAAACAAAAAACACGGACACGTCTGTCCAGTAATGAGCAACTTGTATTAAAGTTCACTGCAATGTAACAATGTCCACTGACACAAACAGCATTTGAACCCTAACAAAACAAAGGGTAACGTTAGCAAAGAGTTTTCTGTTAAATGTAACTGAACATCAGTAGGTGAACATATGTCTGCATTTAGTCTGGACCCACGGCTCTAAAACTGGACTGTCCACATCTGTCACACGTCCTCACTTTTTATATTACGTGTAAAAAGTTTAAGGCCAACAAGAGGAACACAACACTGTCCATATCATGTGTTTGGAGGAAAAAAGAGTGTCATAATGCGGGTTGTCTGTGCTGCTTATCACAGGTTAGCTAGCTAATGCTGCTGTATCATTCACATTAGCTGATACCTCTTCAGATGCCATGCTGGGTTTTTTTTTTCATCTAAAGTGAAGTATTTCCACACATGCATGTGTGTGTGTCACTGTTGTTTTGTTAGCCCACCACAACTGTCTTACCTGCAGGTGTCTTGTTTATGTCTGGTCTGTGTTTACACGCAGAGAGAGAGAGAGAGAGAGAGGCAGAGAGAGAAAGAATAACATGCGACTTGTCAACTCCTCCAAATTTAAGTCGACTTGGGCTACGGAAGTTGACGTGTCGACCAGTTGACATTTTAGTTAATGCCCTCCTATGAAACAAAATTAAGTTTTTGATACATTTTGAATTTGGCCCATGTCTCCATCTCCATCTTTTGGCCCAGTGTGAATTTGAGTTTGACACCCCTGCTCTATAGTGAATATTTAAAAATTAATGTTAAGGTTATATTGCATTTTGTTCCTTTGCTATTGTGTCAGATAATTATCAGTTATGAAAGTTATTAGAACAAGATGAAGTGTTTGTGTGTTCTATTGAGGAAAACCATAAATAACTTTGCATCTAAATTATGCATAGATGAAAGTTTGGGTACAGTAGGTGTGATACTTAAAGTGAGGGTAAGGGGCTATGGGACACCACGAGTGTCCTCACTCTAATATTTGGCACAAATGTGTGTGGATGTGTGTTTAATCGGTGTGAGACGGTTTATTAGTCAGCTGTGTGTGACTGAGATGGGAAGTAACCCAGGCACAGCTGCAAGTGCAGCTAAACAAACACTCATACATAAAACATGAGTTCCTCTCTCCTTCTCTATCACATTCATGCACACTGACACACACATGCACCACTGCATCTATAAGTGTTTACTTGAGAGTATTGGCGAATGTTCTTTTTTGGGGGGTTTCATTGAGCAGTTCTGTGTGTACTCATGAATTGGACAAACATGGCTCATAGGTTGTGTTGAGTCTTTTAAACACCGTGCACCTGTGAACATGCATCTGGGTTTATTTCTGTCTTTTTTCACTCTCCTCTTCTCTCCTCACCCAAGGCCTGTGTATGTCTGAGAGGACACAAAATACCTCCAGGTGTTTTTTTTTATCATTGCCACTCCGCTATGAATCTGTGTTTGTATGAAATGGGTTATGTCGTCTCCCCGAGCCTCTGCGTAGCCAGTGTGCCGTTGTGTAATGAATTACAGCAATGCATATTTCCACTGCATGCAGGTTACAGGAAAATCAATATTATCTGTGAAGTGAAAGAAAGGGAAATCTCCCATCTTTTTCTCATGGATGTATCTGTCTTCCCCTTTGTATTTCTGCATGATTCTGAATCTATCTGTCCTCTTCTCCCCTCTGTCTTTCCCCCCCATTTACCCCCAATGAGTGACTTGAAGGGCAGAGGGTGAAAACACAAATTAACCACAGAGCAGCAAGTGAGTGACAGAGGCAGAGAGGAGGGGGGAAAGGAGGGAAAGACCATGTAAAAGAAATGGGAGAAAGAGATTGTCTCCGATATTGATCTGGTAATCCTCATCGTGCTCTGTGGCGATTCTAATCTTCCTCCTACACGAGATGAGGAGACACGGGAAAAGGGCAAGAGTGGAAAAGGAGAATGAAGGGAGGGATGCCAATGCACAGGGGGAGGAGGAGCAGTGCCATCCAGTGGTGCAGTGGGACGCTGCAGTGTGGACGGGTTGATGTATTGTTTCAGTGATAACATCTGGTCCTGTGCTTTTCTGTGTTTGTGTCAACACAGACAGCTGCTTATGCCCGATATGAGGAAGCAGAAAATGGCATCTACTTTGAACATTTGGAACAAAAGAAACAGAGATAAAAACACAACATATGCTCCATCTGACCTTGACCTCATTTGTTAGGCTGATAGCTTCATAGAGTCACACACAAAACACACAAATACCAATAACTGACACATTTACCATAGTGTGTAAATGTTATGTGGACATACATCAAAATCATTGTGACTTGTTACAAACATTAATCTTAAAAAATAAATAAAATACTGGTATTAAAATGTCATAAAAAAAAGGAATTATTTAAATATTTTGCAAATATCAAGATAAAATTCTACACAAAGTGATCATGTATGGGTGCACAATAACTACTGAAGATGTGCTATAATAGTTAATTATTGTTATTTCAGAAATGTAATGTCCAACAGTGTTAAATGACAGAATAGCCCGTAAAAATAGTGTACAATTTGCTGACAAAAATGTAAGTAAGTCCTACACAAGCTGTCAGCTGTCTTAACTTTCATTGTCTGCATCATAATAAATGTCACAGCATTTATTTTCCATCCAGGGTGACAGAGAGTATATCATTTAATTCATTTATATATATTTTTTTCATTTAATTTCATTTATCTCATTCAAATGTATTTATTAATTTGTCTATTTTTGTCAACAAGCAAATCCAGTGTTGGATTAATGAGTGGAATTGGATTTTATTTGCACAATACTCAAACAAGTAGCTTCCACTTGAAATTATATGAAAATATACTTTATGTGCTATGATTTTCAAGATTTTCTCAGAACTCCGCTTTACATGATGTAGATGTCAATGTGAGTTGGGTGGATGAGGACCCACAACAAGACATTATTGCTCAGAGGTCTATGATTTCTTAGTTTGCACCTATGCAGACGTCGAAAATGTTGGATGTAGGTGCACCAATGGCCTGAATGACCGAACCTGAAGAAACATTTTCAGGTTTGAGATTATTTTTTCCAACCACCCCTGGAAAATATCAGGCTGGATGTGTGAACTGTTGGATTATTATTTATATATATTAACACAAAAGGAGCTCATCCATCCGCATTGAGCCTGTGAATAAATATATCTAATAATATAAAAAGCTATATATAACTTCTATCCACTTTCAAATTAGGTCTGAGAGGAAAAATTTCAAGGACGACTGAATGTGATCCTGTCCACTATGGAGTATGTTAGCGGTACAGTAGCTAAGAAGTTAGCGCTTTTGCCTCACACCAAGAAGACCTGGGTTCAGTTTCTGGATCGTGCAGGCCTTTCTGTGTTGCATGTTTCTCTCCCCATGTCTCTAAGGGTTTCATCCGGGTGCTCTGGTTTCCTCCATCACCCAATAACATGATTGTTAGGGTTAAATCCTCCAGCCAAATGATTCTGATCATTAGCCTGGCTCTACAGCAGGAGATGTGTCCCAGAGTGCCGTGCGTGGCTGCCCACTGCTCCTTACAGGTGCCCCAATGGTATGAAGGATGGGTTAAATACACAGAACAAATTTGGTTGTACAGTGTATAATGACAAATAAAAGTACTTTACCTTTAACATGTTTATTTTTGAAGCTGAATGTCTAGAAACTAACAGGTTCTATGTGGTAAAACTACAGTTCTGTCACTTGAATCTATTAGATGTGAAGAACTCTATGTACAAATTCAGAGTTTTTTTCTTGTCATCAGTAGCAACATAAAGTATTCATTTAAACTGATAATTATTGTTTTCTTAGAGCTGTATAAATCATGTTGTGATGCTCTCTCCACCCACATGTTTCTTCACTTTCACACCCCAGCACCTCAGAGCAGAGGACACTATGAATGAAACAGTCCTCAACAGCTGACCTTGCTAATGTTAAATAAGAATAATTATCCAAAACTAGATTCCATATCTGATTTTTTTTTTTTTTTTTTTACAGTCATATGCATTTCTACATACTTCTGGCCACATACCATCAGTATTCTCACTCATTTTTTCCTCTCCTGCACTCTCACACCAAAACCTATTTTCTGCCTGCCTATCTATGCCCCACTTTTCCTCTGGCTATATTGTGATGAAGTGAAGAGTCAGTTATTAACATGGATTATATGTCAACAGGCACAATACTGAGCAGAAAACCAGCAGTAACACCACTGTCTGAATCACTCCCAATGACCTGTCACAGCGATAGAGATAAAAGTACAGAAGGAGGGAAACGTTAGAAGTGAAGATAACATCAACTTTCTCATGAACTTCTTTCTCACTTTATCTTCAGAAGTCTTTGTGATGTCGAGACTTGTGTTGACAAGTTTCATGAATACCTGTATTAAAGGGGACATATCATGCAAAATGCACCTTTTTTAAAAGAGTTATTTCATGATTATTTCATTAATATTTTTATGTTTTCACCATTGTTATTGAATGCATTGTGCATTGGTTGTATTTTTATTTTTTTTTTTAACATCCAGATTGCTTTGTTTCAAGCTGTTTTTGGAGGGTAGAAAAATAACAAGAGGTTTAACAACTGAGTTTACGGTACTTCTGCATACATGTCCACGACACGGTAATGAGGCGTCTCTGATCAAAGTGACCTCTGCTTTCTATCAGTAGCACCAGTGTGAGTCTGGTGCATTAGGGTCTGAGCCCTGGTCACTGTGCGTGTGTCCCGGTCCATAGTTGGTCTGACCCGGGTTGATCAGGTGGTCTGGTCCATGGGTGACACTGGTGTCATGGCTCATCTGGCCAATCAGACAAACTGGACCTGAACGTGCAACAAGGCTGTTAACAGACCAGGACCTAAATGCACCAGGGCAGCACTCAGTCCCCTTTGATTCTCTCCAGGTGATTTTATTTCATCAGTGTCTTTGTCTCTTTTTCTCTGCTTCAACTTTTTCAAGTTCCATTTCTTTCTCCTCTTCTGCCTCTTTTTCTCATCTTCTTCTATCAGTCGCATGTGGAAGAGAGGGGCAGAGTCAGCTGTGGCTCATTTACATTAAAGCAGGTGTTTTAAAAAGGCCTGTTTCTCCAGGTTGAAGAAGCTGCTGTATGTCTTCATCAATGTGGTATTTTGACCAAAGCATGTCACAGACAGGTCACTGAGACACCAGGGAACTGTGTTGACTTGTGGAAAATGGGCATGATGTGTCCAATTTAATACTGAACAGCTTCTGACTGTTTCTATTAACACATAGATGATGCCATTTTTAAGTGGAAGAAGTCTCCAAGATGATGTCCATTGTTTTGTTGAGTGGCATTTAGGAGCCTTGAATTTGGCATCTTGTTTCTGAAAACCAAAGTGATTATATTTTGTCATGGATGTGAAGAGTGGCAGGAGATTTGGAAATCACCAAGGCAATGCTAATTTTGTAAAAAAAAAATAAAAAAAAAAAATGGTGTCACCTACGTTGTTTTGTTTTTTTTTCCAGATTCTTCAACAGTAAATGTTTCTATGGTTATTTTGGTCTGTGATGCATTCAAGGACCCACATGACAATGGGTCCAGTGAAGGCCTGCAGATCCGTCATGTACTTGTCTTCCTCTTCATAGTACATGCTGGTCTGGTGCCACATAGCCACGTGTATACAGTTTACCTTTGCATATTTTTATTAACTTATAATTCCCCAAATAAAATGTTCTATTGACTGACATTTTGACTGCAATCTTATGTAAAGTTATTACAAACTATCACATAATCAGTCTAGATTCATGACATTTTGTTTAAAGAATAAATCCATTCAGTGTCACTAAATATGAATATGGTTTAAATAGTGGTAATAAATGATGATTACAACCTTTATTCCTATGTTGACCTATTTAAACGTGGTGTGTTTCCATTATGAACTTGCCCCAATGTGCTCTGTGTTGACAGTTTAAAAGGGCTTCCTGACTTATTTCAACACACAGACCAGACAGAGTCCAACTCCATGATGTTAAAGGTAAGAGCTCAAACACAGGGACCCAGAAAAACCTTCAAATGTTATAGAAAAAGATAGATTATTTCACAGGACTGACACTTTGCTGTTAAAATCCAGAAGATCGAATGACACTTAAAACAGCACTAACCTGTAATAATTATTATGATCACAATACATATAGTAAATATGCATATAGTTTATTTGTCTGTTTTCTCCTGGACTGTAAGTGTACAATGAGACTTGATATTTTAAAAGTGTAGTGTTTTTAATAAATGTCATTGAGGCTACTTTTATGAATATACTGTGCTGTTAATTTTAGTTACACATTAACTGACAGTGTTCCAGTCTGAGTACACATAATTTTGTTTTGATATTTCCGACACCACAAAATGAGTATTTATGATCTGAAATGTGCTGCATTTCATCAAACAAACCTGAAAAGTAGTGATTAATTGTGAACACAGCACTACTGTAATGCAATGAGATAACACAGAGCAATGAAAACCCAAATGTTGTAACTGGTGTGACAACATTGTACACTTAATGTGGAAATTAATTATTTATTAAATAAGATATTTGAAACCTGCTTTGGCTTTTGTTGTCAAATAAAGCAAAGAAATCCACCAAAACTTAAACTTACAAAAAACTTTAATGATTTTCTTACATCTAAAAAAAATGTATGAATCAAAATTTCAAGAAGTTTATTGTCACATACACAGTAAATAAAACACACGGGCTTGATGCTATGCAGGGAAATTTGTCTGCCGTCAACATGAGAAAAGTAATAACAGTAAGTACAGTGATGAAATAGTGGGACGAGACTAAAACAGTGCAAAAAAAATTTCTATCTATATGTAAAATTTAAAGTTTAGTGTGCGGAGTATAAAAATAACAACTTTGAAGTAGGTAGAAGCATGATGTGTTTGGTGGTTATTGGTGTTTGTTCAGGACATGCATGGATTGGGGCAAAAAGCTGCTGGTGAGTCAGGTGGTCAGCCAATGATTGACTACTGGACTAACAGCTGGATCACAGCATTTGATTTAGTACCAACAAGATTACCAAAAGCTATTTAATGAAATATATTCTATTACTTTCATGACAGATTTTTGTTTATTTGGTTGTTTTTTAGAAATGGTATAAACAGGGGCAGACCTCAGTCACACTAATAACCTTAACTATCTTCAACCTTTGAAGGATAAGTGTCTTTGAGTGTCTAGAAAAGCACTATACAAATAAAATTTATTATTATTATTATCATTGTAGTTGTTGTTGTTGTTATTATTATTATTATTATTATTGTTGTTGCTGTTGTTATTATTGTTGTTGTTGTTGTTATTATTATTAATGTTATTATTAATATTATTATTATTATTATTTTATTTATGACAATGTCACAGAGTCAAGGACAGTAAATGAATCTTCAGAACAAGGAATCTAAACAAGTCAACAAGTCCATCTAAATTTTGAACAAATTTTAAGAAAATCTACCAAATTTGTGAATGTATTTTTCCATCCAGTATTTTAATGAAAATATTGTGACTTCATTGATCATCATCACCATAAACATAGTTTTACACATCATCACCTTTTTTTTAAAAATTATATTATATTTGTGTCTCCTTCTTACATGAAATTATGTAATAGTTCTGTCTTCTTATTAGTCTGTACATGCATATAACTACCTGTTTCCAACACACACACACACACACACACACACACACACACACACACACACACACACACACATCTCCTTGTCCGGTGATATTTTGTCATTTGTGGTATACAGCAGAAATAACTTCTCCACAACATGCACATCTCAAATTATGCAAGATCAGGCTTCATTATTATTTTTAGCATATATTTTTTAAAATCGTGGATTAAGTTTGTATATTTGACTAGTAATTAGTATTTTCCTTGATGTCCAAGCAATTATATTAAATTGCCACATTTCACCTGATAACTACAATATGACTAAACTATGTAACCCTAACTGAGACACCAGGTTTTCCACCTCACCCAAGCATAATCACTTATCACATCACTGTTCTGCATGATTACCACTGGCATAATAAATTACAAAAAATACATAAAAATTGAAAATATGACGCATTCTTGTTTCAAATTTCAAAGCTCTGGGGAACATAACTGAAAAAATGCAAAATGCAAAATGACAGAGAGGTCTTAGCGAGCACTCTATTTCTGTTTGTTTCTATAGGAAATGCTGACTCTTGTGGTTCTACTGGCTCTCACTGCCTTAGTCCACTCCAACTCTCAGTTTTTTCTTCCAATTGACTGTGATGACATCTATCGCCGTGACAACAAGAGCTCCAGTGGGATTTACACCATCTACCCTGGGGGTCCGACTGCACCCCTGAAAGTCCACTGTGACATGGCCACTGATGGAGGCAGATGGACTGTAAGTATGCAGTAACTTTCACCACAATTTAGGCAAAATTTGTGTTTTATTTAGGCTTTATAAATGGATAATTATGACCCTGTTTACCTGACCATAAGAATGTGAACAATCAAATAATTACATAGCAGCATCTGTCTGTCTGTCTATATACCTGTGCAGCAATATTGCATCTCAACAGTTCCATTTTTACGTATTATCTTTTTGACACGGTTTCAAAACTAAACACGTAATGAATTCGTGTAGCTTAATGAAGCCTGTTCATTTCAAAAACTGGCGGCGGAGCTGTAATCTATGAAAAGCATCTGCACATAACTGTCTTGCCAGTCCAGATGTGTCAGGGCGGTGTGGAGGGCCAGTGACACTGCGTCGTCCGTTGACCTGTTTGCTCTATAAACAAATTGGTTGTGGTCCAGGGATAGGGTCCCATTACAAGACGCTCAAAGCATTTCATCACCACCAGAGTCAAAGCCGCTGGCTGATAATCGTTGAGGGTCCTGACAGCTGATTGTTTTGGCACAGGAATGATTGTGGCTGACTTGAGGATAGCGGGGATGAAGACTTGCAGTAGTGAGATGTTAAACATCAAAAAATTAAAAAATTATGTGGTGTATGAGTCACAGTTCAGTTTAGACTGCCCTAGGAGTTAGAATGCTGGGGAAGTACAGTACACTGAGTTCCTTCTTTCTTCTCTTTCTCTCCCTCACACCTGTTTCTGTAACTTTTATAACCTATCTTTCATACCAAGTCTGTTCATGACTAGTCACCTGGTGTCGTCCCCCCCCCCCTGGGGGGAGTGGTGGTTTTCCTGACAGTGTCTGCACGGGAGCCATGGACGACAGGATCTGCAGTTTCTCGCCTGTGCCGACCTGTGACCCCGGACCACTGCCCCTGCCTGTCTGGACCAGCCCCCCTTCCTGCATCTATATATGGACGTTCATCTATAGCCTGTCCGTCCATGGGAGTGGATCTCTCCTTCAAAGTGGTTCTCCTCGAGATTTCTTCTTTTTCCCACTGGGTTTTGAAGTTTTTTCTTGCCGAGAAGGAGGGTCTAAGGACAGGGGATGCTTGGGACTTTTTTCATGTATCTCTGTAGTTGATTGTGTTTTTGTAAAGCCCTTTGAGACGACTTTGTTGTGATTTAGGGCTTTATAAATAAAATTGAATTGAATTGAATTAAACAGGTCTGTGAGTACTGCTGTCAGTTCCCCTGCGCAGTACTACAGTACCTGTCCTGGTAGTCCATCAGGTCCAGTGGCTTTGTTGGGGATAATTGTACCACATTATTATTGTACGTTATTGTACCACAGTTTGTTCTCTAATGCAATGAGAATTGATAAAAGCATTGAATCGATAAGTGGAACCAGATTCGCTATAGTTTGATCAGTTACATAACTTTTGCCTTTTAATATTCTCAGGTTTTTCTCAGGAGGTTGGATGGAAGTGAAAATTTCTTCAGACCCTGGAATGTCTACAGATCTGGATTTGGGAATGTAGCTGGAGAATATTGGCTTGGTAAGTATTTGTTAGAGCTTTATAGTATAAAGAACCATAAGACACTCCTGTTTGGGTTAAAACCTGTGTGTCTTTTCAGGTTTGGAGAATATTTTCTTGCTGACTATGAGGAAGGACAATGAACTGAGGGTGGACATGATGGACTGGGATAAAGTAACAGCTTATGCAAAATACAAGTCCTTCTCCATCGATTCAGAGTTGTTGGGCTATCAGCTTCACCTGGGCAGCTACGCCGGTGGAACAGCAGGTGACATTTTACTTCAATGTTTGTAATATTAAAGCCTAAATATATTACTGTGAACAATAGTTATGGGAGTGTTTAATGATTGATCTCTACAAATTTTGGACAAACAAACTAATTCAATATATATATCATATGTTATATAAAATAACACAATAATAATTTATAACAGAGGATGGTCAGATCAGCCTAGTAATATGTTTTTTTAATGGAAAAGAACAAATGTAGAGTAGATTACATTATGTTACATTACATTATGTTAGGTTAAGTTAGATTTTTACTGATACATTGGGTAGAAATCTATGGGGAATTAAGGTTCCAGTACCAGTTCAACACTATACACATATAAATAAATATTATTATAATAAAATAATAAGTAGTTTTTGATTCCCATCCCTATTCACTGAGTTCTCCAATGCTCTTCTACAGTGGTAGTTACAGTCATTTTTCACTTGGAAATGAACAATAAGACTGTCCAGTAACCACACAAGTATGAACCTCACATACTGAATATTAAAGATGACCAAACAACATATATGTTTTTTTTTTCTAGGGGACAGTTTGGCAGGTGCAGGAGACATGAAGTTCACAACTTATGACAAGGACCAGGACACATGGACAGATAATTGTGCAAAGCATTTTATGGGAGGGTTCTGGTACAGTTCCTGCCATAGTACAAATCCCACTGGCATGTATGCCCCTGATGGTGCATTACCGTTTGAAAATGTCCAAGTTCTCTGGGCCACGTATAGAGCCCCAAACTATGCCCTGAAGAGTATTGACATGAAGATCAGATCAATCTCCAAATATGGCTGTCAGTAGTTATTGTATAAAAGTGTATTTTAATCTTTTTTTTTTTATGTACTCTGATGTGTAATTAATTGTAATTTTTTTTTGTATTACAACAAAATTGGTCTTGTACTCATCTGTGCGTTTACATACTTCAACATATGACATATATTTATATATTAGGGGTGGCACGGTTGCGGTGCGGTATGCATTGCAGTTTGAGGTTGTGGTTTTATTAACGATTTTTAAAAATTATTATTTTATTTTAAGTACCCTATACTTGGGCATATGCTATTTACGTTAAGTAACCATAGTTTATGATACAGCACGGGGGGGGGGTATTATAGTTAATAAACTAACTATAAAGAATCTTTGGAACAGTTTGATCAGAATAAATACTTTAGTCTATAACAGTAGACTTAGGTACACTGGCTTTAACTCTTAGATAATCCATGCGGTTTATTACAATGCTTCCGCTTTTTGATGACTGAAACCTCCAGCTGCTTCTTTAAGATAAAACAAACAGAACATACCTCTGGGAAGTCCTCCTCCTCCTCCTCCTCCCTCCTCCTCCTCCCTCCTCCTTCCTCCTCCTTCTCTCTGGGACCTAAACTTGTTTCAGGAAAAAGCGCCTGAACATATTTTTTCTGTGGGAGAAACAGGACAGACGTCGGTGCCAAGGAGAAGGCGTAGACTTCCTCCAAACATTTCCTCCGCCATCTCCGCTTTTCAAAACTACACGAAGCTTCGCCACGAGCGGACTTTTGTTTTTTTTTCCCCCTTCCACGCGCTAACTCTTAAACCACACCTGGACTCTTATTTGCGCTCGTGCCTCGTTCGGTCTCGTTTAGATCTTGTGACTCTGGAGGTTTTTGTTCCGTAGACATGGACTGGGGCTCGGACCTTTGGGTAAGTTGACAGCTCACTCACTCACTAATAACCCACGGTGGACATTTACACCAAATACCTTCAACATCCCTGAAGAGCCGTGTGTGTGTGTCCTGCTATTGTTTCAGTCTATACAATGTCCACTGTTGTTTTTTCCACTGTGGGCCTGTGTGGATTAAGTAACTTAGAGCTGGATACAAGCAGCAGCAGGGGACTGTCTGAAAGCCAGAGGATTTCGCAACTACTGCTGTTGCTGCTGCTGTTGCTGCTGCTGCTGTTGCTGTTGCTGTTGCTGCTGTTGCTGCTGCTGCTGCTGTTGCATACCTTATCATGCACCCAGGCCACAGGCTGATTTACTGCTGCTTCTTTCCACCTTCAGCATGAACTTTTCTTATCTCCACACTGGTTTCTCCTCTGCCTTCCTCCCTCCATGTCCTCTCATACCTTTGCCTTTCTGTGTTTTTATTCCAGGCTTCTGACATGCCCATATTCTTATTCTTTTTAGGTGAACACACACACACACACACACACACACACACACACACACACACCTGACTCTAGAGGTGTAGTCCAGAGTGCATACATAACATATATAACATACATAAATACTAGTTTATTAAGATGTCAGATGAAAAGAAAATATAGAAATAAATAAGAAAAGATGGTAGGGGGTGAATGATTTTAAGGAAAGAATGAAATGAATTGTAATCTATTAATTAATTAATTAATTAATTAATAGATTTATTTTTGTGACAGATCTTTTAATGTCATTCACGATTTTCTTTAAATCAAGTTTCAGTGGTCAGTCATCAAGATTTGCAAATGTCATAGAAAGTTATTTCCAAATATTGAATGCCATAAATAACTACTGCAAGAATGAAAACTATAGTTAAGATTTGATTTCAGACTGTATTGTGTTGTTATGTGGAACGGAATTAAAAAAAATGTCACACAGCCAGTGCATAGTAAAAATAAATGTAATAATAACAATAAAAAAATAAAACACCCACAGTCATTCATTCTGTACTTCTGATATTGCTTAATCCCTGTCACTGTGTGTGTGTGTGTGTGTGTGTGTGTGTTGTGTTAGAAATTTTTTATTTTTTTTTATGGCATTGAAGGTGGTTATTGCTATTTTGTTTTTGAGTCTGTTTGTTCTTGTTCTGATTATCTAGTATCTTTTGTCTGATTGCATCAGTTGGATTATGGAGTGTTCAGGTAGTCATATTTATTAACAGGAAACATGTTTTACATACAGTAGGCTAATATAATTTAGTTTTTTGGGTAAACTAAATAGAGTAGTCTTATATGTCACTGTTTTTCTGGCTACTTTAAGAAAAATAAGGAAAAAATATTATTTTATATATTTACTTACCACTACACCGCTGGTTGACTCTATTCCAGATTTGTGACCCTATATTTGTGTCATGAATATCAGATATGAACCCATTTCAGAAGCTCTATAGTAGATGTGCAAACACTGTCATCTTCTACAACATTGATTCACCAGTTAAACCCATGGAGTTGGATCAATGTTCAGTTAATGACAGTGTTTACTGTAAAAGTCACTTTTTTTTTTACTTTTAGCTTCGAGCTTTTATGTACGTCAGTCAATTAAATATCAGGAGAATAGATGATTTTCACTGGGAAAAATGCTTCACTGAGAGGCTAATTTAATAAATGGTGCTGAATTACTTAAGAAGGGTTAACTTCATTTGGAAGCTGCTCCAAAGTTGTTGTTGAGGGTTAGTATATATAAAAAACAAAACAAAACAAAAAAAAAAACAAGTAGCACCTTATTTAGTTGTAGTTCTGAGGAGCTCAGGGGTGGTGGCATGGAAGGGGGGTTTATTTAGTGTTTTTATTTATTTTTGTTTGGGGGTGGGTGTTGTTTAGTTTGTTTTTGTTTTTATTATAGTAGTCTTTGTCATCTCTCAGTGTCTCATTCTCATGTTTATCATTATATTTTGTATTTGTTATTTGTTTGTATTTATATGTACTGCCTTTTTCACAGTTTGTAAAACAAAATAAAAACTTGATCAGACTTTTTTTCTGAATGGGGTAATAAGAATGCCACGCCCTCCTCCTCCAATCATTTACATTAAACTTTGTCCATAATTGAACATAAATTTAATGTTTCTATTCACTGTCATTGATCCAACTCCATGGGTTTTACTGGTGAATCAATCTTGTAGAAGTTGATGGTGTTTCCATGGTAACTATGGAGCCTCTGAACATCTAGATGAGTCATATCCGATGACCATGAAACTGTATTTTTTTTACCAATCATTTACATGTATTGATAGGATTAACAGATCAACAGGTATATAACTTTTTGTATCAGGAAATGATTTTATTTGTCAGTGGGTGTTTTAGGGGTAACTGGGAAAAGTCTTTACAAGAGTGTCCTGGTCAAGACAGAGCATAAGAAGCGACAGATAATAGAGATATCATCCATACATGTCATCACTAATATGATACATAAAACACATACAACTCATCTCTAAAACCATACATAAAACTTTAAACTAAAATGTTCATATATTTAACATCAATAATTTAAAAGGTTACAACAATGTTCCTTAAAAACATCTCAAAGCAAAACACAATTCAATCAATTAGAAAACGCTCTATATCCAGATTGGTCCTTATTCTGATCATTCAGAATGATCAGTCCTTCTGTAGGTTAATCCAGGCAGTGGAAGCAGAACATTTAAAAGCTTTTCCAATAGTCAAAACAAAACTAGGAAAGAAAGCTTTTAACGCCCACACATTTCACTCTTTACACATCACTAATATTGTGATGTATTTTTTCCATTTCATGTTGGTTATGCTAATAAAAATATAGGTTTTATAGCAACTCAACACAATTGTTGACAGTGAGAAATAGCATTTTACACAAATGATTGAATTTGACCTATTTATACATATAAAAAAAATGAAGCATTACATGTAATTATAACATGTTACATATAAGCAGGTTTGGTCACAACTGTATTGAATTGAGACACAGCAACATATTTTTTTCCTCTGTAGTGAAAACAAAACCACTACTCACTGCACGGGGAATTCCATAAAAACATAATTTTAATAAAAATGTATCTGAAAAAATACAGAATGAATTAATGTTTAAAAAAAAAAGCCAAGAATTTTGTTTTCATGCTTCTCTGGATGATATACAGACACCATGGTGATGCAAACGGGAGGGAACTAACAATAGTCACTTTTTTATGGACATAGGTGTAAAACTTTACTGAGGGCAAGTAGAGACAGTGGGAATCTTGTTGATCCATTCATACATGTCACTAATTAGACGTTAAATGTCAAAATAAGAGAAGTGCTTAATGATATTTTTTTTCCAATTGAATCACAAATGCAATAATTTATTTAATTATTATCACAAGATGACACGAGAACTCATTCTATAAACACGGCAACAAATGTAAATATGTTGATTTACAGATATATTCATAATTATTATATATTATGTCTAGTACGTGTGTTGTTGTAATGTCTGTCAGCATCCAGTCTCTTTTATTCACGTGACTTTAGTTGTGGAAAAAGGTCTTTCCATTCCAGTTTTGTATAATATACCATTTGTGCTACATCCAGAAAAACAAAAATGAGAGCTTTGGCGAAATTGTTGTTTTTCCATTTGGTACATTTTAAGTGAAAATTATATTCATGCAATTTAAGAGCCAATAGAAAAGCCACTAATGATAACAGTGTAATTAGCTCTTTGTATTTTATAGTCTTGTATAACAGTCACATGGAGCAACTGTTACTGATGGAATTATGTGAGGAGGTTATGTTTTTACCAGAGTTTGTCTGTCTGTCTGTCTGTCTGTCTGTCTCTTTGACATTTTACATTGCAGTAAATGGAGAATACATTTCAAAGTGATCCAGAATCCAGGATCTCTTCCGGATCATCGGCAAAATCTAATCATTTATTCCTTGTGACACCCCCAACACGTCCTGAAATTTAAAAGACAGAAAGACAAACTCCGATAAAATCGTAACCTCTTTGGTGGAGGAAATATAGTCAGTAAAATTGTGAGAATAAAAATGTTTAAATCTTACAAGAGGAAAAAGAAAAAATGTAAGGATATCATGAGTAACAACAATTTCTGTAATTTAAAAAAAAATTTTTTAACAAAAAAACGATAACAAAAATAGTTTTCTTACATAAAATTAATGTTTCTCAAAATAGTCCAGATTTATTCTTGTTGTATTATGAGTTTTTGTTTGGCAGTATGACATATGATCGAAAGTATAATGGTCTTTGATAATTATTTTGTTGAACTTCACTGTGGCACTAAGAACACTAGAAGTGTAGGAAAATATTGGTTCTGCATTACATTTCATTTCACAATACTGTATCGATATCTAAAAATATTGATACGGTATATTTTAATTATTCAAATGCAGATGTGGCAGAGGTTCTTTTTTGTTTACACTTTCTTTTTTATTTAACACTTGTTTATTAAATAGTGATTATTTGAAGCATCCTTTGGCAGATGTTAGTTCTTTTCTTGGGATTTTCCAAAAATTATGTTGTGAACTAATAGAATATGATCATCACAATGAATGTTGGAGCAGGATGTTAAACTGTAATGACTGTAAAAGATAATTTAAGTTTTAAGGTTTAACAGCAGAACATTTTGTCATCATATTAGATCCTGTTCTGATCAAATTAAAATGTGTTTAATATTTGTCATATTTCTGGTGTAATAGAATTCTTCTAGAAAATCTATATATTTTTTTAAAGAAACAAACAAACCCCCCCCCCCCCAAATAACCTTGTTAGTAGTATGATGATATATCATGATGTATTGTATCGTGATCCTAATATTGTGATTTGTGTCATATGATCAGATTTTTGCCAATACACGCTCTTATTAAATGCTTTAAGTGGGAAAAAAAGCATTTATCTTTGCTCTTTCGGCTTTACAAACCAAAATTGCACAAAACGATGCAAAGAAATGATGCCAGGAACCAACTGAGAGTCAGTCTAAATTATAAAGTCGCCAACAATCTAAAAATGGAGGTGAAACCTGATATTTGTATTCGTTTAATTCAACTGAATGGGAATAATTATCCTGATTATGCAAAAACAGTTACAGTTAAGTCAAATAATTGTGATAAAGTGGTTATGTAATAATTGTAATAGACTGTTGGATGTGCACATAATATAAAAACACTTTAGTTCCCATGTGTATAATGAAGGCTTTTATTATTACATGGTTATTTGGTCCACAAATTGAGACAAGATGTGAAGTATGATCAGTTTGCATGAAACATTTTCAGAATATAAGCAGTTTTATTGAGCAGTTGAAATAGAAAAAAAATGTTTTTAATCAAGTTCTGTAGGACTTTGACATCAGTGGTATTGTCTCCCTGAACCAGATTGTCTGTAGTGCAACCACTGTTGCTCATTCACACTATATTAACTACATAAAAACTACACATCTACAAAAGTCATTGTGAAACTGGTGACTGGTTCATCTGGTTCATCAGCCACCAGTAAATTGTTCTTGCTTGTGGCATGTTTACTGGAATCTGATGGACAGTATTGAGGTTAATTTTAGAGTGTTCAAACATCAAATACACTTCTCTCCATTTTTTATTAGTATTTTTTTTTAGGAAGTATCTGCTTCAGACATTAAATGTGCTAAATCTTACATAAGATGAATCATAAAACAAATGATCATGTTTTTAATATATATGATGTTATATGTTTTATATGATGTTATTCCACATACAGTATATGGTGGTTTATGTACATGTATACAATGGATTTGTAAATATTCTATTAGACAGAACCTGTAAAGTGAATGGATCATAATGTGCAGACACTGTTTTGAAGTAGATCTGAGACCAATATTCCTTTGGAGTAAAAACTATTCTCTTGTTGATTCTAAGAATTTCACATTTTAACTCAAGAATTATCTTGGTAACTTGAGTCAACCAGCATTTAAGACTTGAGTTTTCTTTATCGGTAACACACATGGTAAAATGTCGTTAGTTTTTTTCCGGAAGTATTTTACTTGGAGACCAGTGATATTAATGGGGACAGCATTTTAAATTATTATAAACGGGTTAATGTGGTCCTTCAGACTGATCACAGCCTGAGGAAACCCATATCCTTTCATTTACAATCAAAGAGAAGAAAAAGTTTTCAGTTTAAGATTCATAATCACAGAATTCATGCCCTTTTTTGATCTATAATAACAATCACCAAAATAGTTACAGAGCAATTTCAGTCAGATTTCACTCAGCCACTGTTATATAATTAATGACTGACTTTAAACTGACTTCAAATCGACATGATTAAGGTGCAGTGTAAATCATTATCTAATACATTAATGATCAGTTGAGTCCTGATGTTGATTTCTATAACTACTCTAACAAATTCCCATAATGAAAAATTAAACATCCTCTAAGAGAGATGTGATTAAACAGACAGCATGTCAACCTTCAAGAGAAGAACATGCACATAAAACTAGCATAATGAAACATGCTGTATACCAGTGATGCGTGGGTCGATATATATATAAACGACCTGCATCCGACCGCTTTATTAACTAGTCTGTCCGCAACTCGGACGGCAATAAATATATTTGACAAGGACGGCCCGACCTGTATTTAGCAGTCAATGGTCTTTATGAACATCACATGACCTTACTCACATACCTGCATTTATTTCTGTTTGAAGATCTGATGTCATTACTTGTAAGTTTATATGTTGAGAAAATATTTTTGTTCTGCTTCTTCATTCACAACCTGTAACACCCAAAGAGACATTTGAACCCGGTTTCAACGGAAAAGAAAACACTGGGAGCCGCTCATTATCTTTAAAAATCTCAGCGAATGTGTGTGTTTGTATGTTTCCGAAGCTTCCACTCTCCCAACTTGACTTTCTCTCTGGCTCCCTCCATACCGTAGGACAGTGGTTCCCAACCCTGGTCCTCAAGTACTCTACCACTATCCTGCATGTTTTAGATGTTTCCCTTTTCCTAACACACCTGACGGTCATTGTCAAGCTCCTGCAGAGTTTGATGACAGGCTGATCATTTGAATCAGGTGTGTTGTTAGAGGGATACGTCTAAAACATGCAGGATAGTGGTACTTGAGGACCAGGGTTGGGAACCACTGCCATAGGATACTTCTGACATTGTACGTCACCTTCACGGGAATTCAGTTAATAAAGTGTATTTACCAGGTTATCTTAATGTTTATCTCAAACACAAACACAACCCGAATATCATTAAAAATATTTTTCAATGATCCGCAAGTGTGGGCGACAGCGAGAATCGGGTCAGCCCACGCATCACTGTTGTATACTGTCATTCTATTCTATTCTATTCTATTCTATTCTATTCTATTCTATTCTACCAATTATGTCATACTCAGAAATATTCATAGGGAGTCTTGACCTTATATGTGCAAATGTCACATGATTACTCATAGTCAGGCTATAGAATTAAAACAGGTTGTAGAAATCCACTTGATTTTTGCCAAAATGTATGTAATGATAGCTTTGCAGCACCTGGAGGATTCAAATTCAAACTATTAGCGTCCAAATACACAAATAAATGAACCAAAGACTAATAAAAGTTGGTATAGCAAAATATGAGCCCTTTAATGAAAAACTACCAACATATTTATGACAGCTCCTCATCTCAATATTAACATCAATACCCACATTAGTAAAACCTCCACTATAGTCACCATGTTTATTGTACAGCTCCAGTACCTGATGTCACGTGTTCCCAGCATCCAATAGTCTAAACCAAAACCCCACCGTATTGGCAGGAAAGCTCACTGTTCAAATCAGTGCTATGCAGCTAACTAGTCATTTCCCTGCTTTATTGTGTTAACAAAAAAAGAAAAAGTGGACACGGTCGACAGCTGTTGATGGCAAAATAGTGGAAGTGGCTTCAACTGGGGGTCATTCAGTCTTTGGGAAGTATTAACCTGAAATACAGGTTTATCATAAAGGCATGAATTTACATATGTATTTAGTTTTTCTTTCATTCATTCATTCAAACTGTGTTATGTGGTAAACTATTTGTATATTCACAATATGAGCTCCTGCCCTCAGGTGGTAGACGGTGCCTAACTGTAAACTCAATTGTTTTAAGAACTTATTTGTTCCCATCTCCATAACATGTTTAAACAAAGCTGCTTGAGGCCAAAGATTGTGCAATTTTTTTTAGCGTGTTTTTACTATGGGGTGTTTATTATGTGATCATGTACTGTAATAGTTGTTTAGATGGTGTGCCTGTTGATACTGTTTGCTGTCGTTGTGGCTGTCAAGGCATTTTATGGCACAGTTGTTGAGTCCAAGACAAATTTCCCCTAGTGGGACGATAAAGTATATTGTATTGAATTGTATTGTATATAACAGGCAGAAAGTAATTAACATAAACATGCACATGGATTAGCTAATGACATTGTGTTACCCTGCTACTTAAGCTAACGTAGCTGTGATGAGGAGACTCTTCCAGTAATATGATGTTGTTTTTAGCTGATGGACTACAAAGCCAAACGTTCATCACAAATCTAGATTACATTCATTTGTACCCTCATAGGCTCTCACAGACAGGAAAGTTGATCCAGTAATTGTCCACCATCACCTCAGTGGGGGACATAGAAATGCTGTTCATGTATCCATGCATGTGTCCATCCGGGAACACTCTACTGTCAATAACTTTTGACAGGAGGATCACCAAATTCACACCACACATGCTTCTCATTAAGACCTTGCTGGAGTTTGATGATGACTCGTACTGTTTGAAACGTGCTTTGTCATTTGTGCAATGGTGGACACAAGGCCTTCAGGCCAACAGCAGGCTATTTTGTATATGTCTGGATGTTGCGGGTCTGAGCGAGTGTCCAGTCCAGCTGTCTCAATATTTGTGAAAAGCACATCTGGGGCTTTATAAGGTTGATATAGTGATGATGATGATGATGATGATGATGTTTTTGTTTGAATTTTGCATTGTATTGATCGATTTCTGTAGCTTTAAAGTGTGCAGTGAATTCTAATGAGGGATGTTAACCGATGACCATTTGACCGATGGTTGACCGCATCAATGTTGTCTGGTCATAATTTTCTGTCGTCGGTAAAAAAACCAACAAAAAAACCCCCCATCCTGCATCATTCCACTGCACAAACTATTTTGCAGTGTAGTGTAGGTTATAAAGAGGAAGTTCTCCATAGTATATGTTTAAAAATAGCTTAATTAACCTATGTGGTACGACCATTTCACACCAGTTTAAAACGTTTACTCAAAACATAAACAAAATACAAAGCTGATGTGAGGTAATAGAACTTCTAGAGCTAGCGGGTAGAGACTGGGACAAGTTGTAACCATGAAACCCACAAAACTGCGGTGGATGAGTTGTGTTACCCATCTGACAGACCTACTTAAAATGACATTGACAGGTGGGCTACGACAAAAGGAGTTTGTGCAGAACTGACGCAGGCTGCTGGACATTGCTTAGGGGTTTTTACACCATCTTTAGCAGCAGAATTTACTGTGACATTGAATGTTTTCTCTTTGTGTGATGGTTTAAAATGAGCTTTGAACATAACATCACTCGGCCTCGCAGCGTGACTCATGTTTAAAAAGGGATTTAAGCACGTTGCGGTGCGTAAATGGTTGTGTGTGTGTGTGTGTGTGTGTGTGTGTGAGCTGGCAAAGTAAGGGTTTTCTTTTCTTGGTGACTTCAACCGGTTAATGAGGCTGAGTGATCGGTCAGATTTCGCCATCCCTAACTCTTGAAATTTGCGATGGCATCATTCATTTTCATAAAGGCTTTTCTTGCCAATATGGCGGGGTAAACAAGCCAAGTCACATGATGCCCAGAGCTTTTTAAACTTTCTTCTTCTTAAAACATTTACTCGTACTTCATGGTATTTATCCAGTATGTTAATTAAGAGTGGTAGCCTCTGGTGGATTGATTGAGAAATACTCATTCCAATGTATCGGTTGTACAGGCAGTGACAAACCAATGTACATACATAAATAGAGCATAAATGACCCTTATCAACTCATGCACACCTTGACACATCACGTGGTGGTTGTGTAGGAACACACCTCATACAATCAGACCAGTGCTGTGTTCCACTATCCATACTTGATTTTTTATCTCATAATATTGACTTTTTATCTCATGATTTTGACTTCACTTAATGCGATATATGTGAAACCATTCATTGACAGTGCACCTTATAGTGCGGAAAATACAGTAATTCCATTATCTGTTTCAGTCTAATACAGTGATTCACTGTAAACTATTGGGGCAGGGTCCTAAATGAACATTGGTAAGAACACAGTAATGGTCTTTACTGCCTTTTCGTTTTGCTTTACTTGTACTTTTTGCAGTTACTGTACAAACACTCACCAATTTTCTCCAAAACGACAGACATTTGAGATGAGATATTTTATTACATGACAAAGAATGATTTGAATGTTGCAAAAAACACAATTACTTATTTTCGCAAAAAAAAACTAAATAAAAAAACGCAGTTACTGCCTTTTTGCTTTGTAGGGCAGTGTAGTTATAGACACTGTACACTCTGGTTCAGTTTTTCCAAAAATCTTGGGGGGTGGGGGTGGGGGGGTTGTTTTATTTAATCTGTAAACTCCTCACATTCACATCCAAACATTGGGACCAACCGACCTCAGATTAGAAGCTTTACCTCCACGTGAGTCAGAACAGAGTTTTAGTTTTTAGATTGAGTGTTTGTAAAGTGGTTGTAGCCACTTCAGTCATGTTGGATATTTAGTAGAGAACATGGTGATGGTGATTACCTGAGCATTTCACAAACAGAAGCACCACTGCTGCTGTTATTGTCATATCTACTCCAGTTTTATTCCATCATGCACCTCCTCATCACATAACTGTTACTGTATTGCACTACTGTTACTATTGGAAATACATTTTATTTATGTGCAGTAGTAGACAAACATTTTTGGACAGTCTTTAAATGGTACAACTTACATTATCATGAAATAATTGCAGAAAAATATATTTTTTTTATGTTTCAAATGATGTGGCTGCATCAGACAAATAGATGCAACTTCTTATTTTTTTTTTTACTTTCTGTAAATGTTTACTAGAATAAAAATACCAAAACTAAATTAACAGTTTAAACATGTTTTTCGGGTGAAACATTCAGATTTGATCTCGACAGAACAGACCATGTTGGTTTGGAAAAGGGAACAATTCTTCTCAGATTTCAGTTTTTAAACACTTTGTTTATTAAATGAAAATATTTCAGACATTTCAGTAATGTACTTTTTTCCTTTTTTCCCAAAGTGACTTAATAATTTTTAATGCAATATATCACAAAATACTGTCCAAAAATGTGTTCCCACCAATGTATTTTATTTTGTACTACAGGTTTTATCCTATTTATTTATTATATTTCACCTCTTTTTTAATCAATTCTCTGTCCTGTAGAGCTGGTGAATTAATAAAAAAATATACTAGAAACTTCTTTGGGAAAAAAAAACAGCCAATAAGAGCTACCAGTTCACAAGCCTCTTCAGCCTAACGTGTCTACTGTAAAAGTTAGAGAAAAAAAATCTCATTACTCAGATGGCGACCACTTCCACTTTTGTCAGACTCTTTTGGTCTTTTTCTCACTACAGGAAATTTCTTGAAACTTAATATCCTGTAGTATGTAATGTGTCTTTGTTATAAAATCTTATTGTGTGCATTTGTGAAATGATTAGAGGAATTATTATTTGTGGAGATTCTTCTTAAAGATGCAGAATGTACAGTAATATCAGATGAAAATCAGATGCCAGATTTTGAGACACACTGCCCTTATTTAGTATTCTCCACTTGTTCTAAATGAAAAGAGTAAATATGAAGATGGATTATTTGTGAAGCTACTTTTATAAATTACTGTATCAAGTTATAATATAACATAACAGCAGAGACAACAGGAATACTTACTGCCAATAGATTGACTTTTATTTCAATATCTGTCTTCATTTTTTAATTTTTTTAAAGGCAATATTTAACACTTTAACTCCTGAGACTTTAACAGTTCAACAGTAAAAAAATTAAAATAAAATAAGCAATAAAATGAACAAAAACAGCCAAAGTGATCAAAAACAATGAACAAAAAATGAGCAAACCAACAAAAATAATACATAACACGAACAATGTAAGACACAAACAGAACAAAATTGATGAAAAATCTTAAAATAAAAAACAAAATGTAGAAAAGTAAACAAAATAAGCAACAAAATGAACAAAAAAAACTAATAAATATTTACAAAATAACAAATAGTATAAAACAATTTGCGGAATAGTTATATTGTAATTTGGGTCCAATAATTTTAGTTTTAGTTTTTCTTTTTTTTTTCTCTAAATCAGTTGCTTTTCCATAGCTCAGTTCCATGAACAAAACTCAGCAAACACACAAATTAAAAAAATAAACTAAAAAATTCATAATATTTAAACCAATCCATTCAGAATGTGTGAGCGCTGACGCATCGCGGGTCAAAGGGTTCATCAGTAGTAAAAGGTTCTACAGTGTTTGATCTGGCACCTGTGTGGGCATCCATAAATGTTAAAATAGTTTTGTGTGTACATGTATGATTTATATTTGCGTGTTTCAATTGTTGATATCAGCGTGCTTTAAAAATCAAAGAAAAAACCTTAAAAATCAGCTGTAGATATTGGCCATTGGCTGACCAAATTTCAAAGGTGTCATTATGCTGAAAGCTACTTTTCCGTGCTCCTTTTCCCTGTCTTTGAAAGTGGTTTGTCACCTCCACTGGCTGCATACTGCATTCACAGAAAACAACGAGAGGAACGAGGGACCCAGAAAAAGCCGGTCCATCTGACATCAGATGGACTTTAGCGTCACCCATGTGGGGTTAAGCCCATCCCCTGCAGCAAATCTGAAGTAGCATTAGCATTAGCATCTACAAGAGAAGACGGCGCCACAGTAACTGCTGCACAAACTGAAAAAAAATGGCGGATCAAACTGGCTCATGTGCTCTCTGTGGAAATAAAGCCTTGTTTTTTCCCTGCATGTTTTCAGAATAAGCAACAGCACAAAACCTAGCTGGATGCTACTTGGGTAAAGCTAAATACATACACAGTGAGAGGGGAGGGGGAGTGTTCCTTCATGCATTCTGGGCCAATCATAGATGCCTCGTGACCATGTATGAGGAAGTACCGGTAAACTCTGTTGTTCTGTTGTTCATTTTTCTATCGTACAAACACAGCTTGAAACAAAACAATTCGGATGTTTTTTAAATAGAACCAACACACGATGTATTCAATAACAATGGAGAACACAGTAATAATTAATGAAATAACCATGGAATGACAGCTTTAAATAATTAGCTTTGGTTTTAGAAAACCCCATATTGTTTGACTTCTACTGCTGTCAATCAGATATTTAATCCTAATAAACCCTGGGCCATTTGTCTGTAATGGGAATCATTTCAGTATAACACAAAATGATGGAGTAGCTGATAGCAGAAGCTTTGTGTATATCAAACTAAGTTATGCTCAGAAAACACCAAAGGTAAAGACAATGTTATTATGAACCTCTGAGTTGTTTGAAGAAGAAAACGTGTTGATACAAAAATTAAAATGTGTCTAAAAGGTGAGCTTTATACTTTATTAAATGTTGCTTGGTGTGACATTCATTTGTTATTGATGTGGATGATGTCTGCCCGTTGAAGGTTGTTGGATTCTGTCGTTAAGGCGAGACACGGCAGGCAAAAACATCGATTTAATTTTTTTCATTCAGCAGTCAATTTTGGTGCCTCCAGGTTGTTTTCTATTGTAATGAGCTCGAAATATTCTTCATTATTATTACTAAAGGCCTGAGCATTTATTCTGATTTTGAAAAGTTGTTTCAGATAGAAATTAATTAAATTCTCCTTTTTAGATCTTTTCTCAAACACATTTTTTTTGTCATGCTCTGTATTTATACATACTTGGTGCAACACTGTGTCCCGCTGTTGTTGTTTTTTGTTATTATATTCTGTCTTGTCTGTAATTTCATGTTGTTTTGTTACTGTATACCTGAGTTTTTATTTTGCACTATTAGATTTGATCTTTTATTCTCTCTTTTTTATATTCACATATCGTGTACATAATACTTTGTTACCTAGTAATTTTTTTGTATTCTGTCTTAAATTATTGTACGTTTGCATGAGAGGTGAGAGGATGTAATCTGTGCTGTATGACAATAAAGTTGACTTTTGATTTTGACTTTGAAACATCACAGCCTACGTAGCATATATATATATATGTATATATATATATATATATATATATATATATATATATATATATATATATACACACAAAACTTTCCAGTTAAACACTTAGCAGTGTTCTGAAGATATTTACAAAGGGATTTGTTAATATTCCTGGTCTGATCTAGTATGCAGCAATTAGTAAAAAATAAAAAAAAAATTAAAAAAAAGTCAAGAATTGATTTTTAAGGCTATGGGCAGTATTTAGATTGACTAGGTAATAAACTGGTCTACAAGTAAAATGCTTCTGGAATAAAACTAATAAAGTTTTACCACATACATGTGTGTTACTGATAAAGAAAACTCAAGTCTTAAATGTTGGTTGGCCCAAGTTACCGAGATAAGTTTTGGGTCAAAATGTGAATTTTTTTAAATTAACAAGAGAATAGGTTTTAGTCCAAAGGAATATTGGTGTCAGATCTACCAGATCTACTTCAAAACACTGTCTGCACATTATGATCCATTCACTTTACAGGTTCTTTCTTGTGGAATATTTACTAATCCATTGTAGACATGTACATAAACCAGCATATATGTGGAATAACACACCATCATATATATTAAAAACATGAACTTCTGATTCATCTTATTAAAGTATGTAAGATTTAGCACACTTAATGTCTGAAGCAGATACTTTCTAAAAAAAAACCCAGCAGTTATTGTACAGCAGTGTATCCTGAATCCATCTGTAAATGTATTTTCATCTTGTGTGTTAACAAAACTAAACTGGGTTATCATATCTTCAGTTCACTCTACTAAAAATGCACCCAAAAGTATGCATATTTAATGAGATGATGCATAATTTGCATCATTAAACACACATTTCCAAACTTCTAATACATTTTTTTCTTCAATTCAATTCAATTCAAACAACTTTATTAGTCCCTCTAGGGGCAATTCAGTTCAGCAGTTCATCCAATCATGCATTTCATTTCCGCACAGAAAGTTTCAGGGAGACCTCACAGAGACACGAAGCGCCATACACATATACAGTACAAGTGCATAGTGAAGATAAAATTAAATTTAAAAAAGTAAAATTTATAATTAAAAAATTTAAAATTTAAAAAATAAATAAATAAATAAATTTTAAAATTCTAATTATTGCACTGTACCCATCACGCACTGAATAATCCAATTTAATAGTGATTATTTACTCTTACTTGAGTAAATAATCATCTGAAGAAGTTTCATGGAGATATCTATTATTTTAACATTTTACTCTATTCACCTGTAGTGTCTGGCTTTAAAATGATGTTTAACAGTGTTTTCTAGCAGTGTGGTAACATTAACTAATGCTAGTTAATGTTAGCATTTGTTTGTTCCTTAGCATCACTCTTCAGAGGTGTTCAAAGTACTGACATTCTGTACTTGAGTATTTTTTCACACAAGTAGCTGTACTTCTACAACAGCTACTTGAGTGAAAAAATACTCTACTTCTCAAGTAAAAAGTAAAACTGCATTTTTTTTTTTGCTATGAAATAATACTTATAAATAATACTTATTTAAACAGGAAACAAAACAGAAAAATGTCAAAAATATCCAAAAATAAAGCCTTTAAAAGTTAGTTAGTGTGGAGATGATGTGTTTTATTGGCTCATGGTACTCTGCATAGTGGGTATGACAGGTTATTTAATTCAAAAGTCATAAATAGGAGATTAAAAAAATCTAAATCGAAAGATAGCGAGTCAATATTATGAGACAAAAATTCAGAAATATGAGACAAAAAGTCAAAAGTATGAGGAAAAATTCTGAATTGTGAGAAAAAAGTCAAAATTATGAGATCAAGAGTCAATAATATTATGAGAAAAAGTCACAATTTCTGATTTACGACATTTGTGTTGTTTGAAAAAGTAATGAATCTATGCTGAGAACATAAAGAGTATAAAGTACAGACATTCATACAAAAATGTAGGGAGAAAAAGTCAAAAGTTACCAGAAAAATAAATACTCAAGTAAATTACAGATACCTAAAAACTGTACAGTAAAGAAACTACTTTTACTTAATTACTTCTACCTCTGCCACTCTTTCGTCCCAATAATGTTTCTTCACCTTCAAACCTTCAAGCCAGGTGTGAAAACTTCCACTAAGGAATCTTACACCACACTCTAGATAGAAATGATGATTATTAAGGAGCATTTTAATGTGACTTCAGACGAGCCTGCTGTGTTTCGTCACAGTTTGGGGTGGGGCTAGTCTGACTGGTTCCAGGATTCGGAGAGGCCCCTGGGACATCCGTCACAGGGCGGAGGTTCACACTGAGCTAATGATTATCTCATTCCTGAGCCTTTTCTGTCTTACTATCAGTATTTCCTCATTTCAAACATGCACTGCAGTAATGCAATGGGGCGTAGTAAGTGAAGTGGGGAATGCAGTTTATGTGGGAGTACAGTATCTCAACGATTCTTTTGGCACTTTTACGATTTCCTCCTCAGTAAAGAGCAACTATTTGTCTGTCAAAGATCTTATTTCCTCAATCTCTTCTCTTCTAGGTTCAGATTTACTCATGGTAAACTATTTCATCTCGTCCGCCTCTGGTGTTTTCTCCTTCCCTTCTCTCTGTCTTTCTCGTATCCAGGACATTTCTAACTGTGTTACTGTGCGATCTCCATTTAGCTTCCTTACCCCTGGGGACTCCCTCTCTGCTTATGTAAAAGACCCTGCAGCCTCTACACATTCACATTCACACGAACACAACTGAAAGGTGGAGTCTTTCTCTTGTTTTTCTCAAGGGTCATAACAGAACCACCCTGTTACTCTGTTTGTGGACAAGTCTATGTACAGACCAGTGACGTGCAGTGAGGTCTGTGGCAAGTGAGGCACTGACTTTTTCTAAATCAGATTTTCAAATACACCAAATATTTGCTAAATACCTATTAGTTTCATATCTCATTGCAGCATTATTTATATGAGGTACATATTTTAATATGCATGTTTGGTCATGGAAGAATGAACATTAAATGGGGGCAACTTCTACAAAACACCACGGTGGACACCACAGGGGGGTACCATACACAAAACTAAACAAAGCATAAAACATCACAGCGGATGCTCTGGCGTCGGTCGTCCATTCTTTATCAAGTCCTGTTTTCCTTGAAAGTCCAACTTTAAAAATCCTTTTAGTTTAACTATAACATCCTGATCCTCCATGGTTTTAGATGAAGCCAACAATAACACGACAACAACGATTCGTTACCTAGTAACCAGATAAAACTGAGTTCACGTAGATTTACGTTGTTAGCATGCACAGAGGAAGTGCAAAGGGCACTCACTCGAACAGTTAACCAGGGATCGCTCTATCTGTAGTGAGGTATGGCTTGGAGCTGCCTCAGCTCACTGCATATTCACTGCAGTTGAATAGGAAACAAGTAAATACGGCGATTTTGGTCACGAAAATGATTGAAAGCATTCGAATCATACAGACATGTGATTTATAGCACAGACACTTGGACAAATCTTTATTAGTATTATTTACATTGATCATAACTCATGCTGGATTATGTTTGGTGAGGAACCGTCTCACCTGCCTCCCTTAACTGCACGTCTCTGATACACGTGTGTATGGAATGAGTGCTTCTAGTTCATTGGTTGCATTTGTCTTCTACAGCTCTTTACTCTGGGTCATGAAACACTATTTATAAAGTGGTAGAGAAAGGACAAATATTACCTGTCCAACAGGTTCCAGTGTGTGCTTTCACTTGGTGGTTGAATGTACAGTAGACATGTTGAAAGGAGTGTTCTGCTTGAGTTTATTGTCGTTCTCTTCACCTTTGTACCGCTTTGTGAGAAAGAGCTCGATGATCTAATGAATGGCGTTACTATTTTTAAGACTATATTTATTAAGGAATGGCATTTCAGTTTTTAACTAAAGTACCTAGCATTCTAATTCCAACTTCAAGACGACCGGCCGCGCGACAGCAGCACTCGGAATAAATGTGAAGCACAATAACGGCATTTTGTTTTTTTTCCGACCCACTTAATAAGTTAACTAGAAAAAGCACTATGAGAGCGCAGACCTCCACTGGGTTTTCATCCATTTTACTCATACAGACTTGGTCTACCTCCTCACTCACTCATGTTGTGCTTCGTCTTTCTGACTTACCTGCCGCTGAATCACGTGACATTCATGATTGGTTTAGGGAGAAAGCCTACTGCGATGCACAGTCACATGACGTGCAGGTGCATTTATGATTGGTTGAGTGAGGAAGAAACAACAGTGGACTTTTCAGAAGCAGAGGAAAACTGAAGTGTTACGCAACTCATGGTGGAAAAATAACAAACAGAAAAATCATCTCTCATCAAAAAATTAATCGTGTGTATGTGTGAACTGAGGTTGCGTTTTTTTTTGTTTTTTTTTTTTACAATATATCGTGCAACTCTAATAATGGGGTGAAATTACTGCTAAAATACACAAACACAAAACATTTGTTTTATTCACAGCCAATGATTCACAAACAAGACATTCACAGCTAATGTACTTAAGTTTGTACAGGAAAAAACACTCCACAAATTAAATATATATATATATATATATATATATATATATATATATATATATATATATATATATATACCTGCACTTATATGAAAACATCCTACAAGTGCAAAATACAATCTTTCAAGTTAAAATGTTTCCTCTGCGAGTATAAAAATTAGTTTTCCCCACCACCACGTGACTTTTGTGACTTTTGACCTTACTGATTCGCATCCACAGTATTTAGGATTTATTCACAAATGCCAGTGCAGGTTCTGAGAACTGTTCTGAGGTTTGCATGCCACAACAACAGGTGGCCGTATAATGCATAGAGTGGTGATACGTTCCATTCAGTGCAATCTATTTGACAGAACAAACGCACAAAGGTTTTTCGGCTCACACACACACCCATTTCTGCACTTAGCTTTTTAAACATGAGTCACACTGCGAGGTCGAGCGATGTTATGTTAAAAGCTCATTTTAAACCATCACACTTAGAGAAAACACTGAATATTACAGTAAATTCTGCTGCTAAATATCATGGAAAAAAACCTTAGTGATGTCCACCAGCCTGCGTCAGTTCTGCACAAACCGCTTTTGTCGTAGCCCACCTGTCATGTCATTTTAAGTAGGTCTGTCAGATGGGTAACACAACTCATCCACCGTACTTTTGGGTTGTCATGGTGACAACTTGTTGTCCCAGTCTCTAGCTGCAAGCTCTAGAAGTTCTATTACCTCACGTCAGCTTCGTGTTTTTGTTTAGGATTTCAGTAAATGTTTTAAACTGGTGTGAAATGGTCATATCACATAGATTAACTGAGCTCTGTGTTTGCTATAAATAAATTCCCTCTTGTATCGCTATTGCTCAAATTCATCATTTTTAAAGATATGCTGTGGAGAAATCACAAAGCTTCCTCTTTATAACCTACACTACAATGCAAAAGAGTTTGTGCTGTGGACTGACTGATGCAGGCTGTTTTTTTGTTTGTTGTTTTAACCAATAACATAAAATTACGACAGGACAATGTTGATGCGGTCAACCATCGGTCAAATGGTCATCAGTTAACATCCCTTGTGTCCATATCATGCTATAACTCAATAAATACTCAATATCACCATGAAATTACATGGGCATATACATATGGGTAATGCACATCAGATGCAATGATCCATTTGAGTAAAGGTCAAAGGTCAAGATCACAATTAACTAAAAATTCAAAATCACCTTATCGGTTAAAACTCAAGAAAACAGGGTCACAGAACTTTCAGATTGGTACCAAACGATGCTGAATGAAGATTTCTACAATTCTCATAATTGGTGTTATCACCAACGACTAATAGTTTTTGAGATCTCTGGAGGTCAAAGGTGAGATTTCACATGTCTAATTTCTTGCATTTGAAGTTAGAACTTAAATAATTCATTGCTTTTTAAAAATGTGGACTTGCGGGACCTTCGGTCGAACCTTCTATTTGAGCAAAGTGTAATAACTAGACCTTGGGGACTTTTAATTGAATAGTCCTGATCTATATGATCAGTAAAACCAGTAGTGGAAAATACATGATTTTCACAGAAAAAAAAGTAGGAATATTATAATAATAAATGATGATAAATCACTTCAGAAAGGTTAAATAGAGAGAAAAATTCATGTGGGAACTGATACAATAGTAGCATTCAGCCTCAGACTGACAACCTTTAATAAATAGTTCTAAATAAATCTGCACAGCCCAGTCCATATAAGTCCAATGCTCTGACATTTAAGCTTAGTCTTGTTTTGATGAAGCGTATGCAATATCGCACCTATTTCCATTATTTTACTTTATTTTCCATTTTGTGGACACATTATGTTTGCATAATATTCGTCCGTCCGTCCATCTGAGATCATTGTCCATTCCATTTCTCGGACACTATTCACCTAAGTCTTTTGAAACTGAACACACATATTTTAGGAGGTGCAGTGCACAGTTTTTTTTTTTTTTTCTAATAAATGTTTTGCAATTTCAACCTACAAACTTTAACTGATTTCTCAGACATAATTCATCCATTTGTTTTTGAATATCTCGGAGACATGTTCTTTACATGTGCCCTTCTCTCAATTTTTTTTTTTATACATATTTTTAAAAAGTTATTAAAAAGATTTAATATTAACAGTGATAGGAGGGGGGTGGGGTATTGGTAAGCTCTGCTGCCTTTTTCACTTGAAATCTATTAATCACTACAGTAATTACCCAGTGGGAGGCTACTATGTCATGTGCTGATTCATACATGGAGCAATCATTAAGTGCAAAAATTATTTATTTTTTTAATTATTGTACAGTCTTTTCTGAACCTTAAATATATGAAAAAAATCAGAGTGATAGAGGTTTATACCTTTTAGATGACTGTATATTTTAATTTCATTGTACTTGCACAATAACAATAAAGACGTTCTATGTGAATTGTTAGATTAGCATTTTGTACATCACATTAGTACAACACATTTTGCCTTGCGGGACTAATAAAGGAATATTTTATCTATTCACCTAAAAGGAGCTCCTTCATCTGGTCTGAGTCTGTGAATAAATATTACTACTATATCAGGAATTGAATCTGAGAGGAAAAAGGTCAAGGGCACCGGCATTATTGTTGGACTGCATTTACATATTTAACACATTAGTTGCTGTTTGTTTTTGAAGCTGAAGAACCACTATTGAAACACAGTCCAAGCTTTGTGCTCTGTATCAAATTTATGGTTGTTTAAGAAATGAGAAGCTGTTAATGTCAACATGTGAAGTCAACAACACATTGTCAGCAGTTGTTGGATTAATGTCAGCTGACTAAACTAAAACTGACTAAACCTTGACGGAGAGTAAGGACATTTACACAGCTGTCCTGTTATCATAATGTAAATTCTCCTGAACTGACACCAGCCACTGCCTCGACACCTGCAGCATAAACTGTGGGAATTTCTCTGTGACACATGGAAAAAGTCAAATCTCTCATTATATGTATTCATGTGTGTGTGTATAAAGAAGTGTGTATGTGTGTTGTTTTTCTCACAGGACCAGTATGATGTCATTGACAAACATACGCAGTCAGGTCTCGATCTTGTGGAGCGTTACATAAAGTTTGTGAAGGAAAGGACAGAGATAGAACAAAGCTACGCTAAACAACTCAGGTCTGTCTTATGTGTCTGTGACCCTTTTTACTCTGTGGTTGGTATATGATATAAATGAGTCATAATGCTAGTGCTTTTGTCTGTCTCTTACAGGAGTCTAACAAAGAAGTATGCCAAACGAGGGAGCAAGGATGAGCAAGACTGCAAGTGAGAGAGCATTAAAACATCCATCATTTCTCACTTTAGTCTCTTTAGGGATGGGAATTGAGAGAAGCGGTTTAATTTCAATTCCTTGGAATCGTTGGTCTGCTTGCTCAACACTTCCACTTCTCAGTTCTGTGAAGTCATTGTGTTTTTTGTATGTTTGAAATCAGAAACCTATAAAAAAAAAAACTGTGTCAAAGTCATTTTAGTTCAGGGGCCTCATAAGTAATATTTCCTTTGAAGTGGCCCAGACCAGTGAGATAATAATATAATAATACAGAAATAATGTCAATGCCAAACATTGTTCTATATTTTGGATCGAAAACATTTAAATTATACCAACTATCCTTTAAAACAATGTGAATAACATGAACAAACTGAAGTTTCTTTAGAAAACGTAAGTGCAATTTTGACCATATTATGTCTCTGTTTATCATTTGCACATTTAACCCTTTTGAGTCCGAGCCGTTCAGAGACTCTGAGGCTGTTTGACATTTTCAAGTATTTCAAAAACTGTAAATATCTATCCAAAAGTGTCACATATGGTTGTATTCTGAAAAGTCTAACACAAAGAATATGAAAGCAATGTGTATGTAATACAAACACATTTTATATAAATTGAGTGTAAACACAACTGTTTAAAAAAAAAATTGAGAGTTCTTCAAACAGTGCAAGTAAACACACAATACATACATACACACACACACACACACACACACACACACACACACACACACACACACACACACATATACATATATATATATATATATATATATATATATATATATATATATATATATATATATATATATATATACACACACAAAAACAAGACTTTTGAAGTTTGAACCTTGTAAACACAAGTGTTGGCTGCATAAAAGTAAAAAGAGCATTTAGAAATGTGTTGTTGTTTCTATGGAAAATGGAAAATAGTGATTGTATCTCCAGCTGTGAGCTCTCAGAGCTGTTGTCCCTCAATTTGCCTGCCGGCAGGCAATGGGACTCCTGTGACTAAATTACAACTTACAGATCACAATATTCAAAACATTTAATAAAAAGCAGAATATCAGTAAATTTGCACTTTAAACATTTCAGTTCAAGTTATTCACGTTTTTGTGAAATGATAGTTTGTTTCTGTGTAAATACAGTAAAATGACCTGAGAATGTTTACATTTACAAAGAGAAATTTTTAATTGTGAGTATTTTACTGATTCAACTCACTTAAGATTAAAGTCCAAAAGAGGAAGAAAAAGCAGGCGCACTCTGAAATTTTAAAAATATATATTAAAAAGTATTTAATAAAGCAATGCAAAAGTTACAAATACACCAGCCAATGCAAAGGGCCTTTATCAGGGTATATACAGAAATAAACAATAGGTAACAGGTTAAATAGACACCTAATGTTGTCAAAAGGAGGTGGAGTCTTCAATCATGCAAGTGGTAAACTGAGTTGACAATTAGACTAATTTAACTTCAGGTTAAATTGGTCTGTGTCTGGAGTGTAAACTATAATTGTTAATATCTTCAGTGGACTTTTTGCATTTCACAAATTCATCCCATCGGCCAGATTTTGCCCCTGGGCCGTATGTTTGACACCTCTGCTCTAAAGTATGGTTCTATTTCAGCAGTAAAGCAGACACGAGGGTCATTGGTAACAGGTGGAGAACTTCCATTATTACAAAGGTTTAAATACCTCCAACATGCATTAATATTTAACCACAGCATTCAGTTAAACTGCACCAATTGAACATCTCTGAGTGGCTGTAACTCTGGGGGCGGAGCCTACAGCAAAGCATCCTCTGTCACATCCACTAACATTAAACCCCTCCCAAGTTCTGTTAATACTTTTAAAGTTAGCATCATTTGACTGTGAGCCCCAAATCACAACAATGTCATCTTACAGGGCTTTACAAAAAAAATAAATCAACCACAGAAATAGATAAAGTCCCAAGCATACCCTGTCAGACCCTCCTTCTCGGGAATAAAAAACTCCAAAACCCAGTGGGGAAAAATAAGAAATCTTGAGGAGAAACACAGTGAAGGAGAGATCCATTCCCATTGGACAGACAAGCTATAGATATATGTCCATTTGTAGATGAAGAAGGGGGCAGGTCCATCCATCAGACAGGTGAGGGTGAGGGAGGAGGTCAGGGGTCACAGGTCAGCACAGGACACTTCAGACTCCTTTAACTACACGTGTAAGAGGTTTGCTTGAATATATTGAATATAACATAACGTTAAAGAGTTAATGCAAACAAAGCTAGTGGTGCAAAAGGTTTTTAGACACTTCATGCATTTGTGATATATTGCATTAAAAATCATTCTTAAGTAACTGAACCCACACGCTCCCTTCTGCACATGCTCTACTCTTTTGAGGTCAAAAACGGATGTTTTGGCAGAAAAACATCAAGTAAGCAATAAACAATCAAACAAAAAAAAACCCCATTTGCATCTGTTTGTCTGATGCAGCCACATGTTCTGCAACTCTAAAGATATTTTTCCACACATATTTCATAATAATATTGGAAAGTGTGTAAATTTTTAATGGTGTGCTAAAACTTTTTTTTTTTCCCGATTACTGTAATTTATTCCATAATCCAATGAGAATGAATAGAGAATCAAACTGATAACCAGTATCAATAATGAAACCAGAATTGGTAAATTATTATCAATTCCCATCTTTAATTCTCTTGCAGTTTTATCAGTGTAATAACTAATGGATCTCCAGCATTAATGAGTAGATGACTTGATAATTTGTCCCATTTTCTTGCTGCAGATTCAGCAATCACGCATCATTCCAAGAGATCCTGAATGAGTTGAATGATTATGCCGGCCAACGGGAGCTCATCGCCGAAAACATGATTACTGGCATCTGTGTCGAACTCACCAAGTACCTTCAGGACCTTAAACAAGAACGCAAAACAGTGAGAAAAGGGAGAATGAACATGAGGGAAGGGAACAGCAGTAGGATATTGTGACATGGTATATGGTCTTCTTTTAACCGCAGCACATTTCTGTAAACCTCTTTGTTTTCTTCCTCAGCACCTGTCTGAAGTCAAGAAGGCCCAGCAGAACTTAGAGGCCAGCTTTAAACACCTAGAAAGTGTGAGTCACATGTTACAGCTGCTTAAAAGTGTTTGCATTTGGTACCACGTAAAAAAAGGTTGGTTGCATATTTTGTATAAATTGTAATAAATAACTCTTAGCAGTCTTCGCCAAGCAGAACCAAATATCACCTATACTTCACAGTAAATAAACTGGACCTGTTATGTGATGTTAAATATACACCTCATAATCCTCATAGTCTTGTTTGACAATTTTGATGTCATCTTTCAATTCCATGGTTTGGTCTTTTTTTTTTTTTTTTGTCCCTGTTTTTACAAAACACTATGAGGCTACAGGTCAAACAGACCCATCATTGTCCTCTATTTTGGACAAATTATAGGTACTCATTGTAGTCATTGACTCATGGTGCAAAATCAACCTTGAATGTAAATTAATCACAATATAAAATACCAAGTGTGTAAAGACCTTAACTGACGATTTATCAGAAGATAATGTTTCAGAGAACACAAAGGAAACAGCGTCTACTATCAAAGATTATCATGTCCTATGTTACCTGACATATAAAGTCATCATGATTCAATGGTTTTATTGAAAGTGAAACAAAAGGGCCATTTTAGATGTAGGTAAGTATGACTTGAAAGAATCTGTCCAAATGTACCATATAATTGAAGACATTTAATTTCAGATCCTAAAAAACATATTTATGGTGTTTTTACTGGAGTCAAAGGTAAGACAAGGCAATTAAAGACAGCAGACGTCCACCAAGGATTGACTTTTCATTCACACATGACGTAATGGAGTCATAGGTGTAAAAAGCATTTAAGAAGAAGAAATGGAAAGTAGCTTGTGATGTTGACAGTGATAATTAAAAGTAAATAAGGTAATAGAAGATTAGATTAACTCTATTATTAACATGTTCAGTAAAGTGTAAGCTCTCTGTTCTATATAATACACAATAATGATACATACATAAACTTTTCTATCCTAAAATAAAATAGTAACAAGCACAAAAAGCCCACTCTCCACTCGAGCCCATCTTGCTTTCCTGACAAATACAGATACAGATAGGCATGTTCTGAATGTGTTTATTGAAATGTGTGTGTGTGTCTGTGTTCATGCCTGCAGACTAAGAAGCGCTTCGCCAAGGAGTGGGCAGAGGCTGAAAAAGCGACACAACAAGCAGAGAAAACGGAAAACGACGTCAATGCCACCAGACCCGATGTCGATAAAGTAAACACGTAGCACCAACTAGCACCAACATCTGAGCAATGATTTATTATGTCACCTTTGTTTTGTTTTTTTGACTTAAGTTATTTACAGCCTAAGTCAATAAATGAATACATCTCTGAACTGTCTGCTCAACCTGCTTCCCCATCTCCCTCTGTTTTTATTACACATCCTATTACTCCCTGCACCCCTTCCTACATTCCTCACACTTTGCATTTTTGTTTTGCATGCTTTTATTTTTTTTTCCTCTCTGAATTCTCTTATCTTTCCTCTTCTTCCATCTCCATTTCTGCATTCTCAAGGCCAAGAACAATGCCCATGCCCGCACACACACAGCAGAGGAGTGTAGGAGCGACTACGCTTCACAGCTCCAGAAATACAACAGGGAACAGAACTTCTTCTACTACACAGAGATACCGCAGATTTTCAATGTGAGACAATGACACACACACACACACACATATACTGTATAAACACTCCCAAACTAGTATGACTGAGCAGAACTCATAAGCCTGCTAATCGAGCAGAATACAAAGCAAAGCCTTGTATTGTATGTGAGTGTAAATCTTCTCCAGTCTGTTATTAATTTTACAGTATGATACGGATTTAGCGTGTAATTAAAAGTTAAATCGTGTGTTTGTGGACAGAAATTGCAGGACATGGACGAGCGGCGAATCCGACGGCTGGCAGAGGGCTACTGCCAGTTTTCAGACATTGAGAAAAATGTCCTGCCCATCATCTCTAAATGTCTGGAGGGAATCTATACAGCAGGGGGCAAAATTAATGAGAAACAGGCAAGTGTGAGAGTTTTCTCAGATATTATGTTAATGAAGATCTAATGCTGAATTTTATGCAATGTTCGTATATTTTTGAGGCTCCCACAGAGTCAGGCGTATTGTGTGTGTGTGTGTATGTGTGTGTGTGTGTACTGTGAGCAGTGCAGACTCTGTGCACACTGTCCTGCCGTTTGAGGTTTCATAGTCAACTGTACCAATTTCACATTTAAAACCCAGTTGATGTGAAGACTTCCTGCTGAGCAGAGTCTGTGAGGCTGCAACAGTTGAGCTTTGCACGATCGTGTTCACCTGGAGTACACGTAGACATCTGCAGAGTTAAGTATGCTTGGCTCTGTGGTGGCCTTGGCTCAGGAGGTTGAGTGGGTCGTCCAATAACTGAAGGGTTAGTGGTTCAAATCCTGCTCTGCCCTTGCCTCCAGCGCTACTCATACTCGTGTATGAATGCGAATGAACGTCGGGTGGTGGTCGCAGGAGCTATTTGGCACAAATTGGCAGCCACACATCTGTGGCTACAGATGTAGTTTACCACCACCCGAGGTAGAATGTGAGAGCGAATGAATAATGGATCAATAATGTAAAGTGCTTCGGGTGCCTTGAACAGTGCTATAGAAATCTAATTTGTTATAAATAAATAATAATAATGGATTAGATTTATATTGCACTTTTCTGTGAATGCATATGTGAGTGCGTAGAGTGGATTCATTATTCATTCACTCACTCACACATTCTCCCTCTGGTGGTGATAAACTACATATGTATCCACAGTTGCCCTGGGGCAGACAGGACAGGACAGTAGCGTGGCTGTCATTTTATGCCTACAGCCCCTCTGACCACCACTGAACATTCATACGCATCCATACACCAGTGTGAGTAGCAGCACTGGAGGCAAGGAGGGTGAAGTGCCTTGCCCAAGGACACAACAGTACATAACTAGGACAGGACTATTATTATCATTAATGCTAAATTTGTCTATCTGAGTAGAGATATAAAAAGTCAAAACCTGCATAAAAGAACTGGATATGGTTTGTTCACTGATAATTTTACTTTATGTAGGACATAAAGTAGCTTCAGGACACATCTAATACATGCATCTAGTCACAGAGAGGCCTGACACAATTATTACATAATCACCTTTGTGCTAGCAGTGGGTAGCACCGATGCTTCATTGTAAGAAGGTTCTGGGTTTGATTCCAGCACCAGATGACGGGTGGGACCTTCCTGTGTGGAGTTTGCATGTTCTCCCTGTGTTTGTGTGGGTTATCTCCGTGTACTCCAGCTTCCTCCCACAATTCAAAGACATTTCGGTGACTGGTATTATTAATAAATCTCTCATGAAGGTGATTTCAAAATTTCGTGGTAAATACCGCCATGTTAGATTTAGTGATTTATTTTTTTATTTAGCCAGGAAATATTCCATTGACATTAAGAAACACTTTTATAAGGGAGTCCTGGCCAACATAGACAACTGCAATGAAACACATGGTTATAGGAATACATAGTTAAAATACACACAACATACACCTCTGAAAATAAACAGTTGGTTAAAAAAAAAAAAAAAAATAACCTAAACATTTAACCCTTTAACCCCTGATGCGCCAGTGCTGATGCATTCTGAATGGATGGTTTAGTTTAAAAATTAATTTTATTATTATTTTACTGATAATTTTATTCATGGAGCTGATGTAAAGGTGTCGAAAAGGAAATAATTTAGAAAAAGAAAAACTAAAACTACTGGAACCAAATTGCAACACTAGTCATTTATTCCTTTTTTAAAAAACTTAATTTTATGGGTTTTTTTGTGCATTTTTTCGCGTTATTTATTATTTTGTGAATATTTATTAGTTTCTGTTGATGCTGTTGCTTATTTTTGTTTAGATTTTCTACGTTTTGTTTATTTATTTTATCATTTTTTCTTCAATTGTGTTCTGTTAGTGTCTTACTTTGTTCATGTCACATATTATTTTGTTATATATATATATATATATAGTTTATTTAATAATGTATTTTTTACTGTGGAATTGCTTAAGTCTCAGGAGTTAAAAGGTTCAGCAGATTAAGGAAATCAAATGCCATGATAAAGTGATAAAGTAATCCCTCTGATAAGCTTTTGTTCCATGAAGGGCTTGTCTAATGAATGATGAAATTAAATGTTCTTTGGTCAATAAATATATTTGTTGCTTTTGAAAATTAATTGCATGAGCGTCATCTTTTTTCATTACCGTCACCAAAACCTAAAAGCACATGGTTTTTTTTTTCACTGCAGGACTCGATACTGTTCATTGAACAGCACAAGTCTGGTTTCGAACGGCCTAGTGATGTAGACTTTGAAGACTACTCCCATGGAATCAAACCAGCAACCTCTGACTCCAGCCTCCACCCACCCAAAGTGCGCGCCAAGCTCTGGCCTTTCAGCAAGAAACACAAGGTGAACTTGCAGTCTATTGTGTTTGGACTTGACTTTGAAAAGGCATTGTCTTCTGGTGTGGATTATTTTCAGCCTCTCCCTTCGCTGCTCGTCCTGTCTCTGTGCGCGACAACCTGAATTTCCTCTCTGGCCTGTTCTGCTTCCTGTTCATTAAATGTAGCTCTGTTAATCCTGTCAGTGTAAAATGATCATCTTACGGTGGATTTCACAGCTTTTAATCACTGCTGAAATGAAAGCAATGTGACTAGAGATAGAAAACTGCAGTTAATATTCAACTATGTGGATGAGTGTGAATTTCATCCTGAAATATCCTGTGACTTCTTACATATATATATTTTTTTTATCTTTAAAGTAGGTTAAACACAATTTTAAAGTAAAGGATGTGCGTTATGGCCAGTTTGCTATGTCAGGATATATATGAAATATTTCAGTCTCTTTCTCAAAAAGTTAAAACATTGTAAGTGATTTAGAATTTTAACTTGAATCTTTTGTTTGTTGCCATTAAGGCGTCTAACGAGAAGTTAAGTGGAAGTAAATTATTTTGGTAACACTTTATAATACCTACACACATTCCACCATGTGTTAACCATTTGTTACCCATGTGTAAATGATTTGTTCATGATGTATTAACCATTTGTTACTTACTTGTTAATGTTTATTAACGTATTGCTTATACACAATTAATCATAAAGCAGTTTTTGGTTCGGTTTGTTCATAGAAAAGAAGAACAAAGGCTTTGCTCATGATGAATTGTGTATGAATAAACCATTAACAAATAGGTAACAAATGGTTAATACATAATTAACAAATGGGTAATGAATGGTTAATACATAGTGAATTGTGTGTCTTTATTATAAAGTGTTACTAATATATTTTTTTTTTTAGAATTGGTGGCTTTTCGGTAGTTTCATAATATACGTAATAGGAACAATGAGGAGGTATAGCAGGAAATAGAATAATGGCTGTCATTTACTACATAGTGCACTCTATGAACAGCAGTCAGCTTTTTTATGTGTTTATTCATTTATTAATTAATATGGAGACAGTACACATTAACAAACATCTGTATTGAACAACATTCGATGTAAATGTACATCACAATTAAAACACAAATACAACAACAAATGTACAACACAATAAAAATACAACACATTAAAAGGTTAAACGTGATCACATTACTTGCTTTACCTGAGCAATGGCTTGACTCAGGTTTTTTTCACCACAGAAATGTGGTGCTGAATGAATGAACTGAACAGTTGCGTAGGAATGTAGCTACTGTAGAACCTAGCAACTATGTAAGGGTGTAAGAAAATATCAGTTCTGCAATATATTATATTTCCTATACTGTAACAATATTAAAAAGTAATACATAAAAAAGTAATTTTTATGTATTTATTCAAATACAGATATGATAAAAGTTCATTTTTGTTTGTATTTTATTTCCAATTTAACATTATCTTATAAAATACTAGTTATTTGAAGTGTCCTAAATCCACTTTGTTGTATCTGAGAGGCAGATATTAGTTTATTTATTGGCATTGTACAAAAATAATGTTAAATTGTTAGTTATGAACTAATAGAATATGAACATCTGAGCAAGATCATAAACTGTATAATCTGTAAAATGTCATTTTAGTTTTAACCTTTTACAGAAGAACATTTTGTGATAAAACACTAAATCCTATTATGATCAGATAAAGATGTCTTTAGTATTTGTACATATTTCTGGTGTAATTAAATTCTTCCAGGAAATAAGAATAATAAAAAAAGAACCACAAAACCTGCCTTTAGTACAGTATCATTATATATTGTATTATGAAGCGATTATTGTGATTTTTATCATATAACCAGATTTTTGACTAGAATACACACCCCTAAAACTAACAGTCATTCATTAATTTGGGTTGGAGATCTGTCTTTATGATTGTTTTGCAGATTAATTGCAAAATAAATGTCGACTTTATCCACATCCAATTCAAAGCCAATATCAGAGTCTATTTTTCACACTGTTTGATGCTTATACGAGCTGCCAAACTGCATAATTAGTTGTAGACTATCGCATATTTAGCCTTTACAATGTAAAGATGTGAGCCTTGGTTGAAGTGCGAAGTGAAGCATTTATAGATTCATAACAATGCAATAACAAACACACATTCTTGAGACGGAGCACACATTCCTCTCATGTCTTAACCCACCGCCCTGTTGCCCTCAGGGGCTGATTCCAATTCCAGTCAGCTGCACAGACTTGCCCACAAACACCCCTCACTCTTTCTTTTGGTCTCCTCCTTTAAAACAAACTGTCGCTCTGTGACTGACTTTTCTCTCTTTTCTTCTTCTTTTTCTTTTTACATCAGAGTCATTTCCTTCCCTCCCTGTTCCTACACTTGGTCTTTTTTTTTTTTTCTTTTTTTTTCTAATCACTCTTTAGTTTGCACGGCCTTCTTTCTCCCCTCCCATCAGCCACCACCTCCCCCTCCATCTTTCTCTCCCCTCCTCTAAGTTACAGTGCTCCCCCCTCTCTGTCTGTCTAAAGGAATTTAGTCGCTCTGTCAAACCCAGGATTTCCACCTTAAAGATTTTACACAAACCACACCTGGTGAGTGACGCTTCATCTTCCACCCACTTCTTGGCTCCACCTTCTCACTGTCCCTTATTTTCTTGTCTCATCAATGATATTTACGTACCATAAATATGCCATTTCTCATTGTCTGAGTATTTTTGGACACTAAACCCACTTGTTGTTTTAATATTTGCTTTCTTTGTGTTGTATTTGTTATGCATCTGTCTCATATTGTGTCTTGTCTTTTTCTGTCTAGACATCACATGCTGAAAAGCACATGGTAACATTCTTGATGGTTTCATAGAGAGTACTTCAACATTAATGCCACTTTAATCTGGTGCTGGGTCTGTTTCTATGGGACATGATTATTTAAGCATTAACTCTACTTTAGATCACTCTGCACTGACCTCTGTAGGTAGAAAAGTGTGTTAAAAACCATCGGGGATACTGCAGGCTTGGTGAAGTTGGTATTATTTGTGTTTGAGGAGGTGAACTGGTACACTGGTAGTTGGGTTGGGAACTTCAAACCCCTTTTATTTATTTCTCATGATGTAACATTTAATTTATTCAGCAGATTCTAGGATGGAATATCAAGTTTATCTGTATTCTGCCACTTAGCATAATCAACTCCACAGTAAAAATGTAAATCTCTTATGTAAATGAAGGATGATTAATTCTCCCCCAATATTTCATAAAGTGTTTTTTAAAGCTGTATGTTCCATATATGTACATACACAGCATGCCTAAGAGATTCCCTTAAAGTATATACTGTATTTGCCTATATTTACTTTAGTGAACTTGATCATAGAAGTTGATGTTATTATATCAAACAGACATAAAATATCATTAACTGAACATAGAAACAAGCATCTACTGTAAATCAACTACAGTGGAAACTGCTGTTAGTGATCACATTTGATTTGATTTGAATGATTTATTTCAAACATGTGCAAAGTGCAACAATAATCAATACAGCAATAATAATAATAACAACAATGACATGTCCGAAAAGGAGTAGGATGAAGCATAAGAGCTGATTTGAATACTATAAGCGGTTGATTACTAAAACCGCATTTACAGATATTTCACTTATTTTTTATGGAGAATATCATCTAAATGCCATTTATATTGTTTTGCAATGAGAAAAAATAAATGAAACGGATGCTTCAGCATATATTGAATTGTATTTCAGTACTGTATCATGTAAGTTTAATGACAGTGTACTGCGTAGTGTGCAGATATAAGTCAAATGGTAACTTATTCTGTGCTTCGGCTCTGCTGTGCCACCGGTGCACTTTTTTAACATGTCTGAAAATAACGTTTGAAACAAACTGTTTAATAGAACAACAACATAGAAGATAACGGCATCAAGAAAATTAATGCTCCCTCTGTTTTGTGTTGCGGAAAATGACTTCCTTTTTCCAGCCATGATTCATGAGTTTAGTTGGTGTCCTGGTGTCAACTCCTTACCTTAGCTACTGTAGCTAGCCAGGCAGAAGCAGACGTCCAGAAAGGATGGGAGTAAAAAATTAAATAGCAACAAGTAATTTTAAAATTATTTTTGCATGTTTATATTCATAAAATGGCCAAAAATGAACATTATAAGCGGATTTCTTGATTACTATAAATGAATTATTTAAACAGCATTTGTATAGAAATCATTCTGTCCCAAGCCTTTTGATCTATGTAGGCAGTTGATTACTATATCTGTGACCACTATAAGTGATTTCCACTGTACATGGGTTTTATCAATGACTCCACATTTAATTTGGAGCCTCTGAACATCCAAATGGGTCATACTTGATGACAATGGAAAGCAGAGAAAGTGTATTTTGCCTCAATTATTTACATACATTGATAGGATTAATGGTTCAAAAGTAATGAAACTATTTAGGCTTAGTGACCACAAACATTCATCTGCCATTTCTGGTACATTGTCTGTGATGGTGTAGAGGAATTAACCTATTTTACGTGTAATCGATGCAAAAACAGAACATCATAGGTGAGTTAAAATTTACAGCTCGAGGGCTTTGCATAATTATGACTCAAGTTGTCATTATAGTGAGATAGATTTGTTTTTCTTCTGATATTGACTCCTCACATTATACTGACAGTGAAATTGATCATGATAAATTACTGTAGGCTCAATACACATGAATATTTCCTTACATGTTTTAGTGAAGTTTCAGAATTAATCTGTTATAAGCTTGAATACATAACATGAACCAATGACGCTGCTGTACAAATGAACTGTTGAAAAGTTTTCAAATAACAGCTTCCCCACTGTGAATATACCCATTAAAAAAAATAAAACAGAATGTGATAGTACAACAGCTACCGAAAGAGATGAAAAAAGACTTAAATGGCTATATGTCAATTAGAATGAATTTTTTTTCTTCTCTTGGAGGGTTTCTTTTTTCTTTTGTATGCAATTAATAAGGGAAGGATATTAGCCAATATGAGTTGATATACTGTAGATATTAATAATTATTTAAAATCAAAGACACTGTTGGCCAGTAAATGGAACCAGTATACATTTGCTTTGGAAACTAAATAAATAGTAAATGGTTGTTTAAGTCTATTTAAAGATCCAAATAAACAGGAATTCATTAATAGTCCAACAATGTTAGCTTTCATCGTGATATGTGTGATACTTAAATACTGGTGATGTGTAAATAGACTACACTTATATAGCGCTTTTCTACCTTCATGGTGCTCAAAGCTCTTTACATTAGCTTCACATACACCCATTCACACACACATTTGTACACCAGTAAGTGCCTGCTGCCATGCAAGGTTCTGCCAGACCTACTGGGAGTCTAATTCAGGGTTCAGTGTCTTGCCCAAGGACACTTTGGCATGTGGACAGCTAGTGCCGAGATGCTTCAGTCATTGGACGACTTGCTCTACCAACTGAGCCACAGTTAGATGACTGTAGAGCAGGGGTGTCAAACTGTGGTCCTCGAGGGCCAGTGTCCTGCATGTTTTAGATGTTTCCCTCTTCCATTACACCTGGAGGCCATTGCATCATTATCAGTCTGATGAGGAGCTGATTATTAACTCTTTAAGTGTCAGCGCTGATGTGTTCAGAATGGATGATTTAGTTTAAATATTCAGAAAAATTCAACCATTTTCCTTTTAGTTTTGTGCATGGACAAGGTGCCAAAAAGCAAGCAATTAAAATTGCTGGAACCAAATTTCAATAGTAGTTTTCCTTCCACATTATTTGTCATTTTGTAAATATTTATTAGTTTTTGTTGATCATTTTGTTTATTTTTCTACATTTAAAATAGTTTTTTTTTATTGTAGTACTTTTCTTGGATTTTGTGTCTAACTTTGCTCATGTTACCAATTATTTTGTTAGTTCTCAGGAGTTAAAGGGTTAAACTGAATCACATGGAAGAGGGAAATATCTAAAACATGCAGGACACCGGTCCTCAAGGACTGGAGTTTGACACCTGTGCTGTAGAGTGTAGAGACTGAAGTGGATGCGTCAGGCAGAGGATTATAAATGATAGTGATGTCAGGGGAAAAATATCTGTTGTATTAATTATTGCCAATAATCATTCTGTACCTAGTGATAGTCCACATGGCAATACCATCCCAAAGTTAAAATAAATAAACCAAGGACAGCATTAGGTATAATAATAGGACAAGTTCTCTAGTTTCATTACAGCCCTTGATCATAGATTTAACTCTGAAACCTGTTTTTACACAGTCCATAGAAGGAAGCATAATTCTTGTTTCCTCTTACACAACTTGATATGCTCAAAGATAATTCTAGATGTTTTTCTCAGTGATGGCAAAAAACTGCCAAGTATTGCTTTAAGTTTAAAAATTACCATCTCATTATAAAGAGATATTATGTCATAAATAATAAGGCTTTTCTATGACATATGTTTTGGTTAATTGTTGCTTTTTTGTTAATATAATATACTAGGTGACTTTTTTTTTCAAGGCAAAATTCAAAGAGTTACTAATAAAAAATATGAAGTTAGCTGTTACTGCAGAAAATGGAACACTTGTCAGACATTTTGTTCGAGGAGCAGATGTATATTATGTACATCTTGCCATAATATAAATAGGGAGTATGTTAGAGGGAACCTGACCTCGAGGTATTACATGGATTTATTACCTTTAACAAACACATCATGAACTGACCAAACTCTGCAGTCACCATTCATGTGCAGTGTAAGTACCATCTGATCGCACTGTAGTTTCATTATAGTCCAACTTCTGGGAACGTATTTCTTCTGATGGTTAAAAAAAAAAAAAAAATCAGGGAAAAAGGTCTTTCTTCTGTGATGCCATAGCGATTTCAAATTTCAAAGCAAATCCAAACATTAATTAGCATAGAAATGTCATATTTGAGTGATTTCTACTTTATTTCCAATGTATGTATGAAATCAGAGAGCGAGAAAGTCCATAATTCTTACTTGTTAAGTTGTAAATAATGTAAAAGGTAAGATTAAAGGTTCATTGTGTAAGATTTAAAGGCATTTAAGAGGATGTAATTCCTGAAATTGAATATTATATTAATCATAATGTTATCACCATGCTACAATTTCCTGAATATAAGAGTTTTTATTACCTTAAAATGTCCCATTTACATCTCCAGTGGGATCTACAGAGCCCACGTTATTTTTACAGCAGCTCAGAGTAGAGGACTTGCATTTTATTTTTATTTTATTGTTTTATTTTACTGTCACCTTTTGTGTTTAACTGTGGAGCCACTAATTAAAACTGGAAAAAACAAACTCTGGTGCTAATCACAGTTTTCATGATAGTTTAGTTTGATTTAGTTCTGACTTTTCACTTAGCTGTAATTAGTTTTTAGAGCATTAGTTTAACTATTAGTTTATATATATAATGTTTAGTTGTAGTTTAATTTTTTTCTCACCATCGTATTCATATAAATTCCATCCAGGACTCTGCTCCTTTCTCCCAACTGTAGTCTGCATGCTACCAGGTAGAGTAGTGACCAGACGATAACTCTAAATGACAAGTAATAAACTGTCGAGTGCCATAAGGTGCTGCCAACTAAAATTGATTGAGCGAAATAAATCGATTTCATATCAATCTGTTATTGGCAAAGACAAGGGACAATCATATCATAATTTGTATATGCTATATGTTCAGCCCTGAGACGAACTGGTGACTCATATAGGGTGTACCCCGCCTTCCCTCATTGTAGCTGGATTAGGCCCACAGTGACCCCCATGACCCTAGTGCAGATGAAGCAGGTTCAGATGACGAGATGAGACAATACAGTTTCAGTTATTTTTTTTTATCATAGCTTTTATTTATTTCAATTAACAATTTTTATTTTTTTTTTCCAATTCGAGTTTTCATTAAGGATAATAACCTTGGTGTTAATTCTTGTTTTGACCAGTTATCGTAGGTGAAGGTGAGGGCTGCAAACTACAACTTCACCACTAGATGTGCTAAAAAATTACACATTGAACCTTTAACAGAGAGAGGTCTGACTGTAGTGAGCTGTATATGTCAAACTCAAATTACATACTTTTGTAGCTGCACAGAATTCACTTATACTGACAAAGACAGAAATTTAAAGCATTTTCACATTAAAAAGATCAGTAATGACGTGTCCAAATGTGTTCATGTATTATCCTATAGGGTTCCTATATGAAATGTTATACCATAATAACAGTTTACAATGCAGACATATGATTGTATATTTAATAAACAAATAGTGTCTTCTTCCTTTATTTGGAGCTTTTATGCAAACAGTTCATATTCTGAATAACTGTGTTTGGTGTCACCTTCACGCTCCTCCACGTTTATTTGTGTTGCATTCATGCAAATTTCCTGACTGTGTTTCAGAATACAAACTTCTCAAATACCAAAAATACAGTGTATCTGTCTGTAGTGAATATAACACTCTTTGAAACCATGGAGGTTTTCCCCTATTGTCACATCATATTTACTCTTGTATCACACATACTGTAGAAGTGAGGAATGTAACAGTCATACATCCAGGATAATCTGTTATATAATCTACATTTCAGTGGAATTTGTACAGATTGCATCAATAAATAGATAAAAACATCCATAAATGCACTGACCACATTCAACTAATATTCATTTTAAAAGTTGAGAGCGTCTGTAAAAGTGTTTATGCTCGCTATTGTAATAATATTTTTACTAAATGGTGCGATAAGATAACAACAAGAGAGCCATAACACCACATTGTTATTCAGACTATGCATTGTGTTTCTACCTCAGAGGATCCTCTTATGATTATTCACATCACCCAGTGGTAATCAAACAGCCCGATTCCACTTGGTTCACAGTATTCAGTGTATGTTGGTATGGCATCACAGTTGTTCCTTTCTCAAACTGCTTTTTAGAATATGCAGTAGTTCACACCATGACACTACTGAGGTTGTTCTTCTCTGGATAATTCATATCAGATAAACCTTCAGGAGTGTCATGGCTTTGAACAGTCCAGGTCATCCCTTTATCTGTCTGTACACATATGTGCTGCTGTTTACTTCCACTCTTGTCATGTCTTGTTCACTTGTTCATTCTCAAGGGTGTATTTCATTTATCATGTGTGAGGTGATTAACAAGGTGTATTTACATTATTAATATACGTCACTGTGAAGATTGTGTCGATGGGGAAGAACCATAGACAGACTGGAGTGACACCTGGTGGTGAGTTTTGATAAGGTTATTGCATGACCTTTAAAGACGTTCACTGTATGTGTGTGTGTGTGTGATTTGTGCATGTAGCTGCCAGCTGCAGAAGATTTCTCTCACCTTCCTCCGGAGCAGAGGAAGAAGAGGTTGCAGGGGAAGATTGATGACATCAACAAAGATCTGCAGAAGGCACAGGACCAAAGGTGACAAGATTATTAACAGCTCAGCAGCTGTCCCTGAAAAAAAAATACCCCTGAGAGTCACACTTTTTATTACACTCCAGACAAGAGTTACTCCACAAATTGACAGGGGCACTGGGGGAAACCTTAAAATATACCTGTAGTGTGTACAGCATCCAAGGCTCAGTTCTATCTGATGATAGCTGTTCTCTTCACACAGTTCTTTATTTCTATTTCAAATGGAGGGAAAGATGCCAAAAACACTAAAGAGTGCATTTATGAGATCTGTAAAGAAATTAATTGGTTAATTACCTGACTGTCTTGGACTCTTAACGCAGCCAATTCAGGGAGAGGCAGGAGTAGAGGGCCTCTGGTGTCTCCCCTCAACCCCTCTGTACTCCCTTAACCCCTTTACACACAGCACTTTTTAATTTAGTAGTTTTTTTATTTAGTGCAACCTCATTTTTAACTGATGTGATTTTATGGTGGGCCACATAATTTACTACGGGATCAATAAAATCTATCTATCTATCTATCTATCTATCTATCTATCTATCTATCTATCTATCTATCTATCTATCTATCTATCTATCTATCTATCTATCTATCTGTCTATCTGTCTATCTGTCTGTCTGTCTGTCTGTCTGTCTGTCTGTCTGTCTGTCTGTCTTGTGGTATTTGTCATTATTGTTTTGTATCCCAGACCTTTATTACAAAAGAAACATCTGAATTCAACATGTCCACATACTCATGTACATATAGTTTCAATGAAAAAGCACTTGTAGATTGTGGAAAGACGCAACTTCTGAATGAACTCAAATAATAAACAATAGTATTGTAAATTAGACCTGTGGAGGACATTTCTATTGACTGTTTCTATGCAAAGTATATTAAACCTCACATGGCTTACATACAATTTGAAGGTTGTTGCATCACTGTAGCTTCAAATAAAATCAAAAACAACATACTGAAAATAATGAACTTTATGTAAATCCGTTTTCAATGTCAGCAGCAAAACATTAGCACACCTTTTCTTTATGATCCAGCCTCATTTGACTGCCTTCTTTGTTCTGTTGCTTTCATCTCATTTCTTACTGTCAAAGACCCACCACTTCCAGGTGTATGTATCCTACGGGACTTTACTGTATACAGTCAAAGCAGAGAAACACCAGTCATTTACACATATGGTATCTATAAGTTTAAAAGCAGTTAAAGTAGTTGATTCTTGTAAAACTGTTGGAATATCAGGTTGTGAAAATATGCAAATGTAAAGACTACATACCCAGAAATATTGGAAGTGCTATCATTGTAACTGTTCAGTCTGTAAACCTCTCTGCAGCTTCAACATGACCAGAGTTGTAGTAATTTTCACATGTTTTAATTCTTTTTCATAGTTATGCCCTTGATCTGTACTGATATTTAAAATGACATGCTGATTAATAACTGATGTCACTTTTGTTTTTTTATTTAGATTTTGCTGTTATGTATGCATCCTTAACAAAGAAATCTTATTCAGACATATAAAAACTGTTAATATCTTAAAAGCTTCATCAGATTAGTCAATCAATCAATCAATCAATCAATCAAAATGTATTTATATGCCACTTTACAACAACATAAAACAAGACCAAAATGTTTTACATCTAAAACATACGTACAATACAGGATAATACAAATCAGTCAAGTATAATTTTAAAATGTATAAAACAGTAACAGATAAAAAGATTTAAAAAAAAAAAAAAAGCATAAAAGTGGCACAGCACTACTGGTTAAAAGCTAGTCTAAAAAGGTGGGTTTTTGTGAATAATTGAAAAGTGCATTTAAAGGAGTCATTCCATGGTTATTTCATTAATATTACTGTGTTCTCCATTGTTATTAAATACATTGTGTGTTGGTATTATTTTAAAAAAATGTCCGGATTTCTTTGTTTCCAGCTGTTTTTAAAGGGTGGAAAAATGACATCAGGTCGAACAACAGAGTTTACTGGTACTTCCTCACACGTGACGCTGTGATGAGGCTCAGAATGTGTGAAGGAACACTCTCCCCTCCCCTCTCCCTCTGTGTGTGTTTACCATCCCAGAATAACATCCAGCTAGGTTTCGTGCCGTCACTTGTTTTGAAAACGAGCTTTATTTACACAGAGAGCACATGAACCAGTTTGATCTTTTGATATTTTTTCCAGTTTGTGCAGCAGGTACTGTGGCGCTGTTTTCTCTTGTAGATGCTAATGCTAATGCTACTTCAAATTTGCTGCAATGGGGGACAGGCTTAACTCTACATGGGTGACGCCAATGTTCACATGACGTGTAGTGGACAGGCTTTTTCTGAGTGGCTCGTTTCTCTGTGTTGTTTTCTATGAATGGGAAATCCAGCCAGTGGAGGTGACACACAAACACAGCATGTGTTGGTAACTCGGGGTGACCCATCAGATTCAATAAGTAGTGTGCAAAAGTGTTTTTAGTGGAATGACACCTTTAATACTGCTCTGTAAAGATGTTTACACTTAAATGTGTTTTTTGTTTTGTTTTGTTTTTTTACAGTGATAGATTTTATGAAAGAGCTGCAGCATCTGAAACTGACCACAATGAACATTTGACAGATAAACAGAAGCACAAGGCTTCAGTTTCAGACTCATAGTTGATCATTTCTTTCATGTATTGAGATTGTCTCTGTTAACTCACCATGCAACAGTTCACTTATTTTCTAAAGTAACTCCACTACAATCCATTTGAAGGACACGGCTGGATTAACCATCAGCAGGGGAAAATAAATGAGATAAAGACAAAATTATGTTGCTTTCAACACTGTACTGGCCTTTTTAATTTACACACAATGAAATACCCACACCCGACACTTGAGCACTGCCACTACTAAACCCCATAATATCAAGAAAAACACACGACAAAGGGCCAAATTTATACACATACCCAGGGTGTGATTTATAAAAAAAAAAAAAAAAAAAAAAAAAACGGGGGGTGGGGGGGGGGGGTCACAGAAAAAGCTTGTGTTGGATGTTCTGACCCTCATTCCCACATCGAAAATATAACTGAGGCTCAAACAAAAAAAAACCTCTATTTGTTACCTATTTTCCTCTCTGCTCATTTGTTTTTTGTTTTGTTTTGTTTTTTGTATATATGTACCGTATATGTTTAGTACTTCAGTTATTTATTATTGGTATTGTTATTGTTGTTGTTATTATTTTTATTATTATCATCATTTTTGTACTATGCACTATATTGCTAGAAGATGAAATCAGGTTATTGGGGAAGTGAAGGAGGGGTAGGATTAAATAAGCTTATGCTTCATCCTACTCCTTTTCGGACATGTCATTGTTATTATTATTATTGTTGTATCGATTATTGTTACACTTTGCACATGTTCGAAATAAATCATTCAAATCAAATCAAATCAAATCACTAAATAAACATTTAAAATCAATAGTTTAGGTTGAGCCAGTGGGAGTCAGATTGAGATTGTTCGCCGCCCTGTCCCTTCACCCCCCTTAATTTTTTTGTCTGAATACCACCTCAGATCAAATGAGACAACACCCTGAATTTGAGCATATTACTAAGCGGAAGAAAATAAACTAATGACCAGGGTTCCCTCAGTGGGTCTGGGTGGTTGCTCGGTGCTGGGAGGATCTGCTCGTGGGACCTCCCACGGGTCTCTCTTGTGCACCTGCCGGCATGGTGGTGCACCGCAACTGGCTCAGGGTGGGACAGGAAGGATCAGGGAGGAAGGTGGCTTGTGGGTCCACCTGCGAACTTTTCAGACCCCCCCCCCCCCTTCCACCCGAACTTTGCTGCATGTGAAGTTCCTCTTTCAGGCATTTTCAGAAAGACTCATACACCACAGGACCCTATGGCGATGACCAAAACCAGAGGGGGGATGAACCCCCGCCCCCCAGCAAACCTCACCCAGCGCATACCTTATTAACATAGAGCATTTATCATAAAGCAATTTTTTTTTATTATGTTTATCAATTTAGAGAACCCCCCACCCCCACCCCACCCCCTCATTTGAATTCCAGGTTTACCCCACATGCACTCCTGACCCCAAAGTTGAACAACACTGCAGTAAAGATTACATAATGAGCCTTTAATTATCATAGCTTTTGTCCTTTTCATATGCTTTGTAGTGGATGTTCACTGCAGTTTGATCTGAAATCATAGTTAATCAGACTGATCACAGGCAGAGTTCTTTCCTCTGCATAAATAGAAGAAGAGCTTTTAATGATTGACAATAGTCAATAGTTTGAATGGTGCCAATTCAGTGGGGATCAAATTAAGCCAGTACTCTGAGAGTTGCTCATACCACTTGTCTTCCTACACTACTCAATATTTCTGTACTGTCTGATGTCAGATGAAGGCTGGCATTCCCAAAAATACTTGAAAACAAACATTATGGCTGCACATCATGTTTCTTTTGACAAGTCTTCACATCTGAAACTCATCCTAATTAAGAGGTTGCATTTTTAAAACAATAACACTTTTCTCCCGGTGTTTCATTTCAGCGAAGCACTGGAGAAGATGAAGGGTGTATATGAGCAGAATCCACAGATGGGAGACCCCTCCAGTCTGGAGCCACAAATCACAGAGACTGCCCATAATATAGGACGTCTGAGGGGAGAGCTCGCCAAATATGAGGTTAAAGCCGTCAACACATGCACGAAAAAACACTACACACACTATATATATATATATATATATATATATAGCACCCAATTAATGTCCTATTTAAAGTTTTGTAGTTTTGTAATATTTGCCTCCACTTTCAGTGTGTAGATCACTAGTGTAACATTTTTTATAATCACTCCCAAGAATTATATACGTACTATTATTGCATCAGCAGTATAAACCCAACCTAAGTTTCAAGTAAATCTGACTTGAACATAACTGAGAAAACTGAAAATTTCCCTCATGTTTTGTAGGAAGCAGAACTTTTGAGTTGAAACATGTCTTAAAGATAAGATAGAAAATGAATGAATGATTATTGGTGTAGAAGAGTGACTGCTGCAGGAGGATCTGTATACTTTATGTGTGCTGTGATGAGTCTGTTTTAATGGACATATTATTGTGTTTATGTGATTACACTGCTGTGCGATTTATTTTTTTTAAGTATCTGCTTCAGACATTGAATGTACTAATAAGATGAATCAGAAAACACATGACAAAAGTGCTGGTTAGCTCATGTTTTTAATATATATGATGGTGTTATTCCACATATATGGTGGTTTATGTACATGAATACAATGGATTAGTAAATATTCCACTAGAAAGAACCTGTAAAGTGAATGGATCATAATGTGCAGACAGTGTTTTGAAGTAGATCTAAGACCAATATTCCTTTGGACTAAAACCTATTCTTTTGTTCATTCTAAAAAATGTCACATTTTGACCCAAGACTTATATTGGAACCTTGATCCAACCAGCATTTAAGACTTGAGTTTTCTTTATCAGTAACACACATGGTAAAATATCATTAGTTTTATTCCAGAAGCATTTTACTTGCAGACCAGTGTTATATGAAGTTAAAGATCGTGTGTAAGTGCTGAGCACACTGAACAAAGCTGCAGGACAACAATAGTTGGAAGTACTATAAGGACAAATACTTCAATGTAGTACTTAACCTTTATATGTTGTTAACTTTCTTATTACTGAATATGGGTTTTATTGAAGCGTAAGAGACACAACATCTTTTAGTCACATGAATCTGTTCCATATACCTCACAGTGTACACATTTAAAACACATTGTACAGTGAGGTTAATATGTTTCTGGTGGTCTCTGTTCCACTTTCTTAGATTTTAAAACTGATTCTCTCTTCTTTTTTTTTTCATTTCAAACATCCAGAGAGAGAAAAACATGGACATATTGAGCTTTGTAACACATTCAATTAAAAAGAAAGATTTGGAGCAATAATAATATAGAATAAAAAGTATAAAGGGACATATTAAGTCAGATAGTCTCCTTTTATGTCACCAAGGTAACATTTAGCATGCATTGTTTCACATACTTATACTTTTCTAAGCTTTTCCAACATCTCATAAGTATTAGTAATTGTAAATGAACAGTGAAAGTGATTTTTTTTTCCGATTTTGCAAATGTCCCTGTTTATTTGAAGCCATTGCTGAATGTTATTCATTTTATATACCTTCATATTATGGTCCAGGTTTTGACTCAACATAAGAATCAACTCGTTAAAAATCCACAATGTGTAAAAAAAATAAATAAATAAATAAAAATAAACTTTTTATATCTGATAGAGATGGGAAAAAATGGTGTACCGTATTTTCTGGACTATAAGCTGCACCTGTATACAAACTGCATCCACTGTATTTTTAAAAGTATAATAAAAAAAGAATATACGAGCCACACCAGCTTATAAGCCGCAGATATCTTTGTTGAAAATTCATATATTTACTGCATGTACAGAAGGATTTTGAACTGTAAATGTACTTACGTTTATACGTGAACAGATTTTTCCCAAACAGTGACTTTTAACACAGCAGCGACTTTACTGATTAACATGGGACAGAACCAAGAGAAAAAAATAACCAGTATTTATCTTCATTTCTCCCAAGTTTTAAATCACAAATCACTTTAATTATCTTCACTGAAACCCATGAAGTCGTCTTCTTCTGTGTCAGAGTTGAACAAACTCAGAAGTGTTTCGTCACATCTGTCTCTACGATGAAGGCGTGAGGATTTGAAAAATAATTAACAGTTGCTAATTTGCTAAAGAAAAAGTAGGTATTCTTCTTTGCATTGATTGTTTTTAATACTTTTGATTCTAATTCTGGTTAGAGCGCCCCCTAGTGGTGGAAGAAAAATCCACAGAATAGCTGCACCTTTGTATAAACCTCATGGTTCAAAACATATGAAAAAAGTAGGAGCTTATAGTCCAGAAAATACGGTATTTATAGAACATGAATGCAAATAAGGGTGTGCATTGATGGACCAGTAATGAGACTAGTATTCCTCTATTTAATTAAAAAAAACAAAACAACATAAAGATGCTAAATGGTGAATATCCCTGTGACACTGTTGTGTATGGAGACACAGGCTTTGACAAACCCATGGACAGTCAAACAGTCTTTTATGACCAATTCAGGCTAAAGTGTTGGGTTTCAGAACAAAATGGAGCTTACGCCTGCCAGGTCTTCATTCACCAGCTCAGAAGAGTGGTATTGTTTGAAATATTACATCCAACTGGACAATTATTGAACCATGATGATGATGATGGACAAGATGTGCATTTTCTAAAATCCTCTCAACCCATGTTATTTGTTTACAACAGTCATGGCTGTCAGAAGCGATAGGAGGAGAGGAATCATCCAACTCTATCAACAATAACACACAACACAGGTAAAAGCTTGTATTTTAATGTCTTTTTTTTTCATGTCTGTCTAACTGTTTAGTCGACATCAGGGGTGACGAACCAGGCCAATCCGTGTATCGTTCGTTCATTCGTTTTTCAAAATGAAACCAAAAATAACACAACGAAAAACAACTTGTTTCTTCATTATTTGTTTACAAAACCAAAATGGAAAGACAGATAATGATCCGATTTTTCATTTTTCGTTTTTGTGTTTAAATGAATAATGGAAAAAATTGGATAATGGCTGTTTCCCATTTTATCCAATTTATATGATATCAATAGTAATGTTTCCAAATGCAAAATAACATATTTTGATGGAATAATGTAGGTAGGTAGATAGGTAGATAGATAGATAGATAGATAGATAGATAGATAGATAGATAGATAGATAGATAGATAGATAGATAGATAGATAGATAGATAGATAGATAGATAGATAGATAGATAGATAGATAGATAGATAGATAGATAGATAGATAGCCTTTATTGTCATTTTACACAAGTACAATAAAATGTAAGCATCTCCTTCAGTGCAGCCTTAAAAAAAAAGTTATAAATAAATAGAGCATGTTATATAAAGTAAGTGTACAATAAAAAAGGGATAAAGGGATGAAAAGGATTGCACAGTGACCCAGAGTATGATCAATTAAAGTGTCATTAGTGCTGGTGTGGTCTGTTTACAATGACGTGGTGCTGTTTGAGTTCAGTGTTATGATGGCTCTGGGGAAGACACTGTTTTTAAAGCGGTTTGTCCTCACTCTGTTGCTCCTGTAGTGCCTTCCAGGAGGCAACAGGTTGAACAGGTGGAAACTGAATTTGTAGAGATTATTGTCAATTTTGGATACTGATAGCTCATTTTGAGAGGGATGCCCATTTTGACAGAACACTGCTACATGCAGGTGCACAGCTGTTAGATGATGATGATGATGGATTTAATTTATATAGCGCTTTTTTGGCCATTCAAAGCGCTTCACATTAGTGACACATTATTCATTCACTCTCACATGCACCCTCTGGTGGTGGTAAACTACATATGTATCCACAGCTGCCCTGGGGCAGACTGACACAAGCGTGGCAGCCATTTTGTGCCTCCGGCCCCTCTGACCCCCACCAAACATTCATACACCAGTGTGAGTGGCACTGGAGGTAAGGAGGGTGAAGTGTGTTGCCAAAGGACACAACTGAAAGAGTGGGATTCAAACCACCGAACCCGCTCTACCAACTGAGCCATGGCCGCCCTGTAAACTGTAACACTTTAAGGTCCTGCTCAAATTACTAAAATCATAGCATTGTTTTTGTGCAATCCCAGCAAAGGCCTCTCAGGCAATACAAAAACAACAGTTTTTAAGAAGAAAACCAAACAAAAATTAACCACTGACATATCTGGATTTGAATAAATACCTAAATATTGATATAGTACTTCTTTAATATTGATACAATATTGGGAAATGAAATATTCCAACATATTGTAGAAGTGATATTTTCTTACAACCCTATTAACATGTGCACAATATGTCCAGTGTTGGAGCTGCTGACCAGACCCATAATATCTACACGGAATTTGATGATGAGTTTGACGACGTAGAAACTCCCGTCGGCCAGTGCACGGCTCTGTACACCTTTGAAGGTATATTTTAACAACCTCACTCATCACAGTCACAAACAGGTCCCTTGTTGAGCTTGTGAGTAAAATGTTTTGTGTGTTTACAGGCAACAGTGAGGGCACCATTTCCATTACGGAGGGAGAGCTGTTGAGTGTAATGGAGGAGGATAAAGGAGACGGATGGATGAGGGTCCTTAGAGCCAATGGAGAGGAGGGTTATATACCTTCCTCCTATGTCAAACCCAGCCCATAATACTCCCCCAAAATACACACCTTCAGAGCCTGTGACGGAAAACAAGTTTAGAGCCAAAGGTGAAAGCAAAGTCAACCAGGATAATTGGAGCCATTTTCTACATCTTTTATCTCAGCCAGTGCCGTGTATGATGAGATGAGAGGGAGTGATTATAAAGCGTGTTATCAAGGCTGATTCTCATATCATACTGTTCCTGTCTCTGCTTGCTCTGCCTTAACAGATTGCCTCTGAGAACAGGCTGTCTGATATTCATAGATTTCAGTACTTTAAAAAAACAAAACAAACAAACAAACCTTTGAATGTATACCTGAGCATTTTTGTCACAGTGTTTAGTGACGACCTGTGTATACTCTGCATCATAGTAGCCTGCTGCTACACTTCGCTGCATCACTATATCCATCCACTTGACTTTTTGTCTCATAGCCATTTTTAATAACCTGCTGAACTTTGCCTTCGTGTAAGCGGGCTCGGGATGATGCTAGGGATGACGGATCGGCCTGCTGTGATTGGTTTTAATGTTGTTGACGGACAGCCCGCTCAGAGGTATTCTGACTAAAGACGGAAGGTTCTAATATTTATGATCGATTGCTTTATTGTCATTTAACATGTCACAGCAGAACAAAAACTACATTGCACAGTCCCTTCAAAAACATTTTCTTATGGCATCGCCACAGCTTCAGGGTCTTCAAAGGGGAGACCAGATGGGAGAAAAGGTCAGAGAATAGATAACTATGGTTCTGTAACAACGAGACGACTACTGTGATGAAATTTGGCATCTCATCTATTGACAAATTAGGATTCTGTGTGAAAAGGGTCATTTTGAGGTGTTGTGAAGCCCATTTATGGCAACTTTATCTGTAATGCTGCTGAACCATGTGCATGTTTTTGACAGTCAGAACCTCTCATGTCTCCCACTGTGACCGAGAAATGCTTCTGCTTTACCCAACTAGCCATGATGATCGATGCCAACAAAGATGAAGCTAATTAGATGAAGGTTATTTGGGATCCGCGATTGATTAAGAATGAAATTGAAAGGTCTATCTTTAGTCAGAATAACTCTGGTCTGGTCTGATCAATTGTTATCTTTGTACCTGCCAATACCATGTCTAGACATAGCCGTGGTAGTGCTCTACAGGTATATTTATGCAGGTTTTATGGATGAAAACATTTCTGAGAACAACCTGATGTGTACAGTAGTCACTTTTTCATTAACCCTCATAATGTGCAATTGTAACTTACACATAAAAATGTATCTAATGGGAAAAAAAATAACGGTTTCGACGAAACCCTTTTTTTCTATTAATGTTTTAATGGTTTAAGTTAAAACTGCATTGAAACAACCTTTTTTTCGCAACCAGTCAGGTGAATTTTTTGACAGACATTACAACAAGAGAAGAAGAGTTTTAACAGAAACACACAGAGGTGGTCAAAGTACTCGTATTCTGTACTTAAGTAGAAGTACAGCTACTGGTATGAAAAAATACCCTGGTAAAAGTAGAAGTATTGATTGAAGTACAACTTCTCAAGTGTAATAAAGTACAAAAATAAAAAGGAAAACTGCATTATTTTTTTTTGTTGTTGCCATGAACACAATAATACTTATTTAACCAGGAAAAATCTGAAAAGTTTCCAAAGTATCTAAAATAAAGCATTTAAAAGTGAGTTAGTGTGTAGATAATGTGTTTGATAGGGTCACTGTACTCAGTTTTGTGGGTATGGGCAGAAAATTTAGGAAAAACGGGGGGGAAAGTCACAATTGAGGTATAAAGTCATCATGAGATTAAAAAAATATATATATAAATGAGATTTAAAAACTGCATCATTTTAAGAGAAAAAGTCAAATTTGTGAGATAAAATGACACAATTCTGAAATAAAAAGTCAAAATTGTGAGATAATAGTCATATAACTATAATATATAAAATCACAGTTCCTCTCCACTGATTTTTCCTCTGACTTTTTTTTTTACTGTCACATCTGTTTAGTTTGAAGAAGTAATGAGTCTATTCTGAGAATGTAATGAGTATAAAGTACAGATGTTTATGCAAAAATGTAGGGAGTAAAAGTAAAAACTTTGCAGAAAAATAAATACTCAAGTAAAGTACAGATACCTAAAAAATCTACTTAGGTACAGTAACGAAGTACTTTCCACCTCTGGAAACACACCAGGAAACCATATCCTTTTTAATTCAGTAGGGGATAGAAGAGGAATATATAAGAATAATTAATTAATACATCTGTAAAAGAACACTATATATATATATATATATATATATATATATATATATATTAAACACCGTGTTTATGAAATGATTTGTCATGTCATCTTGCGATAATGATAAACAAATCATAGCATTTGTGATTTGATGGAAAAACGGACATTCTCACTTCTGTCGTTTTGTCATTTAGTAAATATCGGTAAAGGTAATGGAAAAGCAACTAATGATACAATTAAAATGTGAGTGGGGAAATATAATATATTAATATACCCAGCTACATGTAAACATGGCATCAGGCTGACACTAAAAGTAGAATGTACTCTGGAAATGCAGCGTCACCAAAGTAAAAAAAAAACTACACCAAAAATAACTAGAAAATCACCCTGAGAGCACATAACCCCCCCCCCCCCACACACACACACACACACACACACACACACCTTCCAGTGAAGAGAGTTATGTTTTTCCCAGTTTGTTTGTCTGTCTGTCTCTTAACAAGATAACTCAAAAAGTTATGGTCGGATTTTGATGAAATTTTCAGGATGCGTTGGGAGTGTCACAAGGAACAAATGATTACATTTTGGTGGTGATCTGGAAGAGATCCTGGATTCTAGATCATTTTGAAATGTATTCTCCATTTACTACAATGTAAAATGATCCAGAATCCAGAATGATTTGTTCTTTGTGACACTCCCAACACATCCTGAAAATGTCACCAAAATCTGTCCATAAGTTTTGGAGTTATCTTTACCCCCACCCCCCCCGATCACCACCAAAATCTAATCATTTCCAGACCGCCCCATTACCAACCTACCCTGTAAATTTCATCAAGATCTGTCCATAACATTTTGAGTTATCTTGCTAAAAGACAGACAGACAGACAAACAAACTCATGGCAAAAACATAACCTCCTTGGTGATAAGTTTAAAAAACAAATAGATTACAGATATGTACTGCTCCAATGAAGATGGTGGTGCTTGTTTTCATCTTCAGTCTCTTTTTAATTGTGTGGTGAAAGCAGCAGGTAAAAAAAACAATCACTTGTTGTCAGTTACAGACGTGCTCAGTCCTTTTAGAGAATGGATGAAAACACTGTTCTGGTGGGTGTTCTTTGGTTCAAAGTAAATCTTGTCCAGTTAGTTGAAAAGAACAAAACTTTTCTACATACCCTGAAGAAGGCCCTGTCGCCGCTATGTGTGAGCAATTTTAGGTTCTCAGTGGACATGTCATTTAAATAGACATTTTTACAATATTTTGGAGTGCTTTGGTGAAGAAAGGTTTTTTCTTTTGAACTAATTGGACAAAAAAAAGGGACTGTTCCTGTGGAGTATGTAATAGTCTTAAGTGGTTCTGCCTACTTTCTTACTAGTTAATGGAATATGATTGCTGAACCAATCGCAGCATAATTGAGCATCATCACAGCCCATGCATTCTAGTCCCTGTCCGACAGGATAATGTGAGTTTTTATTTTTTAACCATAGAGATGTGATGTTTTATGACTTTAAAACTGGATGAAAACCACTACTCTATGTAGAGTGCACAAAATATAATATTCCAAAGTGGACTGTTCATATACTCAATGTGTAATGCTTTTCTACTACAGTGAATATTTGCAAGAAAATTAATTTCAATATTTCTTTGAGGTTTTTAACAGGGTGGACAAAAGAAAGCACAAATGACCCAAGTTTATGGCATATGAAAGTACAAATGCAATTATCTCACTGGGTTAAATAGCCTACTTGTGTGCTATGAAATCAGTGAATAACCTTCAATATAAACTTTTGCCCTTCAACTTTGGACAAAAATGCCAGAGCTGTACCTGTGTCTACAGTTTACATCAGTTAGAACTGGTCTTCTTCCTTTAATTGTTTGAATTTTTCTTTTGTTTTGCTCATGTTTCCACTTTCCACACTTCAGGGCTTCTGAATCTTGCAGATATATTCCTCGAATCTTGTGAATTTATAGCGTTTTTTAAATTTTGTATTAGTTTTGCTTGAAATCTAAATGAGAAGCTCACCAAAATAAAATGTCAACAGGAGAGCAGTTCACAACTATCAGAAATGTTTTCTCAATTAGCTCCTCACTGCAGTATTTCATGAAAAAAAGGTAAAATGTGATCGTTTTAGTCTCACTCTGCAGAGGTTTACCCATGTATTTTTCTACCATTCTGTCCTGCACTAGTCATTTTTTTCTTCAAAGGGTATTAATGTATTTTCCATTTTATTTTGAAAAGAAAATGTCTGTATTTACATGTATAATTTGAACCATAAATGTTAAAAAAGTAACATTTCTTGTCTTCACTGCTTCTTCAAGATAGTAATTAAGAGAAGACAAACTGCAACCACTAAACAAACACATTTGTTTATTTATTACATCAGAAACACTGGAAGGAAACATGGTTTCCAGTGTGATCCGACAGCAGTAGTTTATGAAACAAAAATAATAGTTTTTCTGAATTTGGAATGTCAAGTATAAATGATGTAGATTTACAAAACTATGCCAACAATGCACATGTGGAGAAGTAAACGGATGCTTAACAAAGGCTGAAGGTAAACAATTTCAAATTTCCTGAAGACGGAAATGTATGACAGTCCTTTTCACAGTTACGGACACGTACACATTCAAGATGTTATTCCATTTTCTATTCTACGGCCTTCTAGAATGTTGCGACAGCTCCCATTCACTTTGAATGGACGTCTCCAGCCTTCTGCAGGCCGATTTTTTTTAATAACTGCCCGCTGCGCCATTAACGCCCGCTGCCAATGGCAACAAGTTTTGTCACTTCAGATTCACGGTACCATATCACTCCGCAGGTAGTTCGCCCACTTTGAAGGTAAATATTTGCTACGTTGTAACGGCTATTTTATCCAGTCTGTTAGAGTAGTAGCAGTAATAAGCTGTACAAACCCGTAGAATAAGCGGAATAATGTATTGTCTAAGCATGACTATCAAAAAATATTTCCCTTCGGGGTGGAACAATATTTTTCTGACAGTACTGCGTGGGAAATACATCCCTGACGTATATGTTGTTGTTGACTTCTGACAACAGTCACTGAAATATCTAACAAAGAGAAGCATAACTTCTCCCTTTATGTTTGAGGCCATCACACGCACCGCAGCCTAGTTGTTAGTTTTGCATTTTCCTCTGGCAGAAAGTGCTGATTGTCTGTTCACTACACAGAACAGGCCCCGAGGCTCGGGCTCATGGGTCAGGTTGCTGTGGGGTTATTTCAACAGGTTCCAGTTTATCTGACAGAACACAAAGAATCTTGTCGAACTTCTCGTAGCGCTCCTGCTGGTCCGCCTCCGCCCCAGAGTGACCCCAGAAGAGCCGCTGTGCGAACTCTGTCCGGAAAGCCTCGAGCAGCTCCGGGATGGGCTCCCAGCCTCCTGTTGAAGGGTCATGGTGTGAATGTACTACTAATGGATCAGCAGGTGGATGGAAGGTGAGAATGTACAGTGTAGTGTGTACCTGAGAGCAGAGAGTGTGCATGCTGCTGGTATTCTTTGGCGTGGAGTGCAACACTGCGAGCTGATTGGAGGACATTGTAGAGGAGCTGACAGCCCCGCTCACTGTTCTCCACTGGGTCCTCGCCCTCCATCATCATCAGCAGAGGTACCAAATGTGGGACAGTTATGGGACCCTGGATCACAGACTCTACAGTAAAACAAAACTTGGAATTAGAATTTATTTTTGAATTTTATTTTGATCCCTGGCCCTCAGTTAAAATGTTTTGTTTATATACTGTATATAAACTATTAGAGACTCAAGGCCCACAAAGGCATCGCAACACAAACATCGATTATACAGAGAAATTCACATTCATATATGTACAAATATTTAAAAAGAAAAGAGAAGCTAATGAAGGGACTCATACCAGTACTCCCAGATTGTAGACAAGTACTTAACAGAGCTACGACTTGGATCTACTAATTGTGCAATTAGCTTATTTGTAGAGCGGTCCAGCCTGCCCATAAATTTAAAAGTGAGATGTCTCAGCAGTGGCATGAATGTAGTTAGGCTTAGTTTACAGAACAACCCACTAGCTCTAGTACTTCTGGGTTTCTTCAAGAGAATCCTGAGACAGTCAGAGTGGAGCTGTGTAAAGAGGGGGGGCAGTAAGTTCACCAAAAGTAGCGGTTTTGAGCTGAATTGTATTTTTTTTTTCTTAAAGCATTTTGATGAATAATTCACAAACTGTACATTTCATACCCCAGTACTCCATTCCTTGCCTGAAGCTGCATCTGCTGCTGTAGGTCATGCCCTCAACGGTCTATAATTTACTCACAACTCGCCTGCAGATGTCCAAACATGACGAGCTCTCTTACTTTACTCAGACCACCTTCAGGTTTGAGTTGTGTCGGGATGCCTACACATTTTTCAGCAGCTTCCAATCCTAGTTTCGTACTAATTTTATTTTTTTATGAATAGTACTTACCATCTCCCTCATTGAGTGAGTTCATGAAGGGTTTAAGTGTCTTCTCAAACAAAACTGCACTCTCTGTGTGGTTCCTCCTAAGGGCTCTCCACGTCATCTCCAGCCGTGTTATCTACACACACACAAACACACCTGAATACCAGTTTCTGCTTGGCATAATTATGGCGAAAACGACCATATTTTTATTCTATTTACACCACCTGAGGCATTTCCAGAGCTTTCATCATGGCGGAGAAGGAGAACAGGTTGTGGGCATGTTCTTTTAGAGCCTGAGCCAATAAGATTAATTTATGTACACAAGTCGCCCTCTGGCTGACAGTCCCTGTGCAGCCCAGGATGTCCACGGCAACTCCCAGAGCTAAGAGATGATGCCTAGAAAATGAGGGATTAAAGACTTGGATGTGTGTGAGTGGGCACATGACTACAAAATAAATTTGATGAAAGGGTTCATCATCATGCCATCCATCTATGCCAGCTGCACATACCTTTCCAACAGATCTTGTCGCAACTGGTGCCCGTGTGGCAGCGTGACGAGCTCCAGCCCAGATCCAACTCCCATCATCCTCTTTTGTTCAGGTGTAACTCCAACGACACGTGCCACCTTCAGGGCCACATCAGTAATAGTAAGTCAGGATTTGCAACAAGTTCATTACCAGTTCATGAAAGGTGAAAAAACAAGTTTTTCTCTACATGTTAAAACACAATACAATCAGCGTTTAATAATAATTCTAATTGTTTTCGATGTTCTAGCTTTAATTTCAGAAATATCCCATTGGTTGGCAAATGTTTGTCACATTATCAGTATGAATAACGTAAAGCCCAAATGTGGTATTTGTTGTGGTCAATATCAGGTCAAATGAACATTTTAAACATGTTAACATTTTCTGTCCAACACAAAAGGTGCAAAAGTTGCAGCAAACTACAAACAAAAGATAGTTTTGTATATACTGTACTTGTATACAAGGTCACTTCGATTTAAATATTAACATAAGACAATGAATGAGTAGTGAGCAGACATCCAAAACTCTATAGACCTCTTTTCTTAAACCTACAGTGGACAGCTGGACAGTTATTTTTTTGTTGCCATTATTGAGCACACCATGATTTCCTTTCAAGCATTTATTTACACTGTTCTGCTGTAATAAAACTAATGACATTTTACCATGTGTGTTACTGGTAAAGAAAACTCAAGTCTTAAATGCTGGTTGGATCAAGTTTCCAAGATAAGTCTGGGCTGAAAATGGGAAATTTTTAGAATTATCAAGAGAATAGGTTTTAGTCCAAAGAAATACATTATGCACATTATGATCCATTCACTTTACAGGTTCTTTCTAGGGGAATATTTACCATTCTATACATGTACATAAATCAGCATAAATGTGTAATAACATACCATCATATATATTAAAAAGATGAACTAACCAGCACTTTTGTCATTTGTTTTCTGATTCATCTTATTAAAGTTTGTAAGATTTAGCACATTTAATGCCTGAAGCAGATACTTTCAAAAAAAAAAAAAAGTTGTCCACCAGTGTTATTTAAATGGTTAAAAACAAGAATGCTACCCACCACTGCAGACTACTGAGCTGCAGAGAATTTACTGCATGAAACAGACGTTAGCTGATCACAGGTGCTGTCAGACAGGTGAAGGATTAAATATGTGATCAATAGCTAATATAAACATCTCATGTACAATATTTGTGTGACACGAGACACGCAGCCCACAATTAGCACACAGGGTGTCTTCATTTGTAAACCAACGTTGTGTCCTTCTCTGTGCGTGAACACTTGCTTAGTGATCCAATGATTCTACCCATAACACAGGTGTGGCCTGTCCAGATGATGTTCAAATAGCGTGGACAGTATTCAAGCACTACTTAATCTGGGAACAACAGAAGGACACCTCAAAATGTCATTTCATCAGTTGTCACTATGCCATTCATGTCGAAAATCAAATCATTCAGGAATGTGCCCTCCCCACCCTCCCCAGTGACACCTCTTCAATTTCTCTGAGTTTGATTCTATTAGAGTGGCTTATGATGTCAAATGAAAGAATCCAAAGTTTCAGCCTCCTAGCTCATACAGTTTTCAAGGTATGTTCAAGGTAGTTTAGGTGCCACGCCCACTTTTGGGATCTGAGAATTGCACACTAAATTTTGGACCATATTTGGAGGCCCCTGTCTTTGTTTTGAGGTAGGTACAGGCATGTAAATTGCTGTATCCGTGTATTTTGCTCCTGTCTATCAGAATCTGTACTTAAACATAGCATAGATGTAGTATTTTTTAGAGATATTAACCCTTTAAAATTACCTTGTTGCATTTTAACGGTAACTGAAACAATCCAACTCAAGTAGCTGGAGTTGTGAAGAGTTTGGTCAGATACAGGGAAAGCTGAAAAAGGGTTAACCCCTTATTGAGTGTTAATATCATATCTGAATGTTTCAATTGATCAATTGAATTATGTGGATCTGTTTTTACTACCAGAAACATGAATAGGCAGTTAAAACAACAGTTGACCTACCTTCTGGCCGAAAATTTTTTCAGAAAATATCCAAAAATGGTACCATATCAGTGATGCACACACTGAACTGAAGTGAGCAGGTGCCCACGGTCGCCCGCAGTTTCGGGTCATTAAAAAATATTTTTAATGATATTCAGGTTGTTTGTCGTTTGAGATAAACATTAAAATAACCTGGTAAATATACTTCATTACTATAACTGAATGTCCGTGAAGGTGACATACAACATCAGAAGTATACTGTGGTATGAAGGGGGCAAGAGAGACAGTCAAGTTAGGAGAGTGGAAGCTCCGGAAACATACAAACAAACAAAGTAAGGTTTGGGACACATTCACTGAGATTTTTTAAAGATAATGAGTGGATCCCAGTGTTTTCTTTTCTGTGGAAATTGGGTTCAAATGTCTCTTTGGGTGTTACAGGTTGTCAACCCCAATGACATCGGATATTAACACGGAAATTAATGCAGGTATGTGAGTAAGGTCGTTTGAAGTTCATAAAGACCATTGACTACATTTAAAAAATGCAGGTCGAGAAGCGGGTCGGGTCCGATTTTTTTCAAAGATATTTATTGCAGTCCGAGCTACGGGTGGGTTAGTTCAAAAAGTGATCAGTTATGGGTCGTTTATACATCGACCCGCACATCACTGAACCATACATAAAGGCCTGTTTCATAGTGAAGGAAGTGGATAATCAAATTTTTTTATTGACTCAATAATGTTGATGAAAGTTGACTGTTGATGGGGTAAAAAGCTCATTCCCATCATCATGTGCCCACATGGCCAACTAGTGGCCTGAAGTCTGATATGGTAACTTTGTCCCATAGCCATATTTGGAGTAATTTGGAGTCATCCTCTACCCCCTTCAAAGACCTAAGTGCCTTTAAACTATCTAAATACATAGTAGAGTTTGCAAATATGATGATAAATCAGTTGAAACTCAACGAACACAAGGCATTTCCAAGATATGGACCCCCAAAATGTAAAAAAAAAAATAAATTGTAGTGCATCATTAAAAAAAATCCACTTTTAAAGGGTTAATATGTCTAAAAACAGTACACCTATGCTATGTTTAAGTGCAGATTCTGATAGATGGGGTCAGAATACATCGATCATTTTACAGGTGGGTACCTACTTTAAAACAAAACATGACGTCCTCTAAGTATGGTCCGAAATTTAGTGTGCAATTCCCAGATCCCAAAAGCAGACATAGCACCCAAACTTTGGAGACATAAGTAGAAGCCTGTTTAAGGTAGGAGGCTCAAACTTTGGATTCTTTCATTTGACAACATAAGACACTAATAGAATAAAAATCAGGTGTCACTGCGGAGGGTGTGACTTGACATGGAAGGACCCCATTGCTATGCTTGATGCATTTCACAGCTCTGTGTACCCCTCGAGTGGAATAACATTCCACAAGCCACAATTGACAGCCTTGTCAACTTGATAAGACGACGATGTGCCACTCTACGGTGAGGGTCACCAACCTTGGTCCTCAAGAGTTGCATCCTGGATTTTTTTTTTTTTTTATGTTTCCCTCTTCCAGCACACCTGACAGTCGTTATCAGGCTTCTGTAGAGTTTGATGGTAGACTCATCAATTGAACGACACATGTTAAAAGAGGGATACATCTAAAATATGTAGGAAGCTAGCTCTTGAGTACCATGGTTGGTGATCCTTGCTATACTCAAAGCCAATGATGGATCCACAAGATGGGGTGTTTGGGCAGGTCTTCAAATTCTTAAAAACTATGGAATTTTGAAATGTTTTCCAGACCTTGAAAAGTCTGCAATTTTATGGAAAAGTCTTAATGAAGTATAAAAAAAAGTTTCTCTCACAGTTGAAATTTAGAATATGCTCAAAGGTACATAATCTTGAAAGATAATAAATACACTAGAAAAGCATATAAAAAACCTCATATGATCTGGCTAACCGGTCCTTAGTGGAATGACTCTAATCAAGTGAAACAAGTTTGTGTGATTGATGATTCATTCATACTATATTCATTAAAATTAACTTTTGCATTACACAACAAGTGCACTTTTGACCAAAAAAGGAGACATGCACGTACTATAAAAGTACATAAACTCTTGAGGGAACAAACAGCAGTTTTGGAAATGTGTGGAATTCTTATTTGAATAAATTGCAAGTGGTGAATTCTTTCAAGCGGTCCCTACTGTGTCCACATGAATGTCCCTGAATGTCAGACTCTACCATCATGTTCTAACAGATTACCACATTAGAGATAACGACATTGATCAACAAAATAAACCGATTGTGATTTAATATATTGTGTGAAATCTAATGCGAATAAAATGTTAAGTATCACATGGGGCATTCATATTTTTGCTCGGTGTATAATTAGTAATCACTTATCAGATGAAGTCAGGTGTGTCTGTGCTGCGTCGCCATGATTTGACACAGACACTTGGAAAATCAGCTTCTCTTTTCCACAGCAATATTAAAGAGTGACAGATCATCTATTGTTATATTTTATCCTTTAATTTGGACTGAGAGGAGAGAGCTGCAGGAATATATTTTTTCTGGTGCAAATTCTGGTGTTTTTTTTGTTAGTTTTTTTTTCTGTTTCTGCAATTTTAGACTTACCTGGCAGTCAACACTGAGCATGTGCAGAGCAGTAGTGTTGGCATCAGTACGGTTGAACAGCTCTTTGAGTGACAACAGGACGCTGGATTCCAGGGGTCGGTTGTTCTCCGGTAGAAGCAGTGACTCAAAGTGATCCAACTGGAAACAGGAGGACGACTCCACCTGGTGAGAGATGAAGATGAGATCAGCACCTGTTGCCCTGCCACGACAAACATCAACAGAACCAACCTTACAAGCTCAACTCCACTCTCTGTGGTTTATTCTGGGGTTAGTATTTTTAAGTAAATAACCTTTGCATACAGATGTTAATGACTGTCTCAGTGCCATTTTTTTTTTTGCAAATCCTTACACTCACTCCTGAACGTCTCTCCATTTCTACTCACTATACACTTGTCATGACCTCCGTTCCAGTGACCTTTCCCCCAATTTTCCACACTCACCTGGTCCTGCACTGCGCAGCTGCAAGCCGTTCCTAATCGGTGACTATTTAAGCGGTGAGGCTTGTAGCTGCCAGTGCAGGACCATTCTTCTATGTCACCTCCATAACCCGGTCAATGTCTTCCATCTCCCCAATCACCATAACCCGGACACTCATCATCACCACGGACTCTGGCCGTTTACTCCCAGGTTGTGTCTGTCTTGTCTTTATGTTGTACTTTTGTTATTAAATTATTTTGCCCTTCAGTACTGTGCAATGGAGTCCTCCTTCACCTCACCCCGATCCGTGACAGAATGGTCCTGCCACCATCTGGACTCCGCCAGTGCTGAAGGGACCCTTTTTGTTTTAGTTTTCCCCTGTCTGTTCCGTCTAAAGTCTGTCCAGTCTTGCGTTCTGTCCCGTTCAGTGTTTCTGGCTTAAGCGTTTCTGAGTTTCTGGCTTAAGCGTCTCTGTGTTTCTGGCTTAAGCGTCTCTGTGTTTCTGGCTTAAGCGTTCTGTGTTTCTGCCTTAAGCGTTCTGTGTTTCTGCCTTAAGCGATCTGTGTTTCTGCCTTAAGCGTTCTGTGTTTCTGGCTTAAGCGTTCAGTGTATCTGCCTTAAGCGTTCTGTGTTCCTGGCTTAAGCGTTCTGTGTCTCTGCGTTCTGTGTCTCTGCGTTCTGTGTCTCTGCGTTCTGTGTCGCTTTCTAGCGTTCTGTGTCGCTTTCTAGCGTTCTGTGTCGCTTTCTAGCATTCTGTGTCGCTTTCTAGCGTTCTGTGTCGCTTTCTAGCGTTCTGTGTCGCTTTCTAGCGTTCTGTGTCGCTGTCTAGCGTTCTGTGTCGCTGTCTAGCGTTCTGTGTCGCTGTCTAGCGTTCTGTGTCGCTTTCTAGCGTTCTGTGTCGCTTTCTAGCGTTCTGTGTCGCTTTCTAGCGTTCTGTGTCGCTTTCTAGCGTTGTGTGTCGCTTTCTAGCGTTGTGTGTCGCTTTCTAGCGTTGTGTGTCGCTTTCTAGCGTTGTGTGTCGCTTTCTAGCGTTGTGTGTCGCTTTCTAGCGTTGTGTGTCGCTTTCTAGCGTTGTGTGTCGCTTTCTAGCGTTCTGTGTCGCTTTCTAGCGTTCTGTGTCGCTTTCTAGCGTTCTGTGTCGCTTTCTAGCGTTCTGTGTCGCTTTCTAGCGTTCTGTGTCGCTTTCTAGCGTTCTGTGTCGCTTTCTAGCGTTCTGTGTTTCTGGCTTAAGCGGTCTGTGTCTCTGTCCCGTTCTGTGTTTTCTTGCCCAGTGTTCTGTGTATCTGGTTTAAGCGTTCTGTGTATCTGGTTTAAGCGTTCTGTGTATCTGGTTTAAGCGTTCTGTGTATCTGGTTTAAGCGTTCTGTGTATCTGGTTTAAGCGTTCTGTGTATCTGGTTTAAGCGTTCTGTGTATCTGGTTTAAGCGTTCTGTGTATCTGGTTTAAGCGTTCTGTGTATCTGGTTTAAGCGTTCTGTGTATCTGGTTTAAGCGTTCTGTGTATCTGGTTTAAGCGTTCTGTGTATCTGGTTTAAGCGTTCTGTGTATCTGGTTTAAGCGTTCTGTGTATCTGGTTTAAGCGTTCTGTGTATCTGGTTTAAGCGTTCTGTGTATCTGGTTTAAGCGTTCTGTGTATCTGGTTTAAGCGTTCTGTGTATCTGGTTTAAGCGTTCTGTGTATCTGGTTTAAGCGTTCTGTGTATCTGGTTTAAGCGTTCTGTGTATCTGGTTTAAGCGTTCTGTGTATCTGGTTTAAGCGTTCTGTGTATCTGGTTTAAGCGTTCTGTGTATCTGGTTTAAGCGTTCTGTGTATCTGGTTTAAGCGTTCTGTGTATCTGGTTTAAGCGTTCTGTGTATCTGGTTTAAGCGTTCTGTGTTTTTGGCTAGCGTTCTGTGTTTTTGGCTAGCGTTCTGTGTTTTTGGCTAGCGTTCCGTGTTTTTGGCTAGCGTTCCGTGTTTTTGGCTAGCGTTCCGTGTTTTTGGCTAGCGTTCCGTGTTTTTGGCTAGCGTTCCGTGTTTTTGGCTAGCGTTCCGTGTTTTTGGCTAGCGTTTCGAGTTTCTGGCTAGCGTTTCGAGTTTCTGGCTAGCGTTCCGAGTTTCTGGCTAGCGTTCCGAGTTTCTGGCTAGCGTTCCGAGTTTCTGGCTAGCGTTCCGAGTTTCTGGCTAGCGTTCCGTGTTTCTGGCTAGCGTTCCGTGTTTCTGGCTAGCGTTCCGTGTTTCTGGCTAGCGTTCCGTGTTTCTGGCTAGCGTTCCGTGTTTCTGGCTAGCGTTCCGAGTTTCTGGCTAGCGTTCCGAGTTTCTGGCTAGCGTTCCGAGTTTCTGGCTAGCGTTCCGAGTTTCTGGCTAGCGTTTCGAGTTTCTGGCTAGCGTTCCGAGTTTCTGGCTAGCGTTCCGAGTTTCTGGCTAGCGTTCCGAGTTTCTGGCTAGCGTTCCGAGTTTCTGGCTAGCGTTCCGAGTTTCTGGCTAGCGTTCCGAGTTTCTGGCTAGCGTTCCGAGTTTCTGGCTAGCGTTCCGAGTTTCTGGCTAGCGTTCCGAGTTTCTGGCTAGCGTTCCGAGTTTCTGGCTTTTTGTCTTGTCTTCTGGCTTTTTGTCTTGTCTTCTGGCTTTTTGTCTTGTCTTCTGGCTTTTTGTCTTGTCTTCTGGCTTTTTGTCTTGTCTTCTGGCTTTTTGTCTTGTCTTCTGGCTTTTTGTCTTGTCTTCTGGCTTTTTGTCTTGTCTTCTGGCTTTTTGTCTTGTCTTCTGGCTTTTTGTCTTGTCTTCTGGCTTTTTGTCTTGTCTTCTGGCTTTTTGCCTTGTCTTCTGGCTTTTTGTCTTGTCTTCTGGCTTGTTGTCTTGTCTTCTGGCTTGTTGTCTTGTCTTCTGGCTTGTTGTCTTGTCTTCTGGCTTGTTGTCTTGTCTTCTGGCTTGTTGTCTTGTCTTCTGGCTTGTTGTCTTGTCTTCTGGCTTGTTGTCTTGTCTTCTGGCTTGTTGTCTTGTCTTCTGGCTTGTTGTCTTGTCTTCTGGCTTGTTGTCTTGTCTTCTGGCTTGTTGTCTTGTCTTCTGGCTTGTTGTCTTGTCTTCTGGCTAGTTGTCTTGTCTTCTGGCTAGTTGTCTTGTCTTCTGGCTAGTTGTCTTGTCTTCTGGCTAGTTGTCCTGTCGCCTGGCGTTGTGTCTTTTCGTCGGTCTTGGTCTGTCGTTGGTCTGTCGTTGGTCATTTCTGTCTGTTCCTGTCCCTGACTCTTGCCCGTTGCTCGCTTCTGTCCTCTGTCCCTGCCTGTTGCCCGTGGTTGGCTTCTGTTCCCTGTCCCTGCCTGTTGCCCGTGGTTGGCTTCTGTTCCCTGTCCCTGCCTGTTGCCCGTGGTTGGCTTCTGTCCCCTGTCCCTGCCTGTTGCCCGTGGTTGGCTTCTGTTCCCTGTCCCTGCCTGTTGCCCGTGGTTGGCTTCTGTCCCCTGTCCCTGCCTGTTGCCCGTTGCCGGCTTCTGTCCCCTGTCCCTGCCTGTTGCCCGTTGCCGGCTTCTGTCCCCTGTCCCTGCCTGTTGCCCGTTGCCGGCTTCTGTCCCCTGTCCCTGCCTGTTGCCCGTTGCTGGCTTCTGTCCCCTGTCCCTGCCTGTTGCCCGTTGCCGGCTTCTGTCCCCTGTCCCTGCTTGTTGCCCGTTGCTGGCTTCTGTCCCCTGTCCTTGCTTGTTGTTCGTTTCTGCCTGCCTGTTTCCTGTCCCTGCCTGTTGCCAGTTTCTTCTTTTTGTCTTGTTCCTGTCTAGCCAGAGTCCGTGGTGACCCCACCCAATCAGTCTCCTTGGTCCTCAGTCAGACCAGTCATGTTGCTCCTGCTACCGCTCTGCCCAGAGGGTACTCCGCCCAGGGGGTTTCCACACCGCCCTGCCCAGAAGGATGCCACACCGCTCTGCCCAGAGGGTACTCCGCCAGGGGGTTTCCACACCGCCCTGCCCAGAAGGGATTCCACACCGCTCTGCCCAGAGGGTACTCCGCCCAGGGGGTTTCCACACCGCCCTGCCCAGAAGGATGCCACACCGCTCTGCCCAGAGGGTACTCCGCCAGGGGGTTTCCACACCGCCCTGCCCAGAAGGGATTCCACACCGCTCTGCCCAGAGGGTACTCCGCCCAGGGGGTTTCCACACCGCCCTGCCCAGAAGGATGCCACACCGCTCTGCCCAGAGGGTACTCCGCCAGGGGGTTTCCACACCGCCCTGCCCAGAAGGGATTCCACACCGCTCTGCCCAGAGGGTACTCCGCCCAGGGGGTTTCTACACCGCCCTGCCCAGAAGGATGCCACACCGCTCTGCCCAGAGGGTACTCCACCAGGGGGTTTCCACACCGCCCTGCCCAGAAGGGATTCCACACCGCTCCGCCCAGAGGGTACTCCGCCCAGGGGGTTTCCACACCGCCCTGCCCAGAAGGATGCCACACCGCTCTGCCCAGAGGGTACTCCGACCAGGAGGTTACCATGCCGCCCTGCTCGGAGAAGCTCTGGACAACGGGGGGGGGGTTGTGTTTTGTTTTTTTTTGTTTTTTAGGGGCTTCAGGAGCCGCCCCTTAGGGGGGGGGTACTGTCATGACCTCCGTTCCAGTGACCTTTCCCCCAATTTTCCACACTCACCTGGTCCTGCACTGCGCAGCTGCAAGCCGTTCCTAATCGGTGACTATTTAAGCGGTGAGGCTTGTAGCTGCCAGTGCAGGACCATTCTTCTATGTCACCTCCATAACCCGGTCAATGTCTTCCATCTCCCCAATCACCATAACCCGGACACTCATCATCACCACGGACTCTGGCCGTTTACTCCCAGGTTGTGTCTGTCTTGTCTTTATGTTGTACTTTTGTTATTAAATTATTTTGCCCTTCAGTACTGTGCAATGGAGTCCTCCTTCACCTCACCCCGATCCGTGACAACACTAGTATCTACTATTGTCTTAGAGATACGTTTACCAAACATCGTCAAACTACTGGCTCACACTGGTTCATTTCAATGTAACACAGAAAATAAAGCAGCTGATAGCCAAAGTTTCATTCATATACAAACATACAACAAACGAAATTTATAGCAATGGCATTATGAGGATTTGCGTTTGTTTTTTCTTTTTTTTTGGCTTGTGCAGTGAGGTTTAGCGGTAGAGAAATAATACTTGTCATCTTGGATCCGTTTATTACCCCCCAACCCCAAACTACTACTTGAATTCATACCAAATGTGGTTTATACATTGGTAGTGACCCAGAAAAGATCTTATTATATTTTGGGAACAATAGGTCAAAGTTAAATTGACCTATTGATTGACCCCCAATCTATTTGCAACGTGCAAAATTTCAAATTCGTGTAGCACCAAAACTATTGGTTGAATTCACACCAAACTATGTTGAGATATTTCCAGTGAGCCAGCATTGATCTTTATGTTTATATTATGTTTTATGACGAGTAGTTGCTGATTTTTTTTTACAATCTTCCAATTTACTTACAATGGGCACGAGGGGGGTGCCTGGCAGCACTTGCTAGCTTCAAGTGTAATGCTTTTGCCTCATTGGTCTGTTGTTTTATCAAGTCATCCGTAACAAAGGCAGGTGTTTGATATTTGACCATTAATGTGCTTGTTGTTTTGTTGAGGTGTTAACTGATACTCTTGTGGTTATGTAGAATGTGTATATTTCAACAAGCATTACATAGCATTACTAAGCTAATATGGACCAGTACTTCAGTAAAAGTACTTGGGCACATTTTACTACTACAATTATACTCCAACATTGTTGCATGCTAGAGTCGACAAGTCGCATGATATTCTTTCTCTCCCTCGGTGAGTAAACACAGACCAGTCAGACCGAAACCAGAGGAGACATGGCTGCTGCAGGTAAAAACAGGGGTGGTAGGTCTGACAAAACAAAAGAGTGACAGACACACATCGCATGTGTGGAAATACTTCACCTTAGATGAAAAAGAACGGCACGGCCATCTGAAGAGGCATCCGCTAGCTAACCTGAGTGATATGAGCAGCACCACAGACAACGCGCATTAAGACAACGCGCTCTTTTTTTTTTTTCAAACATGATGTGGACAGTGTGGTTTGCATCAGGGAAAGCGCACACTGAAATTTTAGTGTGCACTTCAAAATAAAGTTGAACACATGTGAAGTAAACATGGTTTGTTTGTAAGTTGTGAATACTTGCTGAAACAGTGGCCTAGCAATTACATTATTTATATTATTGAAATATTTATACAAACATGTGGCCGCTCAAAATGCCAGTCATCCTCTTCCTGTGCTGCCTTTAAAAGCTGCTTCTCAAACGGCAGCTGGGATGACGACTGATTGCTCTGCGCCTCCAGGAAGCCAAAGGAAGTCTCTGTGAGTCGGGCCCGGCTCTGCCACTTTTCCTCTGCACGCAGCCGATCCACGTGACCTGTTCGTTGAGACTGTGGCAACTTGACAAAAAAAGCGAACAAACAAAAAATAAACTTGAAACACTGATGAGGATTTGGAGAGAATTATCCCTATGATTGAGTTAAAATCGAAACAGTGAATGATTTTCTACCTGAATGACTAGTTCATCATAGAAGGAGGAGGGGTCGTTATCTCGGTCTGTGGGTGGAGGGGGGACGGCATTGCCGAAAACAGTAGAGACTCTGAGAGGTTTCGGAGGAGCTCTGGAGTGTAGCTGTCCATCGGAACCTCGTAACGTCACACCGCCACCTATAGGGGACACAGACGGAAGTTCTAGGTGAGTCAGAGTTTAGCTGCAGATTAAAATATGCTCTTGATGACACTAGTCTTCTGTGAATAGTTCAGTTCAGTCAAATTTATTTATCCCTCTTGGGCAGTTCTGACCTGGAAAAAAAGTTATTTGTTTTTCAACTAACAGGGCACTGCCAAGAATTTTAGGAAAGCTAAGGTCAAAAGTCAAAATTCCTCACCTATACTTATCAGGACGTGTGTTAGAAAAACATTAAGAAATCATGTAACTTTTAAAGCAGAATTTTTTTTTTCCTTTAAGATTTAAATAATTGCAAATCACTTTTTACACACCAATAAATACGTCCTGGTGGAAAAAGCATAACTGAATCTTTCCTAAAACAGGAAGATTTGGTTGCAAAAAGAAAAGCGACATGAGTTGTTTGGAATTATTTCAGTGACAGATGAGGTGATATTGCAGAAAAACAGGTATTTTGTGAACGGTACCTTCATAGTAAGTCAATGAGTGTATTGAACTGGCCACTAAATAAGACTTATAAACGTGATGTCGTCTGTAAAGATAGATTTTCCTCCGTAGTGGACGTGAAAACAGCTGCTATGATCCTACGCTGCTTCATAATATCGTCTAGAACTTTTGATAGTGTTTTGTGAGAAAACGAGTTTGAAAAAGTGTGTGAAGTTACCTGGATACGCAGGCCTCGTATGGCGCGGCCGTGGACTCAGCAAGGGTTCACTACCTGTACGAAACACTGGGGAGATGGGAGCGGGGCCGATGTCCTCTAACGGAATGTTCTGTGGAATACCTGGAGGATGATCAGAAGCATGATTATTATCAGTATTTTATTTATTCTACTGTTATTATCTACATTTGAAGGATTCTATGGTTTTGTCCATTGTTTAATAGGACACTTTTCCTATAGTTCTCACAGGATATCATCTACACTAATAGCGTGTTTCCACCAAGCAGATAGGGATGGTTTGGTACAGTTCGGATAGTCTTGGTATAGTTTGCCTCACTTGACCTTGTGTTTCCACTACCTACAGCACCCTTTAGGTGGGGTAAATGTCGCCTTGGCCACTACGTAGCCTCGTGACGTCATCCAGCTCTCTCTGGACTTCGTCCTCTCCAACGATACAAAGGAGCATCTGCACCTCCTTGTTGCTCCATTAAATACAACTGCAGGTCGACATGATGCATGTTTGTTTTTTTTTTCTTTCTTCGCTCGTTATCAAGTGAAGATTTAACCATCGAGTTGTTTGTGCTTTTGTCCTTCCATCACACGGAAATGGTGACTGTTGAAAAATCAACGGGATGCAGTCTGTTTACCTCCGCCCACATGGATCGCTTTGGAGCGGTTGGCACCCCAAGGGGATGGTGACAAAAAGTGGGATGGATTGGATCGGTTCTTTTGGTACCCTTTGCGGTGGAAATGCAAAAAAAAAATGCCTACCAAAGCAAACCGTCCAAATCTGCTTGATGGAAACACACTAAAAGTACACTGCTATCTTTGGTTTTGATAACAAAAAGAGATGTCTATATTGTTCACAAAAACAAAGAAAACAAACTTTTTGAATCTTTGTTGCATATAAATCATCATCATATAAATATAGACTTTCCAGTGCAATACAAAATAGAGTAATTTGTGAAAAAAATCTATATTTCTCAGTCATCCTACTTTTGTAAAACAATAACTAGAATAATAACAAAAATGTGCTGTATATGTAAGCAAACATATATGCATTTTATTACATATACCTGCTTCTTTTCCTATAATTATACATATTAAACAACCTAAAAATGAAGCAGTGGAGGCTGAAGACCACTGACCAAGTGACTATTTATTTTTATCTTTTTCAATAAAGACAAAAATTCCAGTTTTTTCATTTTCACTATATATACACCGAAAGAAAAATTCCATTAATCTTATCAGTTAAGTGCAGCTGTGTATAAGCTTATTAGAAAAACAGTATTTTTTCCCATTTTCCATTAATGTTGGATGTTCCACTGGTTGAATTCTTTCATTCTATTCAACAGATTCTTTTTTTTTTTCAGCTCCAACCCGCTCCCTTGCCCTGTCTTTAATAATGTGAACTTGTCATTGGAGTATAAGTATTTTTTATTTACATTTGTCTCAATTCCAATAGATTGTAAACAGAGATTGTTGCTTCCTGTAGTAAAACCCACAATTTATATCATGGGTGGGCAAATAATTTTCCTATGGGGCCACATGAGGAATGTTCATAGTTATTAAGGGATCAATTCACCCACAGCTCTGTTCAATATGAAACAATATAATGAAAATGTAGAGCACAGAATGCAACTATTTAATGAATATTCACAAAAACATTTGTGAAAATGGTTTTATACAACTCCATATTAACTTTAGATAAAAAAAAACCCCTAACTGCAGATGTGTTTGTGTATCTCACTTCCTTTTATAAAGAAATACTTACAAGTCCATGTTTTGTTTCTCTGCATTCTTAAACAATTTTTCTTTCATTTTTTGATGTTAGCTGACATGAATGGGCTGAAACTGAACATAAACCTTATGCTGAGTGTGAAAAAAACATTCATTTAGCAGATTCCTCAAAATAAAAGCTGTATGTTATATATTTGCATTGACTTTTAATTTGCCAGTGACCTCATGTGGGCCAGTCAGGGCCAGCTAATATGCCGCATGTGGCCCCTGGGCCTTACTTTGCCCAGGTCTGATTTAGATGCATATTTAATGTGCACTGTGTAAAACGTTTCCCATAAAATCTGAATAATATGAGCATATCCCACATCTTTGAGTTAAGAGAGGCACAAAAAAACTGTGAAAATGTCCCTTACTCAAATGTAAAGTAGATAATAGAGCAGAGGCAGGTTCACAGCTGTAGTATAGATGTTAACTTCATTGTCATGAATAATATTGACTTATAGTACTTAACCTGAATTATTTACTATACATTGCAGTCCCCCACATATAACAAATCCCTTTCTCCCCACTGTTTAAAAAAGAGGAAACCCTTAAATACCAGCTCGTAGATTGCTGTCAGATTGTGCTGACTGAAGAGATGGCCTACGACCCACATTCTCCAAGTTAGCAGGCTGACTTCCACTCCTGCCATAGTTAAAAAAAAAAAAAAAAAAAAAAAAAAAAGGCCTTTAGCATGTTCATTGATATTTGTCTGACTGGAGTGAATGTGCTTCTTAACATCACACACCTACATACACACCCACCTTAGCAGTGGATTGATGACCTGGAGTGTGTCAACATGCATAGAGCTGAAGCTGAGTCTTTTGCTGCGCTCAGACTGTGTCTCCCTATTACTTTTTCTGTCTGCCTGTTGCTCATTGATGACACGAAGAGGAAGAGTCCGTGTGATTGGGTGGAAGATCACAGCGCAGGAGGCCTGGGAAATGGGGCGACGCCCGCCCACATAGTACCGGATCAGAGCAGGAACATTGTCAAAGCGATCCTCCTCAAACTGGAACAGCTCCCGTGAGTAGCCCTGTCACAAAGATGGAAGCACAAGAACTGAATTACACGCCAAGCACAGTCACAAAAGGAATAGGATAATAAAATCTATTTTCATCTTGAAAACTTGGCCCCAAGAGTCCAGAAATTAGGCTTAACTGATCAAGACCCAAACATCCACCCTTGGTCAAAACCTATTAATCCAAAAAGTTGATCCACTAAATCTATCAATACATTTAAATAATTGGTGTAAAACAGTTATTCGTCTCTTCATGACCATCAGATATGACCCATTAGGATGTTCGGAGGTTCCATAATTGCTGTGAAAACACTGTCATCTTCTACAACACTGATTCAACACTAAAACCCATAGAGTTGGATCAATGACAGTAGATGATCACACTGGGTTTGTATTTAGTTCATGATAAATTTTACTGAAAAGTCACTTTTTGTCAAGTTTTCTCTGTTTTTGGTACAAAAATCCTCAAATGTAATCTCAGCATGGTGATTAAAATACATGATGAGTAAAATAAATATATGAACATACCAGATTCTCACTGAAAAAATGCAGGTTAAATAGAGTGAAATATTAATTTGGGAAATTCCACAAAAGTAGAACTGGGTCTTTATGGGTTAAGTAAGTCTGTGCATAAGGTTTGGCAGCTATATTCAACTTGGAATCATACATTTATAATAGTGACTGATTTTCCATTTTTGAAGATATTTTTTTAAGGTTGTCTTTAGAAAAGTAAAGGTAATTAATTCTGTCAGTCAATATAAAAGACATGGTAAAATACTTAGCATAAAATTAAAATATCACTCTTAATAAATTCAAAAAATCTTGTTACAAAGCTGTTGAATTAACATGTTATCAGTGGTTGTTATGCTGGATACTAGATGCTTTCTCCTTCCATAAAAATGTTTGTTCACTGGTAGCTTTAGGTGTCCATTCATGACACTGAAATATCTATAATATCACATATCCTGATGGTAGATCCAATTTAAATCAGACTGTGGTAAGGATTTTCCTTTATCAGTAGATTAATGAAAGAAAAAACATTGATTTAATTAATTCTACACAGTGGAAGTCAAAAGAATACACCAAATGAATGAGACATATTGGTTTTGAGTGCAGAGATTATTTAAGTAATTATTCACAATATTCCTTATTTCATGCAGAACTTTGAAAAATATTAAAGCATCAATATTGTCAATATTGTGACTTTGGATTATCATTGTAAGTCATCACTACATCAGTTTTTCAAGTTTACATGGGTTTAATGTTTAATAAACATTAAACTCAGGTACTTTTCCCCTTCTTTAAAGGTCAGAATAGTGGATAAGCCGTACATAGGATGGTGACAAAGTATCAATCCCATCACTTAAATCTTAAGCCTTTAACCACAATTACATGATTTAATTTGCTTGGTAAAGTAGGTGATTAAAAGTGAGATAAAATTACCCAATGGAAAATAAGATATCTGGGCCACATGCCCAAAACCAATTTTATCACATTTTTTATCCACATTGATCTCAAACTGGAGGCAAATTGTACAATAAGAGCTGGAGTTTTTCCTACATCATTGAATACAACCTGAGTAAACTTTTCTTAAATAACTGAAATAGTCCTTCACTTCAACCTGCTGGCATTTTGATGCAAGTTCAAGAGAAGGAAACCAAATAATAACTAGCAGCCTGACAGATTATCAAATCTGACAAATATACTATATGAAATAATATATTTAACACTAGCATTTATTATTTATAAAAGTCTAAATAATATGAAAAGTATTCTTGAAATATTACTGAACTGTGCTTTGCATTATATATTTTATTTAAAGGTAATTCAACAAAGACTTGTGATTGAATTGCTGACACAAATCTTGACACCAACACATCCAAAGATCAGATCTGTCTCTTTTTTTTTTTCTTACGAACACTCTGCATCAGTCTCTACCCTGCAGAAATCAATCCATCCCCTGTATAACACACAGACGTACCTTTTTGGGCCGAAGAACCACTCGTATGATCTTAAAGTGCATCGGATCGTTCTTCCAAAAACAGCTCAAAACGTAGTCACCAGGGGAAGAACTTGACTCACGGACCAGGAAGTCTCCTTCTTTCTCCAATAGAGCCTCTGCAGACTGGACACAGGTCAGCAGGTTAAATCTATCAGCTGTTATATAGGTGTGGCCCTTCACCGCTACGCACTGCATGTTCCATCATATTCCTACATGTACTGTGTCTATAATGTATGTTGTCTGAGTATGTTTTATTGTATGTGTTTATAGTAGTAATCCTGGAATCTTGTTTAGCACCTGTGATGGGCAGCCTGTTGCGTACAGCTCTTCTGCTGTCGTAACCAAGACATTTCGTCTAAAGCATCAATAATGTTCTATTATATGTTTTACAGAATCTAAACAATTGGCGCCAGGCACAACAAAACCCTACCACTCGTAAATGTTTTAGTTCTAAATGGACGTCTCCCTCTCAAATGGGCATGACCTTTTAAGGCTTCTTGGGTTAACAATAGCTTAAAATCTACACACACAAGATACAGAATTCAAAGACCAGTATAGTGTTGTCACAATACCAATATTTTGGTACCAGTACTGGTACCAACATGTATTTCGATACTTCTCAATACTTTTCGCTACTTTTTTAAATTAAAAGAGAATGCAGAAAATGGCATCACTGACTTTATTAATCGAAAACATAAACAGTAATTGTAATAACAGTCAAATAAGAGGAATTAAATCAGAGCAGTGAGAGCATGGAAACTTTCGTTAAAGATCAAATCAGAATTAGTATATGCCTAAATATTAAAGACATCATGCTTTATGTTGAAAAAGAATTGGGAAAGTAAAGACATTTTTGTATTGAATCTTGTTATTATTATTTGGAAAATATCATATACATAAAGCAAAATGGAATGGAAGAGTACCATGAATTCAACAATTTAACATGGAAATTGGACATTATTTTAATACATTAAAACAGGGGTGTCCAAATCCAGTCCTTGAGGGCTGGTATCCTGACTGTTTTAGATGTGTCCCTCTTCCACCACACCTGGTTCAAGGAATGACTGAATCTAATTGAATGCCTTTAGTGTCATTACATATAAAATACAATGAAATTGAATGCTGCTTCAGTAAAGTGCTTAATTCACACATGCATCACATTCCACACATGGTAATATAATAAATACTATAGTAACAATGTTAAAAAAGATAGAAATAAAAAAATACTAAAATGCAGCAATACAAATGATCAGCTCCTCATAAAGCTCAGGGGACGTCTGATCATGATGTAACGGCTTCCAGGTGTGATGGAAGAGTGTATTTTGTTAGTTTTTTGTGTCTCCCTTATAGTGTGTTGTTTTCTGTTATTAATCTGAGTGTTTTGCTTTATTTAACTCGTTTAACTTTATGTACCTAATGTGGGTATGGAAATAATAAAAAAAAAAATTTTAAAACTTGACCGCTGACCTAGATTCATCTAACTTTAATGTGATCTATTCTGAACCATATCACATCTTTCCTCAAAATTTAATGGAAATTGGTCCAGTACTTTTTTCTGTAAAGTTGCTGACAGACAAACAAAAACAAACAAACAAACAAACCAAAAATAAGCTCAATCAATTTACTACCTCTCTGCTGATTGGTCCATGGAACCATGCGTGGCTCCTCACATCATCAGTGCTGAGCTTTAGCTCCTCCTCCAGCTCTTTCTTCAGTGAATCCATCTCTTTGCGACCACCAAACACCTAACACACACAAGAGCAGTAACTCTGTATTATTCCTCTATGCTCATAATATTGTGTGTGTGTGTGTGTGTGTGTGGGTGGGGGGGGTCAGAAGGGAAAATATTCAGAAATGAAATGCAGCTTTGGACAGTGAGTGACAGAGGGCAGTTTGCTTAACCTCTTACCTTCAGCTGGCTGAGGTATGCACTGACACTCCTTCTCTTGCTGAAAAACAAGAACAGAGAAGTGATTTGGAGCTGCTAAACTAAACCCCAGGGAGCCGCAGATGATGGTGCTATGTTTTTCCTTTAAACAAGGACAGGACAAAGATGGAAGGCCACTGCCAAGGTCTAGGCCAGTCATTAAAACCAAAGAAAACTAACAGACTTTTAATAGCTTGCCTCGTCGCTTTCCTTCTTCCTTCCTCTCTTAATGTCCACCTTCCTGCCTCTCTAAACACATGTATCCCAAATGAACCGCTCAGGGAGCAAACAACAGGCTAGCAGCAGAAAACTCCCCACCATCATATGAACTACAACCTCTAGCAACATTGGAGCCTGACTTTTTCAGAGTAAGCATGTGGAACAAATCACATGCACAAGGACTGCTCCAGGGGAATGTTTTCCCTACTGTAACTACCCGGAACATCCACTGAATTAAAGAAAGACATTTTAGATGTCTGTAAAATAAAACTATTCTGTGGAGCTCTTACACTTCCAAATGATTCTGTGTTTCAGGTAACATATCTTATGTTGGCAATCAAATTTTTCTACTCAATATTTGCAGTTTAAATGTTTTACTGTGGTACATAGTTATTAAAGTTTTCACAGCATTTGGACAACTATCTCACAACCTTGTGTTTAATCTCCAATTGATAGTATATCTTCATTACCTTTTTTGATTGCATTTTTCAGTTTGGATTTATAATGTAGGTGTAGTTCTGCAAGTTACTAACTGTTCTTAATTAGTGAGCATTTTTTGGCCTGATCATCAATACCGATCACCAAAAAATTTGAAGGAATTTTACATTTCTGTATCTTTCATCTATCAGAGGGTGCATCATTTATATAAAAAGTATCTGTTAATTAACCATATTGTATTTTTAAAAGTACAGAAACAGTCAAGACTAGATGCACCTGTTCTGTAGCGTGTTTGCCAGTTTGAAAATGGCCGCTACACTAGTAATTTATGTCATGATCTGCTTTTTGAGAGGCACGTTTTTCAGATCACCGATCAGGCTATTAACATCATTTAATTAACTTATTAACTTAAGTGCAACATTACTTTTAATACAAGGAGGAATTGTTTAGCTTTAGTTTAATCTGCAGATGATGATAAAGTAGAATGAAAATGTTGTTGATGTTGATGTTACTATATTTTTGATATGAGCCATTAACAAGTAAAAGGAGTGAAAGCTGATTTCAACTGTTTTGTTCCTGTTGAGTACATTGTAGTCCTTTTATGCTTTTCCAATTTTATAAAGTTTATGTTTGTTTTCAGTTCACAAATGTACTCTTCACTGTTACTGACTCCAGAGTTAAATAACCTGTTACAGCTAAAATATTATTAATCAATGTAGTACTTACCCATGGAAGGATATGAACTATTTGCTTAGTTAAATCCAGGCAGTTCCTTCTTTGGCCAGGCTGTTTTAATTTAACTCTAATTGCAGTAAATAGCCTCTCATTTCTTTAATGTCAAAAAGATTTGACAATGCCAGGATTCATTAGAATCATCAGGCTTGTGACAGAACAGTTCAGAGAGAATGAGACATTATTTTCCCACATGGATTAAACTCAATAAAGTCCAGACTTTAATTTGGTATCTGACCAACACTTGATGCAACGTTCCAATTTTCCATCATCAAAATTAAAAAATGAATGCAACTATGGATGGAAAAAAATGTTATGCATCTTATTGCGACACTATATAAGCATTATGTGGCAAAAATGATGTGTCACTGAACATTTCCTGTATTCAAAACCACAAGTGGTGCAGTCAAATATTGTATGAGTGATTTTTTTTTTTGACAGGCAGTGCAATGTCAACTTCAAACCTTTATCTTTTAAAGTGAAAGAAGTAAAAGTGTGAATAACACAAACCTGAACTTTCTTAAGAAACAAAAGTTCAGCAATTTTAACAACATTTTACCATTTACACATGTGCATTACAATTTACTATCAATTGCTATAGCTATAAAAGGCACAACACTTCAATAGACATATTGGCAAATTTTGACACCCTTGTTTGTTAATAGCATAAGCATAATTTTTTACAATTCACAAATTCATCCCATGAGCCAGACAGAACCCTGTGGTAATGCAATGTTGGCCCATGTACTTTATGTTTAACAACCTTGGTATAAGTAATAATCTGGTTAATAAAATACTAGGGGAAAAACAGTGAGATCACCATCACAGTTTTCTAAGTTACATTTGGGAAACTTCTTAATTAAAATTCCAGATGACACTACATAGGTGAGTCTGAGAAGCTTGAGCATGACTTATAAATAACCAGGAGCAATATCCTGTGGGACAGACACATGCTAATACACAAATCACAGTTGTGTTATGAGTAAAGCAGCAGAAATCAGAGGGAGTCACATCCTGTTGAAGGGGCGTTGGCCCAGACAGCTCACCAGAAACACCTGTGCAATGAGCCGGACAACCACTATTGTGAAATGCAACTTGACACCGTGTAATAACCATATTATGAAGTGATTTACTACATTTTTTCTAGGCTACTGGTGCCCCTCTGTGTGACACATGTAAACTTCAGAAACACAAGCTAATAAACTCCGCAAAGTCGTCAAACTAGCTTACAAGTCTGAGTCAAAACTTGCTAGAGCTGCAGAATTGTGCAACAGGTAACTCTGCTGGCAGGGTTACAGGTAGTTAGTTAGCGAAAAGTAACAACCGTCGATATTCTTGGAACTGCTCTATTTAATTCTTAACGTTAAGTTAGAACAACAAGCAGACATTAGTGAGAAATAATCACGAAACCACAACACTTCAAAGTACAGCCATTAAAATCTCAACATCTGATATCTCGCGTTAAGTCACAAAAATACGCGTAATTTTGATAAATTAGGCGCGAGCCCCATAGTCCTACCTGTAACCGCTAGTCACAGTTCAGTTTTATCCGACATATTTGACGGTTTGTGGTCCAAACAACAGCACCAGATAACAGCTGGGAAGTGGAGCTCTCCTCTGCGGTCCCTCCCAGCCCCCCCTGTTCATTCTCTTCCATCTCACCCTCCTCCCTGACGTCTCGGACGAGTTCCCACAAGTTGTTCCGAGCTCTCCTTCCCGTTCCCTTTCTCCCCGCCTCGGGCCCCGGTGCTGAAACACCGCTATCTGCCTGGCATTCCTCGGATACCAACACAGGCCGAGCTAACGCTTCACCCAGCCCAGTCAAATTATATGGTAGGTATTCATGCAAAGTGAAATACGACAGAGAATCACACATATGGTGTTGGTTTTCTTAGACCAGGCTGTGTCATCCAATATTTTATATAAATAGGATTACGCCAGGACTATCAAATACTCTGCACGCGAGCCAAAACCGGCCCTCCATAGGCTCAATTTAGTGATTTTTCAAAATTAATTAATTAATTTATTATTGAACTTAAACACCACCCTTTGATTTTGTAAAGATAAAGTGCAATACACGTGTTCATAAAAACGACTCGGCATAATATGGTTAAAATTGCGCTTATTTTTCCTATGAAATTTCAGGTTCATGAATAGTCAAGAATTCAACAAATATGAGCTATGTATTGAAAAAGTAAAAATATGCAAAAGGAAAAGCAAGAACTATATATATATATATATATATATATATATATATATATATATATATATATATATATATATATATATATATATATATATATATATATATATATAGTATGTGTGTGTGTGTATGTATATAGTTGAATTGAGATGAAAAACAAAAGAAAACGCTAATGTAACAGAACATAAACACATGTAGTCTCTGATTAAATGAACAGAAGTGTAATCTGAGATGAAAATTGTGTAATAGACAAAACAAGATACAGACAGCATACACTGTAAGAGGGATTCCTTTATACTTCTGTTCTTTGAGTGCATTTTATTGACTGTGCTTTTTCTCATTAAGTAATGCTCAGTAAAGTGATATCACTTTACACAGGCAATGAAATGCATATACCGTGTATATATATATATACACATACAAATGTGTGTACTTCTGCTGGAGTAAAAAAATATACTTTTATCATCTCTGTTAGTTGTTACCCGTTATATGCATTCATATATGTTAAATTCATGTATAATATTTTCTGCATACAACTGAATCACTCGAAGCAAGAGGCTGGGCTTGTCTAAGTCTTTGAAGCACTTTTAGTTTACAAGCAGTTTAACATTTAGCACTTCACAGCTGGTGAACACAGACATGCCTCAACATGTCACTCTCCAATTATACATTTACATTTTTTCATTAGTAGATTGAATTTCCCATTCTCCCTGGCTATAGCTAAAAAGAGGTTTCACGTGTCAGTCCATCTGAAGTACACACTTATAAACAAATAAAAGCACAATATGCCTGAACACAAGTGATAGTTTACAGTTTCTGTTTCAGATTTTAAGATGTTCCTCACAGAGATTTCTGCTGCAAACCAACATAATCAACTTTGTGTATGGCACACACCTCCTGACGCCACACTGACCCATTCTCCCAAGAAAACAGTTCAGACATCTAAGTCATCCAAAGCAAGTGTTTCCTGGAAAACAGGTTGGAGTTCTACTTTTTAAAAGTTAATTTACACAGCCTTCAGCACCCCATATAAAATTGATTTCACTCCTGTCTCATCCGTGGAAGAGCATCACTTTAGATCTATATCTCAAAGCAAAGAAGTTTCCCTCAAGGCTTGAAAGTAGTGATTATGTCTTTCTTGTGGATAAATTGCCCTTGTAATGCTGATTTAACTTTGACACAAACAAAGAAGCTTCAGTCAGTGCTTGACCTCTTGGTTAGAAGCATGAAGGAAGTGTAGTCATATCATCAAAGGACTAAGGTGTGTTTAATATGTGAGCTGTTTTCCCAGATAATGTCGGTTCATTACATCGAACAACTTTTCTTTCTTGTCGTCTGTTTAGCTTCTACAAATACCTGATTTTCTAGTTTACCTTCTTTGTCCAACAACCAATGGCATAGATTTTATGAGGCTGTGGTTAATTATAAACCAAACCTGAGTAGAGTGTTTGGGAGAAAGTTGGGCTTTTTCCTGCAGTTTTACACAGCTACATCACATACATAGACGTAACTATTGCACACACTTTCATAGACATAAGAATGCCAGTGTGGGGGTCTGCCTACCTGCGCTTGTTGTCCTGGTGGTGGTCTATGTCACTGATAGCATTGTCCTCTGTCAGGGGGCGGAGCTGGGAACAGGAGGCAGAAAGGCGGTGCTTTTTGTCAGCACGTTGGAGGCGGGGAAGAACACTCTGGCGAAACAGATCCTTTCCCGGCTTCACCTGCAGGAAATGGTACAGACTCATTTAGATGCTGTTTGCATGGTCTTCAAGATAGAGCCAGAATATTTCAGATAAATCCTAAAACAATGTTGCACTTATTGTATGCACTCTAATCATTGTTTTTTCCCTCTAGGGTTTGAAGTCAATAGAGTATGTAGTTTGGATAATGGTTGTGTTTCTTCTGCCACTACTACTGTTCTGTACCAAATAGTCCTCACCAGGTCCATTGATGACCCCAGGGAATATTTTCGGCTCACTCTTCGCTCCTTTTTGACACCTATAGAGAACAAAATGGAGTCAAACAGTGTGTCTGGTTATTGTATCTTTTGATACTTGGATTTGCTTGTCAGAAACAAAAGAAAAGCTAATGGTTAATTGATTTTTATTTTTAAAATACAAGAATTAAAAGTGAATTTCAAGGCTTTTTTTTTTCTCTTTTTCACCATCAAAACAGATTAAAAAACAGTTAGATCTTTATTTTCAGTAAAGTTACTACTTGACAGAAATAGAAAAACAGTCCAAAATACCTCTTTTTAAATTTTTTTTTTTTTTTTAGACCAGATGTTGTCATTTTCAAGGAAAGTGCTAATGCTAACTAAAGGTTCTCACGAACAATGACTTTGTATGAATCTTCCAGTTCATATGAAATCTAGAGTTCGTAGGAGGGAGCATTAGCTTTATGTTTAGCATTTTATAATATCCCTGTTCTTCTGTTGCTGTTAAGCCAAAACTGTGGCCACAACTGCTCTTTTTCATCTTGGAGTTGTAGAAATTTCCATCTAGTGGGCTCTAATGCCATCTTGAATGCAATGATCATAACATGATTTTTCCACAGCCACTGTTTATATACTGATCTAAACATTCTGAAAAAGCATAAAATCTTCTTACCAACAGCTTGAAAGTGCTGTAAATTCCACATACGGGTGCTGTAAGGCCACCTTACACCAAAAAAAATTCATGAAGTGGCCATGGGTATGACATAGGAAGGTCCCAAGGCACCTTTATGAAGAGTGTGATGTCTTTGTATGACACAAAATGCGGTCATTTTGTCATGCTGGCCTCAAGTTGCTCTTGCAGATGGAATGGCAGCTGTACCCACTTTGTAATATGACCGAAACAAACTAATGCTCCCTCTACAAATATCTACGAAGCCCATATTTTATACAAACTACAAGATTCATACAAATCTTTGTGATCTAGAAATGAGTGCTCTTTCAGAAAATGTCTGTTTTTGATCTGTTTTTCCATTTCTGTTAGGTAGTAATTTTTATTAGCTCATCCGGATGAAGTCCGATGCCATTATAGCTCTTGTTAGTTTATCTCTATTTTTAAACAGAAAAAACCCCACAAACCTCTGTTTTATATACGGTGTGTGTGGGAAGTAGCTGAACTAAAGATTTAGAATCAAACAAATAAGGTCAGAACTGTCAGTTTAGTCTGAACCATCAACCAACAAATGGCAACTTAGCAAAGATAATAACATTCCATAATAACTTCATACCTTCATAAGCCTCAGACTCAAACTCATCTGTGTAGAAGAAGCGCTGGCATTTCAACATCAAATGCTATTCTTTTATTTACAGCTTTGTCCAATGGAGAAAACATTAACAGCGTTTTAACTTTAACTATAACTTGTTTCTTGGTGGTTCTCATCCCATCTGGTTACTTTCTGATGTTCTGGTGTAAGGTCCTGCAGCAGTACTTTTCCTCACCATGGGAACCTGACAGAGTGACTCACTACTGCCTCTAGTGCACACATACAGCATGAGCCAGTGTTGACATCTTGAGACCTTCAGAGCTCTTCATTGACTGCACTCTAATGATAATTTTAATCCTTTTTTATATTTTGAAGACCAAATAAATACTGCATACACCCCCTTAAGGTAAATCTATTATTTAAATATTATGTCATGTGTTAGAGATACAGCAGCGCTAATGTGTGACCAAGTGCTACATCCCCATTCATTTACTAAAATTACAGATTTCTCAGATTGTCAGTGCTGTATATACATATAAGAGTGTGAAGAGTCAAGCAAAAGTAGTTCTCACAACCAAGAGCAAGCTGTTGGCCATCAACATAAATGTATTTCAAAGTTTCCATTAATGCGCTTGTGCAGCATCACATTGATCTTGGATGATTTCAGCAGGAGATAGAAATTGGCTTCTAACCTTGAGGGAAAATAATTGCTCAAATGCTAAAAATCATTCCATATAGATTTTTTCCATGATTAGTTTAATATTTAGCTCCACAATTATTGATTAAATATTTTTAGTGTAACTTTCAGATCACTATTTTTCAAGTTTAGAATGAAGTTAAAGATACTTTTTTGAAGCATACATACTGTGTTTTAGTGTCAAATTTAGACATTGTTCAAATGATCTGGTATAGTTCTAACCCTAAGCCTAGGAAACCAAAACCCTCTATGTTGACTGCAGTACAACAAGATGTTACATATGACATCTGCCTTAATGTTATTTTGCACATTGGATGCAGCTCAGGACTGTGACAATTTCATGCTGCAGTCTATTATTTTAAATGGTTATGTTAGAATGCATGTAACAGAAGAACCACTTATTTCCCAAATTATTTGATATTCTGATTTTCAAAGTCCTAATTTGACTTGATATCCAATTAAGTTTGATTCAATATCAGTTAATTTAAGGATATTTTATCTACAGAGCTAGTTTTGCTTGAATGTGAAAGACACAAAAATTTCCCCCCTGGATTAATTGTGATATTCTCATAGAAATAAAGCTGTTATTTAATATACAACCTCCTAAATTTGTGATTAAAAGTGACACCAAGCAGTTCTAATGATAGTATAGAATGATAAAGAAGTGCCAATATATGTTTGTTTTTTTTGTGCAAAAGTAAATGATAGGGTTAAACTTAAAGAGCATACAATTACAAATAAATCTGAGGATTCTTGTTGATAGACTACCATAAAAAAAAGATCTGAGCATGATGTCTGAATTGAGCTCTTGGACTTACAGTGTGATGTGCAGTCTCAGTTTGAATATGTTGTTGTAGTGTCCAGTTTATGTCACCTGAGTGTGGGTCAAGTATCTGTCGGTGTCTTGCAAGGTGGTAGAGCATAGTGTCTCTGTGAGCTGGATCCTCTATCCCTGCCTCCTTCAGTTCTTCATCTGTTACATTCAATAAACCCTGGAGAGGAAACAAATAATTAATAATAATAATAATAATATGTTGCTTGTGGAACACTGCGACAACGGGATTAAACTACAGAACAAAAAAGAAAAGAGTTATCACACGTACACATGCACTCGTACACATACCTCCAGACCATAATATTCATTCTCCAGGCTCTTTGTGTACTGGGGAAGGCCAATTTGTCTCAGCCACCAAGCGATGGAGCGATTATTCATGTCTGAACAACAAAGAAGAGATGAAGATTACACAAAAGCAAATGCACACAGGCTCGTACAAGCTCCTGTGAAAAATGGTTAGTAAGAAAAGCAAATAAAAAGTAAGTCCTGCTTTTCAGCCAAGCAGTGAGGCCTTGAGTTATTTGCCGTGCAGCAGTAATAGTATGTAACACTTACCTGCTTATACACCACGCCACACAAGGCACTGTGGGATGTCACTTCTCTCTTTCCCTTTGTTATATTTCTATCTCATTGTGTCCTTCTCACACCTTGCTTTGCTACTGCTCCCATTTAATTTACAAACTGTCATTAAGTCTTTCTCTATCACTCACTTTCTCTTTGTGGTTTCAGTGGAAACCCGCTCCCCCTCAAACCTGCAGGGTCACACGCAAAACCAATCAGATTGTTCCAAGGGCACACAGTACCCCAGTCGTGTCTGCAAATCATAGAGCAGGAATTAGCATGAGCTCCCAGGAGGTGGAGAGTGCAAGTCCAAGCAGATCCCAGTGTGCCATGAGTGAGACACGGAGTTCAGAAAAACAAGGAAAAAGGGAGGGTGAAAATATGAGACAGTTAGGCAAATGTCAACATGTCAGTTCAGAGAAAGGTATGCATTCACAGTATTCTGTCTGTGGGTTCAGTATCTGTAGGAGCTCAGGAGGAGATCTGTTGATGCTGTGTATGCTACTGACCCCTAGCGGTAATTTAGAGCAGTACCATATGTTTTAACACAGATGTTTATTTATTGTCAACAGTAACCTCCTGTTTTTTCAGGTTGCTTTCTGACACTTGGAAAAGCCTGGTGCCAGGACGTCATACCTACTGAGATAAGTCCTGTCAAGTCTTTTCTTGTTAAAGATAAATCTTCATGATCCAGTGGTTCAAAAACCTTAAACCAGAATGAGAGCCCATGTTTTGCAGGATCTGGTCATTCATCTTCATTTGTTTAATTGTGTAAACATTGGATAACCCCCAATACAGTCTTTTTTAGATGACCAAATCTAGATTAGTAGGCCTTTCAAGATGCAGTGCAAATTTTAATGTAATTAAATTTTTGTACTTCATAGGGCAAACATTTGATAATTACCCATGAACATATTTTTATACAATGATCTGAGAGGACACATGGCTTCTGCATCTATTCCTTGCCTGTATTTTAAAGCAGTAGAAAATGTTCCCCATGGCATCTGGTTTTTGTGTAATTACTAGAGTTTTAAGACAGGAAGGAGGGTTTGATAGATGATTGACAGCTATAATTACTGGTCCATGATAAGTGTCTGTCATATCCAACCTGGATGTGACTACAGCTCTAATCTGTGCTTCAGCACAGAAGCAGAAGAGAAGGAAGTCGGCTCATTTTTCTATAACAGTATGAGAAAGGATTAGGTTAATTTAGTTACTAGCACATTGACCCGTGGGGAACCATGGGTTCTAGATGCAGTAGTTTTTATGCTGATGTGTATTGGTGCATTCTGTACCGCATTTGTCCACCAGCCACCGCCAAAGTCTTCTGGGTATAGCAACCTGATTGTAAGGCCATTGTATTCCAAAATCAATAATATCTCCAAAAACATTGGTCTTATCAACTTGCCATTGTCACTCGTCTGTTCCTATATGACAAATACATAAGTATGCCAAACTGCAGCAGCCAGCTCTTTCCAGATATTCTGTGAATCATGATACACACACATGTACACAGAGGCCACTTGGCTTTTATAATTTAGATACATAATGGGAATGGGACTTCATATCATAATGCAAGTTACTACTTCTGTTTTCCTCCAATTCCCATCATCTTCACCTGGCCCACACCGTGTGGCTACAAGTCTTTGCTAAGCAGCAGGTATTTAAGCTATGGTGCAGGACCATTCAGAACTGTCTCTTCCATAACCCAGACTTTGCTTTATCACCATGGACTCTGGGTGATCTTCCCCAAGTTTTGTTCTTATTTGTCTTGGTTCTGTTTTGGTGTTAAAGTCTTTTCTCCCTTCAAAACTGTGCATTTGTTTATGTAGGCAGAAAAGTAGATGAAAATCATGAATTGTTCCCAACACTGAAAGAAATCAATATTTTTGGTTTTGGCCATATTTACTAACTCTAGCTGATATAATAACATAGTTGCTTACAAGGAAAAAATAGATAGCTGATACACTGACTGATCTCAAAATTATTTTGGAAACAATTCTTTTATTTGAAACGGGAAGATGTTAGCCAATTTTTTTTGGGGGGGGGGGTGAAATTGCACTTAATACTAATGATATTAAATCTAATAAAGACTACTTTTGAAGCCAATTTCTTCAGATGGCAGTAGTTTGTAAAACATTGCATAAGCTACAACAATTAATTTTTCTTTCTTTCTACATGCAAAAGGTAATTTATTCATTCAGTCATTAATTCATTTATTTTTTGAACCACTTAACCCTCTGGAGGGTCATAGGGATGCTGCAGCCTATTCTGGCTACTAGTAGGTAAAGGCTGCGTACACCATGTACATGTCACCACTTCATTTCAGGGCTAACATATCTCACACTCACACCTTTAAACCAAAGTTCTTTTAGCTTCCAGGTATTCCAAGCCTAACTTCAACAACAATTAGTGTTTCAGTTAGATTTAAGGCTCCTTTTTTATTTAGATCAACCAGTTTCCAGTCAGCAGGGCCCTGAGGCAAAAAAACCTCAAAATATTGTGTGAAAGTAGCCTCCAAGTATTGACTGAAATGCTGTATCAGTAGAGCTCAGGGATGGTGGTATAGTGGTGAGCATAGTTGCCTTCCACACAGTTTATCTTGGTTTGATTCCCACCTATCACAGTGCTTTTCTTCCCTGGTTAAAAAAACAAACAAACAAAAAAAAAAAAACATAACTCTCACAGTGGAGTCGGACTAGTAAAGGAGTGTTCTATGTAGTTATGTAAAATTTTCTAATAGCTCCTTATTGTAATTACATTCAACACATTGCAGCGTATATCCTCTTCCAAATAAAAAGTTTCCGTTATCTATGTCTTTGTACTCGTACCCTTTCTATTACTCTGATGTTTGACCACACAGAAGTAGCTGATACTGACAGTTGTCTGTATCTGCTGTTACTTTTATAGTATTTTTGTAGCCACAGTTAGTGGAGCTCATGCTGTGCAGACGTTTTGAAAACTGCTTTCAGCTAAAAATGGCATTAATAGACCCTTATAGACGTCATACATTTAATGATGGTCGACGAGTCTGGGGAATTCGTATGCAGTAGAAATCTCAAAGGTGTCAAAATGATCAGATCAGGGATGTGCATGAGTGTCTGAGTGGCTGCTTCATTATTCATGGACAAGCTTCAAGATTTGTTTTTAAATGTTATCAAGGCAAAGACAAAGGATGCAAAAGTCCACACAGTGTTCACTTAAAAGAAGTACAGATACTTGTCTTAAAAAGATGAGACAAAAAAATTCAACTCCTTTACTGCAGTAACATTTAAAAAGAGCAGGCACTGAAATGTACTCAACAAAAGGCCTTATTCCTGCTTTTTCTTAATAAGTCAGCATTACATTTCAAATCATCCTAACTTCAAGAATAATGTGTTCCAATCTGAAAATCAATTGTCAATGTCATGTCAATGAAATTTTTTGATTAACCACAGGGTTGCTGTTGGTCACTTTAGATTAATCCCAATTAAATATCACATTTTTTAAAATCTATATTGTGCATGAGCAATCAGACCAAAACAATAAGTGAATATAACAACAAAACAACTTTAAACACCTATTCTGTGTTGGGTCGTTTTGTCCTCATATTTCCATCCAGAGGCTTTTTAGCATCTTCCATCTTTATTGGTTTGGTTCTGCTACCTGTCACTACCAGATCAACTGCCCATTTTCAACACTTATTCTACAGCCCTCTAGAACATTGCAACAGCTTCCATTCACTTTGAATGGACGTTCCCAGTGTTCTACTGGCTGATTTTTTTTTCGATAACCACCTGTTGCACCATTAACGCCATTGTCAATGGCAACGAGTTTTGTCACTTCAGATTCACGGTACCATATCACTCCGCGGGTAGTTCAGGCACTTGGAAAGTAAATATTCGCTACGTTGTAATGGCTATTTTATCCAATCTATTAGAGTAGTAGCAGTAATAAGCTGTAATAACCCGTAGAATAAGCGGGATAATGTATTGCCCATGCGTGACTATCGAAAAATATTTCCCTTCGGGGCCGAACAACAGCACCATTCAGCCCCGTCGGGAAATAGTTTTCTGATAGTCACGCGTGGGCAATACATTATCCCTTTTTAACTGTACTTAGACAAACTGCATTAGCAGAGATGTTCAGTCATTCTATGCAGCAGATAGGTTCATTGCATTCAAATTTTTAATCAAATTAATCATGTGGATGAATCATTAATTCATCTATATTAATTAATTATTAATTTGAAAGCCCTAATCAGAACACTATTCAAAACATTCTGATCGCTTTTCTATTTAATGCTTCTTTCATCTTTTAAGTCATTTTCATCTTATTTAATGCATCATCTGTGACATGGGCCAATAAGTGCATGTAGAGATGTGTTTCAGTCTGTTACAAAAACATTTTAATTTGAGAATTAAAATTTGTATTTAAGACACTGAAACAGTAATTTTTGCTTCTTTCTTATCTTTATTATATTGTCTCATTAATGCTTTTTAAAAAAAAAAAAAAAAAAAGAAAACGACCTAAGAGTAGAAAATAAACATTGAACTGCATATTTCTGCTGCTTTTGCAATTGCATCCATAAACTTTAATAGAGCCGATCAATAGAACGCTACCATCCCCAGACAAGATCATTAGCATTTGGTCTGGCCGAAACAATGCTGTGGTTGACCTCACATTGCAAAAATGGTGTGACATGTTCACCCTCACTCCATTTCAGAAAACAGATCTCACAGTTATTATCAACTTGCAGCTGTGTGTGTGTGTGTGTGTGTGTGTGTGTGTGTGTGCAACTATGTGAGGGTGCGTCAGAGAAAAAAGGAAGTTGCGGGATGAAGTTAAAAGCCTGCGACACAGTGCAGCTTTGCAGACACCCACCACGGAAGAAAAGGCAGAACAAGAGCACAAGTTTGACAATGAGATGTTGAGAAGAAGGTAGAGAGCTGAACATCAAGAAAGAAGACATAACCAAGACAAGACAAACTAAAGGTAAGAGCTTGAATTTTTTAATCTTCATCCCATTTTGACATATTCCTCCCCCCCAAAAAATGAAGTATTACTGTATGACAGAGTTAGATTTTTTGTTACTGTGTTTAAAGAAGGTTGTTTTAAGAACTATATTTGTGAAGGAACTAAGTGACAAAGATCATCAGCTCAGTGTTGAAAGTACTCATATGATTTTAGACACAATTATTACATGATCTTTAAAAGTTTGTATTTCCACATTGTTTTAGGAATAAAGAGAAAGGGATTTGACTTTGTGAAAAGTGAATCCAAGTTGGGTAACCAGAGGAAGAAAACACTATACTTCTTGAAAATGTTTTTTTTTTTTTTTTAATGTAACATGAGAACAGTGTAACAGTGGTGAATGTTGCAAGAAAGATTACATACACGCATATACAAAAAGCATATAAATCTACTGTAGATACAAAAATATTCATTTGTAATGCTCTATTTACAGAAATCAAACATGGAGTTGTGGCGGCAGTGTGCGATGTGGCTGATTGATTGCAGAGTTCTTCCTGAGAACCACAGAGTAACATGGGACAGTGCACAGGTAAATCAGCTGTGTCACATACACTCAGGTTCATCCATTTACACCTGCACTATTGGTTCGTCTGTAATCCATATGTGTTTGTATTTGTATGTTGCCTGCCAGGTGTGCGACTTGGCTCAGGCTCTAAGAGATGGCGTGCTCCTCTGCCAGTTGCTTAACAACCTGCTGCCTCAGGCCGTCAACCTCAGAGAGATCAACCTACGGCCACAAATGTCCCAGGTAACACACCGAACTGATCCTGCTCTATTTTCATAAGGCGATTTCCATAGAGACTAGCAGACTGAACAAGAGCCAGAGGCAGTCTGATAGGAAAATACTGATCTGTATCTGTCCACATTTGGGAACATGTCTGTTGACCTGAGGGGTGGATTATGAAGAAAAAGAGGAGACAAAGATTAAAAATTACAGAACATACGATGAAAAAATAAAACAAATCAAGTACATTTTGTGTGTTATTGAACCCTAAAAGTCCCAGAAGCCCCTAGATATCATATGTACAAATATCACAGATACTGACTGACATTTTAAGTAACACATGAAGCTTGTCTTGGTATCTGTGATGTGCTAAGTCATTTGTTGATAATAGCATTTGTTTGTTTGTTTGTTTATCGGTCATAAAAGTACATAAAAACAGTACAAATGTGGCAGGGATGACATAAAAAAGCATTTATGCTTGTTTCCATTGTGGTCCTGTTAACTCCCTCATAACGCTAATGAGTATTTTTATTGCATCCATCAATGATAATGAGAGCAGCCGATGCAGTGATTTCTATGTACAGTGCTCGGATAAAAGTTTTTCCCTTTCTCGTACAACAATGTGCAACACCAAGGCCATTTGCATAAAGAAGTACATTAACATCAGCATGTGACCATCCTCCAGCACAGCATACTTCACACAAATCTTTTTTTTAGCTAACTAGCAAACCACATCTTTGCTTAACACTACACAGGGATTAAAGTATTCTGGCCCCGGGCCGGAATTCCAGCCTGCAACGTTTTGGGGAAAAAAAGTTACAACTAACTACACAAGATTGGGGATTATGGAGCTTAACGCCTGTCGTCGTTTCTGTAAAAAGAATTTAAAGATTGATGCCATTTTCTCACATTCTTCACTCATCTTGGGTAAAAGGAAATCGCCAACTATCATCATTGTTGTTCTTCTTCTATGGTTGTTTCCAGTTGTTTCTCTCTGAATCGTTGCAGCCCTGTCGTCACTATGTTACGCCCGCCCTCTGACTCTGTACTTCACTGTGATTCGTCGGCCATTTTCAGGGAAATCAAGCCAAAAGTTACATTGATCATAACTCAGCTGCCCCCGGTAACAAATTAAATTTGCTGCCTCTAGGGGATCGAGATTTGAATCAGATTGTTTTGTTTTGCAAGTGAAAGATTCACACACCTTATATATATATATATATAAAATTCACATGTGTTGTGAGTGTGCTTCATAAAGTATATTCAAAAGGTGATTCTTGAAATGCATGATGAGTCACATAAGTCTACATGTGTGGGAAAGGCAAAGGTCACTGTGGTATGTTTCATTGCTCCCTTTTTCAATTACAGTTGTTGACTACCACTTGTGTTTTAAAGGTTCTATAGTAGAAGATTCATGCAGCTCATGTATTAACATGAAGTTTGTGTGGGAACCTGAGCTACATTAGCTAAATACATTTCTAAGCAAAAGAAAGATAGTGTAAAACTGGATTTTTTTCAAAAACTCCAACTTAAGTCCTCTGTATTTTCTGTAATTGTCCCTAATGATGAAAAAAAAAACAATTTTTTTACCAGCCTGGCTAACTAGCTAATATAATAACATTGTTGCTAACAGGAAAAACACGATAGCCAGTTTACTGACTGATAGCAAAATGGTACTGAAAACAAATGTACAATTTTTGATTTATCTTTTATGTTTATCCTCAGCATAGGAGAAACAGAATAGAAACAGTGAAAATTGTTATTTTTGCAAAGTACATCCTAAGTCCCCTGTTATAATAAAATGATCATGTTCTACTGTAGATGTAAAAAAACAGAAACATATCTTATCTTGGTAATGAAATTAGCTCTTGTAAAACTGACCAGGTCCCAGCACCAAACAGACTCAACACAAGCTTCATATAAGTTGATAAACAGGTGTGAATCACACATTGAAATATGGCCCTGTGAAGGTTTTGTTGATATTTATTGACTTCAAAAATATTAAGGAACATTAGGGCAGGGAAATAATTTACAATTAAAACAAATGGTTTTTATTTCATATTTCAGTGGCTGAGAAATTGATTTATAGAGAACTGTTTTTGAAGCACATTTTCAACTAAAAATACAAAATAGCATTATAACATTTCCAAGCCACAGACAGCAGCAAGAACCACATGAAGACAGAAAACATGAGATAGTCTTGTCAGACAGAGAAACAACTTGTCACGTGGTAGAACTTCTTCAGGGAAGTCCTCCTATCATATCTCAACAAACTCACCGTGATGTCTACAATGTGTGAGCTCGAACTTGTGTGTGTGAAACTCTGGGAAATCCTATGATGTCAAGGAGATTGGTTCAGACTCATCCGGTGATTTATAGAAAGACTGGAGTCCACTCTGATATAACACACACACACACACACACACTTGATGACATTACTCAAGTGGAGGATCTTCCCAGTAGGGATGACTACACTGTGAGTCAGTGTGTGTGTGTGTGTGTGTGTGTGTGTGTTAAGCTTGTGTCCTGACAGAGTGATATGTGCAGCAGTATCAGTCAGAACTCAACATTTCCTCTTTTCTCAAATTAGAGTTCCTCATTTTTCCACTGCTGATCAGACAAACAGAAACAGACAGCGAGAGAAAGACCAAGTAACTCAGAAGCAACAGGAAGTTATGTCAAACTGCAAATGTCTGACCAACGTGCACGACGCTGCATGCAACTGTGGTTTCTTTTGCTGTCAGATTTAGTTATAAAACATACTCTTTATTTTAGAATCAAACATTCTGGTATCCATTTATTGCTCTTCATCACCTGCATAGCTGATTATCTACATCAGTGTATTTATTATCTGTTACAGCTACAGTATGCAATGTCAGAAAGTACAGCCCCAGACAAATCCTGAGGGTTTTTTTTTATATCTTTGTGTATTTAGAATTAATACTTCACCGAATAGTATGAACTAAATATTGTCTTGAAATTGAAATATTTGCTCTGTCATCCCCTTCAAAATGTGCACCTGACATCAGATCCCATTTTATCAGTATTTTTATTCAATGCAATGGTGGAAGCTAACAACCAAGTACAGTTCCTAAGCACAAATGTAAGATATTCATACTGGGTTTTTTTCCCCATTTTATGCTGGTTTCTACAACATTTAATTTCAAGGATAGTGTTTTTGCTCATAATAAATTGTTAATTTTATTACATCAAAAAATATTCATAATATTTGTTAGTGTATAAAAAAGAAGAAGAAAAATAGAAGAATGAATTCATATCTTTAAAAGTCATCGTGATACACCTATATATTTATTTGTAATATAGTATAAATGTTTTTGAAATACAGGATCCATGTTCTTCCACCTCTGACTCACCGTTTCACACTACACCAGGGTTGGGCACTGAAATCTGTTGTCTAAATGTAACATGCATTAATAAATGGGTTTTTTTGTAAATGCATTTAAAAGGGAATACATCAAACATGAGGAAGTGTCTGGAAAATCATGGGTCACATTCAGTTAGATTTGACGTAAAATAGGTTTAGGTTATGTTTTTGCTAGAGTTTGTTTGTCTGCCTGTCTGTCTGTTTGTTAGTTAGCAAGATAACTCAAAACGTTATGGGCGGATCTTGATGAAATTTTCTGGATGTGTTGGGAGTGTCACAAGGAACAAATGATTATATTTTGGTGGTGATCTGGAAGAGATCCTGGATTCTGGATCACTTTGAAATGTATTCTCCATAATGGATGCTGATCATCTACATCAGTGTATTTATTATCTGCTGCTGTTACAGCTACAGTATGCAATGCCAGAAAGTACAGCCCCAGTCACAGTCTGAGGTTTTTTATATCTTTGTGTGTTTAGAATTAATACTTCACCAAATAGTATGAAGTAAAAATCGTCTCCATAATGGAGAATACATTTCAAAGTGATCCAGAATCCTGGATCTCTTCCGGATCACCACCAAAATTTAATCATTTGTTCCTACTACTACGTCATATGAGACAAATTTTTGTGTTTGTGCTCAGTTTCTATGTCTGAAGAATATCCGGACATTTCTGGGAGTATGTAAAGAGAAGTTTGAACTGAAGAAGAGTGACCTGTTTGAAGCCTTCGACCTGTTTGATGTACGAGACTTCGCCAAGGTAAATTGTTTCACTTTACTAATTATTCTTCTTCATGAGGGAAACACTGCATGCACGTTTGTTACAGTCATTATGGTACAAATCAAAAGTGTGACTTGACTTGAGTGCAACTTGCAGACACCTACATACCCCCAACAGGAAGTAGCTTTTTGGATTTTCTTATTGAAGAGGCTGAGTGAGCACATGAATGTATTTTTTCACAGTTCCCTTTCACTTTCGGTGAAGTGCATGCATTGCACTTTGATGTGAACGAGAGGAGGTTCAAAATGTGCCTTTGTTTGATTTTTTTATGCACCGAGTAAGAGGAGGCAACAAGTTAGCAATGACATCTCTGATTCTGGGGTCTTTTTCACCAGACATTGAGTTTCTCATTTTAAGTCATTATTTTACTCATTTATTCAGTACCAGTTTACATGTACTCATTAGTTTTAACACCAGGGAATGTTTTTAGAAAAAAAAAAAGCACATTTGTGTCGTTAAATGTTAAAGTACTGAATTTGGAAATAATGGCTGAAAACCTATTTACAGTATATCAGTCCATTCCAGGGCTGTGAACTTCTCCTACAGTGTAGACTTTCACTTCTTGTTATGTATTTCCGTCCTCTCTTTTAATGTAAGCAGAAACCAGACTCAGCGATACTGAACACAGAAACTATTAAACTTAATAAAGTTCTTTTTAGTTATTACAGTCATAATGATGAAATAAATAATTGTTAATCACTAACCAACATGTTCAGGATTCATTTCCTTAGGCTGGACACATAGGTAACTAAATGTTAATTGAATAATATATAACTGGAAAATAATGGAAATAATCTATAAAGCAATACCTTGTTTAACATGAGCACTAAATGATTTTTGCTCATATTAATAACTTCATTAACCTTTGAACAATGTTTATTACTGCACAGACTGACATTTTTAGAAGTTTAACTTCTATTATGAGGATTTTGACCAATTTCTTTCTTTTAATATTTATCTAGTATTAATGTTAATTTACGTTTTTCAATTCAACTTATTTATCTTTTGTTATGTTGTTGTTTATTGTGGGAGTTTTCTGTTAGCAGCAACAACAAAAAAATACTAAAGGTGAATCCAAAAACTCTGATTCCATTAAAGTACTTCATAATTGAAAACCTAGTATACGTGGTACTAAAAGAAGCAGAGGTGTGAACACATACTGACATAGGGTGTTGCACAATCAGAACAAACCATCAGTTTAATTTGCTGCATCTGCAAGGGTTTCTGGTCTCACTTGAAATTGGCTAGCTGAGCATGATGAAACTGCACTGTAAACCTGAATAATTTGGCACAACTCAAAAAATGTAAGGCAATCAATTGCCTCAATTGATTTAAGTTGATGAAACTTAAAAAATACAAGTTTCCAGAAGGTAAAATGTAGATGCTTATTAAAGTATACTTAAATTAAAACAACATATTCTAAGGTTCTGTCAGTCCTACTGGGAGACTAAGTCAGGGTTCAGTGTCTTTGTCCAAGGACACTTGGACATGTGGACAGACAGAGCTGGGACATGAACCTCTGACCCTTCAGTCATTGAACGACCCGCTCTACCAACTGAACCACAGCCGCCCCTGAATAAAATTGGTGTGTTTTGTGATTGCAATTTTTTTTGGTGTGACAGATATTGGTGGTTATTTGGAGTGCTCTGAAATTGTATTTCATCATTTACTACATCAGTTAAGTTTTTTTTTTCAATCATCCTTATTTGAAACAATAGAAATAACAGTACAATATCATTCTTAGCATTTAATGACTTAATTCTACTAAGTTTTGACTCATATGTTTTTAAGTTATTTTCACTTATATCCACAATAGTTCCCCTTAATAAAAGTACTTAAAAAGAAGAACATGTGACAGAAACTTAATACATTTGAGTTAGTATTACTATTTCTGAAACACTGAGTATTCACAACTGAATATATTTAATTATTCTGAACATTCGGGTTTACAGTGTGCAATTCACAGGCAGTCAAACAGTGTGAGAACAATAATGAAAGTATATCACAAGGCACTTCTTCAGTATGGTACATGTCTTACTATTTGTTTAGTATATATTCCTTACCTGCAGTGTTGTACGTGAACAAGTTCATTGAACAATCGTTCACGAACGATATCATATTTTTGACGAACGTGAACGACTCGTTCACTTTTGCAAAATGAACGGGAAGTTGTGAACGCGGTTATTCTGGCATTTATTGAACTGCACTCTTATGTAGTTCAGTTAATTTTGCAGGATTGCAATTCTGTCTGAGTTAATTGTAATTCAGTCTTAAGTTAATTGTAGATTGTGAAAACTGTTCAAATGTTTTGCACTATAAATATGGGAACATTAAACATTTGGCTCTCTAAATATTTTTAAGTAGTTTGAAAAGATTCTTGCATGGTTATGGTATATTATTGAGTCCTATAAGGCATCAAATGGGATCAAAACACAGTATTATCATAGATGTCATTTTTGTATTATTCTGAACAAATTTTGGCAACATAAGTTTACAATAATAACACAAAAAAAAGAATGGAAAAAAAGAACGAAAAAGTTCATTTTGGGATCCATAAACTTCTAGTTCATAATTTGGAAAAATGAACGATGAACTGAACTAATTCATATTGAGTAACTTGAACTGAACTTTGAACTAGCTCCTAATCAAGGTGAACTTTCCCAACACTGCTTACCTGTGTTTGTTTGTATGTCAGGTCATAGAAACCTTGTCCATCCTGTCTCATTCACCCATCGCTCTACAAAGAGGTCTCCAGTAAGTTTTTACCCTCCACTACATGTTTGAAATGTTAAAGCAGGTTTTTAATTTCACAGTCCTTGGCATTGTTAATGTTTAATTGAGTCACAAATTATTGCACAAACCCATTTTCCCTGCTTGTCTTCCTCTTACACACTACATCATTTCCTGCCTCAAGGCCTTTTCCTTTAGAAGGATGCACTCCTGATGAAGAAATCTACAGTGGCCTGTCTGACCAGATAGAGTAAGGCTTTTACTCAAGAGTGTTATCATGATTAAGTTGTAGAGGAGGTAGTGAAAATGTACAATAATTCTTGAATAAAGCGATGTAGTCCAGAGTTTCATGTGAACAAAAGTCATCCCTGAATGTTTTTTTTTTTTTTAAATCTAGGGTTTTAGGAACCAAGGTTATGAAGGTAACCATGTGTTTTATTATGTCTATTAGTGACACTGTGGATGAGGATGACGATTTATACGACTGTGTGGAGGACGAGGAGAATGAAGGAGATGAAATATACGAGGATTTGATGAGGAATGATGAACAACCTGAAGCTGTGAGTGGAAAATACATAAAACTTTAGCATCCTGTCACATGTATAATGGACCACAATTTAACATATAATCAAATCAAGAATATAAAGTGAGTGATCAAAGCACTTCTTCATTTTTGGTTTTTATACCTTATAGCCAAATAAGGTATAAAGATAGGAGTTGGTCACTATGAAAACCCAAGGCTTCAAAGTAGTAGTCTAAAAACTGGTGGGGGCTATCATGATCGCTGTGTCTACTTGTTTTATGAAGTCTGAGTACTGAACGCAAGCAAAAGAATACAAATTTAATTCAGAAAACAAAAAAACACATTTGGTGCAAGTCAGAACTTATGATGCTAAGATAAGACAGCATGATAATACATCTGACCTTGTACTATTCAGAAAATATTACTGATACTAAGAGACAAAGAGAAAGACATACATGAAATCTCCTTTAAAAACCACTACAAATAGAACCTGAATGAATAGAATGGCAGAGTTTAGATAATTAGTTCTGAGATCATGTACTCAACTTTAGAAAAAAATGTAAAGTTCAGTGCATAATGTTCCTGCGCACACTGTGCAGTTTTAGTTATTCATAAAACATTTATCCTCCATTTCAGATAAACTAGTTGTCATTTGGATCATTTAGTTGCAGATCTCAAATAATGAAAAGACATGTTGATATTCATTTTAAAACGGCACAATTCTGTCTTTTTTTTAACTTTTTATTTTTGAAATTTTAAAAAAGGCAAAAAGCAATAAAAAAAAAAGACTAGACATAACAAAAAAAAAAAAGATGAAACAAAAAGAACATATAAAACATGGGATCATCATGAGTATCACATTCAAATGGGTATTATGTTTACAAAACATAAAACAGCACAATTCTGATGTTTAAACTAAAAAAGACTTAATAAATCAGTATTTTCTGCAACTAACTATTATTTTATGTCAGTACATGTAGTGGTTGTTGCTGTAGGCTGTTTTATATCACCCCTGGTACAAAAGGACAAAAAACTGGCCTTGTTACAATGGCTGTGAACACCCATCTTTTAGAGAATATTTTTTCACAGTATTCAGCTAGGATTAAGTGTGCACATTTTGAGTGGGATCTTAACGTTTTGTTCTTCAACATACAGTGTCTTTCAGTGTTGAGTCTTTACACATAATCAGACTTTTTTTTGTCCTCTGTACGCAGCAGCAGCAGAAGACTGGGGTAGATAAACGAGAGTGCTGCCTGCAGGAAATCAGACAAACAGAAGAAAAATACTCAGAAACACTGCAATCTATATTACAGGTGTGTGCATCGTGGTTGTCATTGAAATCACACAGAACTCAAGCACACAAACTGACATTGACGTGCACTTAAATAATAAAATACTAAGACTGCACTTGTGTTCATGCAGCACTTTATGAGGCCTCTTGAGCGGTTTCTTCAGTCACATGAAATAGAGAGTATCTTCATCAACATAGAGGTATGAATAAGAAATGATCTGTACATCTGCTCACATCCACGGGTTCTATACTGTATATCAGCCTGGTTTACATGTTTTGTGTTGTTGGGTTTTTTTTTGGAGGATTTGGCTGACATCCATCGGAAATTGTTGGACGAGGTCCGTACTTCTATCCTCAACTCTGGAGCAAAGACCCTCCATCAGGTGTTTTTGAACTACAAGGAGAGGTATACCACAGACACAACTGTTTTTACTACATGATTTATGATAATTATCTTCTAATGTGGTTTTACTCTCTTCATTCCATCAGGCTTTTATTGTATGGTCGTTACTGTAGTCAGGTGGAAGCAGCAACAAAGCACCTCGACAGCATTTCCAATATGAGGGAGGATATCAGGATGAAACTGGAGGTAGGAACACAGCAGCACTGATGTATGACACATGCAGACCTGTTGAAAAGTGTTTCCACTGTATGGTAAAAAAAAAAAAGAGCATGTTTATAATTTTGAATTAATAGTAAGTTAACTCAGTCCCTGATGGCTATTATTTTATTATTTATTTAATCTTTAATTAAGCAGGAAATATTAGCAGTACAGACTGGAAGTAACAACATCACTCAATGACAGGGTGCTTCTAATTTTTTTTTTTATTCTTTTTATAAGCACTGAAAATATAAACCTTGCCAAGTGTATTTTTGTTTGGGGGGGGGGTAGGTTTTTTCTTCTTTTTTTTGGCTTGAATTAAGCAAAAGGAGGAGAAAAAAAACCTGTCAATGAACAAGTAAAAAGGATCTGGGTAAGATTTCTTGAAATAAGATAAGATAAGATAAGATAATGAAGGCTGTCCTAGAAATGTATCTAGAGATGGTATTTGTGAGCTATGATACAATACACTTTATTGTCCCTTTAGGGAAATTCAAGAGGTGCACATGTGAAGCTGCCAATAAATAACACAGAAGACTAGAACAAAGACGCAATCACATACTGCACATACCAGCCCCGTAACTGTGGAATGAGTTACCTTTATATGACAGAACAGCCGACTCCTTTAACCCCTTATGCGTCAGTGATGACACGTTCTGAAAGGATGGTTTTAATATTCAGGGGGGGAAAAAAATACTGTTTTTTTTACTGTGATTTTACTGAGTTTTGTTCATGGATTTGGTATATGGAGATAAACATCTGTCAAAAAGTAACTGATTTGGAAAAAAGAAAAAGCCAAAACTAAAATTACTGGAACCAAATTACAATGTTATTTATCTGTACTTTTAGTTTATTTTAATTAAGTTAAGTTAAATATTTATTAGTTTATTTTTTCTTAATTTTGTTCCTTATTTTGTTTTATATTTCTACATTTAATATTGTATTTTATATTTTTCTTCACTTTTGTGCCATTTTTGTCTTATTTTGTTCATGTTACTTATTATTTTGTTGGTTTATTCTACATTGTTGGCTGTTATTGTCCATTTTGTTGCTTATATTAATAATTTTTGACTGGAACTGTTAACGTATCAAGAGTTAAAGGGTTAAATGTGGCCAAATCCAAATTAAAAAACTTTTTTTTCTTTTTGACTTTTAACCAAGTATAAGATGTGGAGTCTATTGTCGTCTTGTCCTTGGTTTTATTGTATTTGTTTGTTTGTTTGTTTTTTTATTGTTTTCCTTCTTGGTAATATATATAGTTATTAATTGCAAATGCACTTTAGCCAACTTAACTGTGATTTTAAAGTGTTTTACAAATACAATTGGATGGGATTGGATTGGATACCCATATTGCACAAGATTCTCCTAAATAGTTAAAAAGAAACATGCTAGTAATAAATAACAATAACATAATAATATACAGCAGGATAAGATAAAGTAAAAGATAAGAGATAACACTGACAAAGAAAGATGCTATGGAAAACTTTTTTCTTGGGCTTATGTAGCATTTGTGTTAGATTTGTGGTCTTTTTTTTTTTACTGTTGGCTAATTCAATTTCTAAGCTAACTGCAGCAACTGTTCCTGCTGTAGAAGAAAAAAAGAGGCACTTGAAGGATAGATACATAGAAGGATCTTAGTAGAAAACAACAACACCTCAACATAGAAATCAGTGTCCTGACTGTTAAAATGTAAGTAACCAAGATAGTTGGTGATGTGTAGTTTTGAAGTTAGCTAATTTGCATGAAAAAACATGAAATCAACAGGCTTTTGTGTTTTTGAGACATACTCAAAGTTTCAAAGTTTTTGTGTTTTGTTTTTTTTTTGGTTGTATTACTTAGATAAATATATGTGGGTGTCATCAGCGTAACATTACAAACGTGCCATATTTCATATTATTATTGGCAACAGAAGTGTGTGTATAAAGTATTGATCCTATTCATAAGTCTGTGGTAATTCTACTAGCTGTCCTTATATGAACATAATATTCAGTATTCAGGGGTGAGTTCATATTTTACTGCACTGTGTTCTTTCAGGAATGTTCAAACAGAGCCAATAGTGGACGTTTTTCCCTCAGAGATTTACTCATGGTCCCAATGCAGAGAGTGCTTAAATATCACCTCCTGTTACAGGTATGTCTGTACAAATCTGCTTTTTCAACAGTATATTGTTGAAATTTTCCAGTTTTTAAATGTGTAGTATGTAATATTTCCACATTAAAATATGTATAAAAACAATTAGGCTTAGTGTTATCTTCTATTTTTTTTGTATATAACCACTGACATATATTACAAACAAAAGCTCATTTAGGGAACATGTCAAATGTTCTTAGGATCCATGTGATCCCTTACTTCACTCATGATACCTCTGTTATTGCCTAACTTACTATAACATGTGTCATCTAATGTTAGTTTTGCAATTTGTATTACATGACATCAGTGTTTGCAAATATAACTTGAATACGTGTGTGTGTGTGTGTGTGTGTGTGTGTGTGTGTGTGTGCGTGCGTGTGTGTGTCACAGTAGCATCACACCACATCTTTTGCCATTTTTTGACTCAAAGACCCCTAAGACATTATGTACACTTTAATTTAGAGGCTCAGTGGAGTTGTTAATCTTTTGGCCAATATTGTTTGTACGTGTAGTTTTCCAGCTCATTACTTCCAATGAGTATAAATTAATATGGTTTGTTTGTGTGTAGGAGCTGGTGAAGCACACCACTGACCCAACAGACAAGGACAACCTCCGCACAGCCCTAGATGCCATGAGAGTATGTGGATTATGTAACATTAATATCTGGCTTGAATGATTAAATATTTCACATGTATTGAACTTTTTTTTGTCGTTGGTTTTTATAGATTATTGTATAATATATTATGTGTATTACATTATTTCATTTCACGTTGTTCATGTTCCATGCAGATATTTGCTCTGAGTACACCAACTGTTTTTAACCATATTTAACTTTAATATTAAATTAATGAGCACACAACATTCAGCACAATCACGACTGTCTTAAAGCTCACCATCAGCATCATTTTAAAGCAGTATATTACTTTATCACACATATTTGTGAAACCCCAGTCATATCCACAGGTGGTCAAAGTACTCATATTCTGAACTGAAGTAGAAGTACAGCTACTGGTGTGAAAAAATACTATATTGATTCAATTCCTCTACTTAAGTAAAAGTAAAAAAGTACAACTTCTCAATTATAATTAAGTAAAAAGTGAAACTTTTTTGTCATGAACACAATTATACTTATTTAACCAGGAAAAATCTAAAAAGTTTCAAAAGTATCTAAAATAAATCCTTTAAAAGTGAGTTACTGTGTAGAAAATGTCTTTGATCAGGTCACAGTTACTCAGTATTGTGGATATGGGCAGGAAATTAAGGGGGGGGGGGGGGGGGGGGTCACAATTGAGAAAAAAAAAAATGTCATGAAAATTTTTTTTAAAAAATGCATAATTTTTTGAGAAAAAGTCAAAATTTTAGATACAATTTTATAGTAGTCTGCTTGTTTATATAATCAAAGCATCACTAGACTGTTTCAGGAATGTCATCAAAAAGTGCATTTTGGGAATGGGAACTTCCATGCAGCAGCACTTTACTGTATCACATACATATGTTGGTGAGTGCTGAACCCAAACACAGGTGGGAAAGTAACTCAGTAAAAGTACTTCATTACTGTACTTAGGTAGATTTTTTTTAGGTAGTTGTACTTTACTTGAGTATTTTCTGGCAACTTTTTACTTTTACTCCCTACATTTTTATATAAATATCTGTACTTTATACACTTTACATTCTCAGAATAGACTTGTTACTTTTTCAATCTAAACAGATGTGACAATATGAAAAATAAGTGGAGGAGAGAAACTGTGACTTTATATATTATAGTTATATGACTATTATCTCACAATTTTGAATTTTTATCTCATAATTTTGACTTTATATTTCATAATTTTAACATTTTATCTCAAAACTTTGACTTTTTCTCTTAAAATTATGCATTTTTTAAAAATCTCATTTGTATTTTTTTTTTAATCTCATGACTTTTTATCTCAATTGTGACTTTTTTTCCCTGTTTTTCCTAAATTACCTGTCCATACCCACAAAACTGAGTACAGTGACCCTATCAAACACATTATCTACACAGTAAATGCTTTATTTTAGATACTTTTTAAACTTTTCTGATTTTCCTGGTTAAATAAGTATTATTGCATTAATGGGGGGGGGGGGGGGTGCAGTTTTACTTTTGTACTTTATTACAATTGAGAACATGTACTTTTTTACTTTTACTTCAGTGGAGGAGTTGAATCAGTACTTCTACCTTTACCAGAGTATTTTTTAACACCAGTAGTTGTACTTCTTTGACCACCTCTGAACCCAAATGTAGTCTTTACTTCCATCCACTGAGTAGACTCATTCTTTAAAACAACCGCTGTGGTGACCTGGCTCATTATCTTCCAGAATCTGTGAGAAACCACTTTCACTTGGTTGACATTCCCACAATGCACTTTGCAGCAAAATTTCCAAAAAGGCTCAAGTGAGTTTTGTTATGTAAACAAGCAGATTGTGTTTATGATGGAGTCATCTATGAAATTGTTCACCATGAGGGAAGTGATTCAGCTGTGGAAACATAGAAAGACTAATGGATTAGTGATAATTAGGCTACCACTGGGGTTTTATAATTATAACAAAACAAAATTGTTGTGAAAATCATACACTGCTTTAACAATAAGCATCTGGATTCCTCTGTGAAGGAAGATGATTGTGATGTTTTTGTAAAGGAAATTGTCTAAATATCCATATGATCACTCTACTTTATGGTTTATATTGCATAATAATGACTGTAGGTGTAGATATTTGTTTAGTTTTATAGGTATTTTAATGGCAATTTAAAAAAAAAACAGATCAAACCTCTCAAGTTATCAACAATTTTATCCTCTCCTATGGTTTCTTAAACAGGAAGGTTTGTGCATACATTTTACAGTGGTAAATATATAAAATATCTTCTTAGAAGGACCCTAAATTCCTTACACCACTTTATTAAATAGTACATTCTGATCGGTCCATGGCTGCATGCCACAGTCTATTTTGTACAACAGGCTGTTGCTGTGAACAAGCCTTATCTACACTACCCATGAGTCTAATGCACTCTTCTATGGAAACAGTAACATATTTTTTTAAAGTATCAGATTGTAAGATTCATATCATATGTGATTGTTTGCTTATGTAAAGTTTGGGCTGGAATCTGTTTTTAATGATAACTGGTCATTTGTTGACATCATCTAACTACATTAGTGAGTTTGAACAATAACCTGTTAAAATATCGGTAACACTTTATAATACCTGCGCACAATTCACTATGTATTAACCATTTATTACCCATTTATAAATTGGTTGTTCATTGTGTATTAACCATTTGTTACCTATTTGTTAATGTGTTGTAGAAGTTCATACTAGTGTAAATGCAAAATTAGATTATTTTTAACCAACAGGTGTATTGTTTACAACTGTTTCTTTGTTTACCTGTAAAGCAGATAGACAAACACTGCACCTGTTGGTTAAAAATAATCAAATTTTACATTAATCTTTGGAAGACACTAGTATGAACCTTTACATTAACAAATGGGTAACAAATGGTTAATACATAATGAACAACCCATTTATAAATGGGTAATAAATGGTTAATAAATAGTGAATTGTGTGTAGGTATTATAAAGTGTTACCAAAATATCTTCTAAATAAAAACACTTATTAATTATCAATACACTATTTATGTCATGCAATGATACAAAGTGTGTCATATAGGATGTTAAATTGTAATAAAAATAGTTTCTGTCTTCTTTTGTGTCTTAGGACCTGGCGCAGTGTGTGAATGAAGTGAAACGAGACAATGAGATCATCAAACAGATCACCACATTCCAGCTGTCCATAGAAAATATGGTGCATTTCCATCTTTGACTTTTTGCTTCTCTGTTGCGGTCTTTCTTGTTTTCCGCTTTGGTCCATTTCACCCTCTTCTTCTTCTTCTCTTCAGAGTCATTCGCTGGCACACTATGGTCGGCCCAAGATTGATGGTGAACTGAAGATTTGCAGCTCAGAGAAAAAGTCAAAACAGGACAGGTGTGTTTTGTACATTGTTCATCTAGTCTAAAAATGCCATTAAATTATGAAAATACTTTTATAAATGATCCAAATGCAAAAAAACCAAAGCTAAATTTCATAAGGAAAATAAGGGCAATTTTAATAATATTCTGCCTCAATTTATCACTAAACTCTTAGTAACAGAAGCAGAAAAGACATTTCAGGTTGTTCATATTTGTTCACGTCCTTCATGTTTTATTGTTACATGATAGGTTCATAAATCAATATCTTTTTAGCAGTAAAACAATTACAAAATGTATAGGCAAAGAAAAAACTGAGGAGAAAATATGGAGTAATTTAATAGGTTATTATATTCTTCATTCCACGGGCTGCATTGGAACCATTGGCGGGCCCGCATTTGGCCCCCAGGCCACATGTTTGAGACCCCTGCTTTAAAAAGACAGTGCAAGTTACAGATATATGTAAACAGTCACACAGTCTTTATGTTCAT